>JAOTBA010000006.1:32509789-32524182 GCA_025629845.1 Erythroxylum squamatum | reverse complement strand
CTTCAACTTGATTGACATTGCAATATCTTCAGCTAATTTCAACACTGCAGGTTTTGCAAAACAATCCATTCCAACAAAGAACAGGACTGGAAAGAATAGTAGACACGGAATATGGACTTTTCTTGAGTGGTTCCAATTCTTAATTAAATGGAGAATTGATAGATCACCGGTATTTGCAAATTAAAGTATTATAAATAATTTAAGGCATAAAATATATAAATAAATTATTTATGAAGATTCTCTGTGATAAAATTGAAAAGAAAGGTGAAATGAAAAATTATTTCTTTATAGAAATTAATCTAATAAAAAATATAAAACTTTTCTTGTTATTTGGATTTTTTAAATACATTCTCTTATTTTAAAATATTTAAAATTACTTTATAGCATTAAAAAATATATACTAAATTTTAGTTTAATCATTTCTATATGATTTGTTATTAGCAATACAGACTATGTCGTTAACGCTTAATCACATAGCATGATATATCGAAAACAATCCCTCTATCAATTAAGGGTAATCCTGCGTACTATTAGACTTTTTTAGACTCCGTATATTAACAGAACTTTCATTGGATCGTCGTTATTCTTGTAGTAACATAACATCATGTCTTAAATAATTTGATAAATTTTTAATTAAAAATCCTTTTAGATATTTTTAATGCCAAAAAATATTTTTTAATAATTTTAAAATACCTAGGCTTTTTTCTGCAAGTTCTTTACCAATCACCAACGTATATTATACCTTCCAACAACATCAACTTTTTATCAAGATTTCTAAAACTAAAAAGGACTAAATATTCAACTATTTAATTTCAAAATTAGACATCAATGATTAAAAAGATAAGTAATTCAAGAACTTCACATCTTTTTCATTCCAATTTAAGACAAAAAAAGAAAAAAATTAATGTTTTCAAAACTATACGAGAAGTTAAACTGATAAAACGAGATGTTTAGGTCTAAAAGATTCAACCGGTATTAAATCGTTATAAAATTAGTTAAAGATTGAATAAAATTAAATAATTTAAAAGAGAATATCTTTATTCATCAAAAAATTTAAATTTAATTAAAAAAGACTATTAAATAAAAATTAATCAATTTATTTTAGTTTATAAAAATTAATTAGTTTGTAGAAAATGATCGATTAATTAATAAAGTAATTAATTTTTTAACAATAAAGATCAGAAAGCAAAATCAAAATAGAAAGTTAAAAATTGAATTAAAAAGTTGACCTTTCTAAAATTTTTATTATTAAATCAACCGATCAAATTCGATTTTTTAACTACGGACAAAAATAAGTAAAAAATCTCAATCTTATAAGTTCTTACTTTTATTATTATTATACCAATATTGCATTTCCAACGTTTCCACTTTTTTTATAATGCTCTCTTTACTCTTAACACTCTTCAAGATTGATGGAGGGTCATAGGGAGGCAGGAGAGTGCATGGTCTTCTCTCTGCTGGACTCTTCACTATAGATTCTGTGATGAAGCTCTTGGCGACTCCTTCCACCTTACAGAATATTTTTTCTGGACAAAGCTCGCGAGCATTTGGTGGTAAAGTAGGCTTGAAGGTCAAGAGCTTGGAATACTCACTTAATAGATGAAACATGTAATCATATACATAATCCATGTTCAAGTCATGTTGTATGAATCTACTCCCTGCTTTTCCTATTGCCTGAGCCTGTAAGCACAGAAGAAGAAGAAAAGAGAGAGAAAGGATTTAAAAAGATATTTTAATTTTGGTAGAGGTTTAATGCTTTTTGATGTATTTAAAAAAGGGTTAATTATATTGAATTTTTTGTATTTTGGCCTTTTTATTTTAATTTTGATATTGTAAAAATATTACTTATTTTAGTTTGTAAATACTATTAATTAAAAAAATGAATAATTAATTAATAAACTAATCGATTTTTAACCAAAAAAAATTATTAAACTTAATTAAATTAAAAATTAAAAATTAAACCAGACTAATTGAAAGTTAAATTAAGCGAACTTATTCAATTTTTAAAACATAAGATAAGATAACCAAACATGATTGATATGAGTGGTTCAGAACTTCCATGCCTTAAATAGAGAGATCTTGAGTTCGGACCCTAAAAATAGAAAAATTTGTTTGACTAACATTTTAACCCTTATAGGCTAACCCTACGCGAGTCCTCCTAAGACACCTCGTCGACAAACCAAAACATAGGATAAGACGCTGACCGTTCGACCATTTAAACTGGATTCTATGTCCTGACCAATCCAGTATCATATGCCTAACTCGTGTTGACTTCAAGCTTAGCTTGGATGGGACTTATGGTTTTAAGAAAAGAATTCACCTTTTGTTTATGGCTGTTGCCCCAGTCAACAGCAAACTTGATGGATCTGCACTTGTCGTTCTGATTTATAGGCCAGTAATGCTCCATTGGAATTAAACTTCTGGAGAAAAAGTCGTAAAACTGTGGTTTTACGAGTAGTGTTGGAGAATCACAGGCAAGAATGTACTTTTGGCTCACTGACCATCCAACTCGTTCAACGTATATCTTATATCTGCACCAATTCTCATATCAATTTCATCTAGTTTCGGGTCAGGTTCAAGTTTAAAATAAGTTTCCACGGCCTAATTCAGCCTGAAACCCGATCAGGGTCGGACTTTTCGGACTGATTCACATTGGTTTGATCATACCTGTGAGTACATTGTTTCCTCAAGTTTGAGTCTTTGAACTTTTGAGCTGCCTCACGATCCCAATTCTGCAAAGGGATTTGAATTTGAGCATGAAATGGTAACAAATGGGAGTCATCTGTCTGAAAGTGAGTATGCGTACCTGAGCGTATATACGAGCATTCCAGTCCTGATGTTTTGAGACGTTGCATTTCAGAAGCTCCATTCTCATCCCTGAAGTGTATGGATTCCCTTTCCAATACGCATAAGGTTCTCTGTTGCTCCACTTGATCCTCTTGTTCGCTTCTTTGAAGCCCTTTAACAGTGGCTCCCATGGCGGAATATTAATCTCAGGCCTATCAAAACAGACAGTTTCATTTTCAGGTCTCTTCATATCCTGAAAAGCTTGCGGGGAGTTTCAGAAATTGACTCACCAACCCCAGAAGGACCAGTCAGGGAAAACTATATCAAGCGTGTCGGAGTCCCGGCAATACTTGAACAACGGCGGCGGACTTGGAGTATCAGGACCGCTAAATTCCCTGGTTTTAATGAACGGACGGTCCTCACAATCGAACATGAGCTCCAAATCAGGCAACTGTCCAGGGTACCTACGCATCAACTGTAGTATACCCCACCTGGAAAAGACGTCCCTGCTTTGAAACGCTCTGTGAAACTTCTCCATGTACACTCTTCCATTTAAGATCACCAACCTGAAATGCGCTGTTCTGTTGGCTCTCTCCAACATTTCTCTCGATATGCCTGTGTTGCTCCAGGGTCGTAGGTCCTCGTGGATCCAACGAAAGTACTCGGGACATGTTGGAGGTGGCTGCCTGTCAGTGTCAGAGTCGTCCATAAGCGTTGTCGAGTTGGTTGTGGGACATTTTCTATTGATGTTAAATGCTGTGCAGTTGATAGTTTGGTATTCGAATCTGTTCCTGAGTCGCTTTGAGTTTCTGATTGGTTTTCTCCAGCTGCGACCAACAACCTGCAGAAACCAATTCAGCTTCTAAGCAATCCTATCCAGATTCCAGGAACAAGTTAAAAGTAATTAGAGTTTCAACCTGATAAGGGATAAACATAGTCAACCGTCAGAAAATCCGAGTTCTGATGAAACAAGTTGTGCCAATAATGAAGGTGATTTACTTACAGTTGATTCAAGCAGGTGATTGGTGAAGGAAGCACCAATCAGGAGAACGATGATGAAGAAGAAAACAGCACAGGACCTTGCAGTTAGCTTCCAGAATGCCCTGAAGATTGTCTCTTTGAATTGCCACTGGTCCATGTTACAGCTAACGATTATCGAAAACCCCTTTGAAGTTCCACGACAGTTTCTAGCTAGAAGATCCAAAACCAGAGAGATTTGAGATTGAGATTGAGAAAGAGAGGGGAGGGTAAGAACAGGAATGGAGACAATAGTAAACACATAGTATATAGAATTATGATTTAGACCATCGGTATTTGCAAATTATTATATGTTATCACCAAGAAGAATGGGGAAAGCTGCATATTGTCTTCCATTTTTTACACGAAAGTCTCAGGAAAAACCCGAGGTTGTTGATGTCATGACAGGAACTTGGTTTCGGCTGGAACCAGATGTTTACTTTTCAAACCAATAAATAAAAAGTGAAAAAACAATGGATTGTACTCGTTTCCAGAGAAAAAATGATTACATTATAGTATTAAAACGTGCCTTATGCACGTGATCAGAAGATTATCAAATCATGAAAGCTCAATTCCAACAGTTTTTCTTGTTATTATGTGAAGTTAAACAATTATAGATGATTCTTCCCCACCTGATACTGCATTTTTGGGACAGATCAAAGTCAAATTATTGTCAGAAACATAGTCACTAATCAGGGACGCATCAAATATAGGATTTTTCTGGACGCACCTTGTACCTGCTCCAAGCTACTTCAGGATCTTAGAACTTCTAGACAGGATTCCTGATGTTTTTTATGGTGCATCTGATCAGAACTCGAAAAGGGTTTTCTTTCTTTCATACGGAGTGCAATACCAGAATCTTGAAATTTGCATAACTGAACAAAGTTATAGAGATCGTGTACTGCCTGATTCCAAGACTCAGAAGTCTTGGGATACTTAGCCCCGGGATGGGGTATGAAGTAACTTTGACGACCTTGCAATGGCATTATTTTCAAAACGTAATTTAGAAAAAGAAAAACTGAACATAATCTCTTCCAAAATTGAATTTATGAGTTGCGTACATCAATGGTAATTATTTAATTCCAGCCATTCATAAAACAGGTATGGACTCCAAATCACTCATTTCTTGTTGACCTTTTCAACTAAGATTTCCTTTCCTCATATAGCACCAACGGCTCTAGATGAGCATGAGGCATCTTTAACTCCTATTTTCTGTAGCCTTAAGATATTGGTTTGCATGGGGAAGACAAAACAGCTTGAATTTGACTTTAAAAAGATAAAATTTCAGATTTCGGGTCAAATCCAAACTCTAAAGCAATCCACTTCAATAGTGCAACAAACATGCTCAACTGAGTTGATCAAAACAATATTATTTTGTTTACTGAATGAAGTTCGAATTGGTTGAATAAAACAACGTCATTTGGCTGCCATTCGAAGTCTGATTAGCCACAGGAAAAAGTGCAAATGTCTCATATACAGATGCAAAGCTCTCCACTTAGAACTCATCTTCTGGTTCTGCAGAATACTAGCATCTATACAAGAAATATTTGCTAAGAACAAATCTAAATATTTTGAGAATTTTATGTTTTATACTATCCAATATAATAAGTGAATGGTACAAAAAATAATACAATTTTCCTTCTACGAGTGCCTAGTCTCGTTGTCCCAGAACTTCTTTTCCCGTAACTCGACTTGTTTTATGGTTAAGTCTCTTCTCTGTAAAATGGAATGAATAGATGAAGGGTCATAGGGAGGAAGAATGGTGCAGGGGCCAGCATTTGCAGGAACTTTAACCATGGATTCCAACATGAACTTCTTTTCTAGTCCCACAGCAGAGCAAGCCATAAACTCCGAACACAGCTCGATGGCTCTCCGAGGTACGGTGGGCTTGAAGGTTAAGAGCTTAGCATATTCATTCAAGAGATGGAACATGTAGTCATAGACATAGTCCATCTTCAACTCCTCCTGTATGAACTCACTAGCTGCCTTTCCGATGGCCTGTGCCTGGCAAATTCACAGAGAAATAGCTGATTAAAACGACATCGTTTTGTTCGAATCAGGTCAGATTGGATTTAAGATAAGTAACTATTGTTTTACCTTTCCTTTGTGAGTGTTGCCCCAATCAACTGCGAACTTAATAGATCTGCATTTGTCATTTTCCTTTACAGGCCAGAAGTGATGAACTGGTTCCAAACCTCTGGTAAAGAAATCATAGTAATGGGGTTTTACAAGTAAAGTAACACTGTCACAGGCAAGTATGTACTTTTCGCTTACAGACCATGCGGAACCTTCAATGTAGATCTTGTACCTGCATGCATTCTCATTAGAAGCCAACATTTACTGCCGAAAAAACAAGGATTACGAATTAAAAAGTATTAAATCCAACCCTTTAAAGTTTTAATTAAGTGTTCATATTCTCAAAAGTAATTTTTTGAAAATCATCTAATTTTTTGGAAAAAACTTTACACTAAAAAGGAGACAAAAATATCCATCATCAAAGAAATAAAGGAAATCTGAGTACTTCAAACCTATGAATGCATTGGTTGGCCAAGTCTGATTGCTTGTACCCTTGTTGTGACTCACGAATCCAATCCTGAAAAAGAAGGTACTTCTTTCAATACACCAACCTCCAGCAACACAAATCTCCAACAATATAGGAAGGAGCAAGCAAGTACCTGGGCATAAACACGAGCATTCCAATCCTTAGACTCGGTGACATTGCATTTCATAAGATCCTGTCTTGTCTGAGCAACAGCTGGATTACCCTTCCAATAAGCATAAGGTTCCCTGCTCTTCCACTTAACCCTCCTGTTCCCTTCTCTTAACTCACTCAATAACGACTCCCATGGCTTTATGTTAATCTCAGTCCTACAAAGAATCGAACAGAAATGTAATAAAAACCCATCAACGAACTGATCCAGAGTTCGCTTCTTTGAAGCTTAGAGGTGTTTTAAGACTCGGTCTCAGCTCACCATCCCCAGAATGACCAGTCAGGAAAAACAATATCAAGCGTGTGCTCATCCCCACAGTACCGAAACAATGGCGGTGGTGCCGGAGCGTTAGGTCCACTGTGATCGGCGGATCTCACGACAGGCCAGTCCACACAATCGAACATCAACTCCAAATCAGGGACTTTCCCAGGGTACTTGCGTAACAACTGTAGGATCCCCCACACGGTAAAGGTATCCCGACTTTGAAACGACCTCCGGAACCTCTCCACGTAAGCCTTGCCGCCGATCACCACGAGCCTGAAGTTTGCGGTTCGCTTAGCCCTCTCCAACATGTCTCTGCTAATCCCGGTGTGGGCCCATGGTCGGAGATCCTCGTGAATCCAACGGAAGTATTCCGGACACGTGGGACCGTTGGGATGTTCGGTGGAAGTCGTTGGATAGTTCCTGGGGCACGTTCTGGTGCGGTTAAAAGCACTGCAGTTCAGCGGGATCTCTAGTTTGGGTCGAGGGACATTGTCGTCAACGTGTCCTAGTTTCGGCTTAACGGCCGCGATTGGCTTTGGAGCCGAGCTTTGTGAGCCAGCCTAAAAAGAGCACGATAATCAATGTAATGTCAACCTCAGCCAATCAGAATTCAGACGAGAGAAGTGTCTCGATGTGTGGGACCATTCATGGAAATGCATGAAAGACGCGTCGGTTGTTCAACGGCAACAGGTTAACCGACACGTCGAATCGTATCGGAGTGTAAGAAATTATTAATTAAGGACTCTAAGATTTAAAATTAAACATTAATTAGATTTTTAATTAATACATTAAATTTTATTTAAATTTTTTAAAAAAATTTAAATTGGGATTAAGAACATTGAACGTTGCATTACAATTAATTAAGTACAAAAAAGAGCATCAAACGGCGGCGTTTTGAGTTAAGTGAAACAGCCACCGACTGTTGTAATATACTCACGGTGGAATTAAGGAGGCGCGTGGATATCAACGCACCGACGAGGAGGAAGACGAAGAAGATGGTGAGAACAGAAGATCTAGCAGGCAAGTTGGTGAACCCCAGCCGAATTGTGTCCTTGACATGACCGTGAAGCCTGGATCCATGCGACAAGTACCTCTTCATCCACTGTTGCATGCTTTACCTTCTGATCTCTGACAACTGTTCTTTGCTGATCAGTTTAAGTTCACTGTGTTAAGCTGATCTCTGTTCCAGATGGGCATTTCAGTTCTTGCAGCTTTGTTCTTTCACCGTATTTATACATATATATGTGTGAGTGTGTGTGGTTGAAGAATTCTAATTCTAAGGTGGTGAAGGAAGGAACTGTATGAGAAAAAGGGAAACTACTCGAACATGTAAAGATGGAGATCTTGATGATAAAGAGAAGAAGTAGAGAGAGGCAAGGAAGATCCAAAAGTGGAGTTTGGAGAAGTAAAATTCTCGTGACGAAGGAAGCTTGGGTGGTACTTCACTTGGTGCAGGAAAAGCAAAGGTAATTATGAAGATGAAGAGGACAAAAGGAAGGTGAAGTTAAGAAGCACAAAAGGGGGTTTGCAAAAGGACATTTTCCCTCATAAATCTCTGCGTAATCTTTTCTATAACTTGGTGAATTGTGGTCCAGCTACCATGTTTTCAACCAATACCTTTTTATGCTTATTTGACAAAACTACAAGTTAGTGGCGGGGTTGTTATTTCCATCTTGACCAAAATTAACCAGGAGTGTCAACCACGCCTGGGCCTGACCCGAAGTAAAAGGATAAATCTTGGACTTAGTGTTTTTTGAAAAATCGAATTTTAGACTCTAGCTCGGGCTCCGGCTATCCAAGTCCAGCCCAACTCAAGCCTCGATCTTTATAAACAAAACGATGTTGTTTTATTGAAAACAACATTATTCTATATTTTAATTTAAAAAAGTTCAAATTGGGCTCAGGCTCAAGCTCAGGTTTAGGTTAGGCTGGATCAGACTAGATTGAATTTGAGTTCAATCAGGCCTTGGCCTGGGCCTAACCCGAATAGTAGAGTTGTTGTCCCAAAAATTAATGAGAAAAATTTGAATTGATTAATTTTTAAGTTATGTTTGAACTCAGTTCAAGATGTTTAATTCGAAACTTGATTCAACAACATCGAGTAGAAATATCACTAAAATGTAAGGTCTAGAAAGGTCTAATAGTACACAGTATTACCTCTAACTAATAGAGAGATTGTTTCTAAATAACCCATAAGAAGAGAAGAAAATTAAAATAATTAAAACATAAAATTTTAAAAAATAAAAATTACAAAATAATAATAATAATAATGATAAAAATAACAATAATACTCGATTCAAAATCTATTAAAAATTTTAAAAAAATCAATAGTTTAATTTAAATAGACTCCCAATTAAACTCGAACTCTTAAAAAAAGCAAAGAGTCGACAAAAAGAAAGAAACAACAACAAGTTTGGCGGATTTGTGCTTGGTAGTAGGTATTAATTCGATTGTTCCTAGTTCCGACCTCATATGAAACGTACCTATCAACTTAGGCATAGTATTTATGGTTTTGGTCCCCAGTTCAACACACATTGATGTAGAGATGACAATTGAGATTGGACTCGGGCAAAATCATAGGACCAGGTCCGTATGGACTGAATCAGGACCAAATTAGGCTTAGGTTGCTCTCAAGTTGGGCTCAGCTTGAGACTGATACAAAACCACATTATTTTTCTATCAAGAATGATAAAGGATGGGATTCTCTGTCTAATATTATAGTGTCTTATTCTGTCTCATAAATCTCAGCCATTTATTTATGCAAGTCTCGTGTTTATTTATACGGGACCCATGCGAGATTTACATAAATGAATTACTGAAATTCATGGGACAGAATAAGATACTATAATATTGGATAGAAGATCCGAACTCAAATAATTTCATATCCTATATAACAAGATAAATGTTACAAATTTAGCTGTATTTTGTACAGTACAAAGGATGGTAAAAAAAGAAGAAGAAGACTAGAGTTTCCTCTCTACTGCTTCTTGTTGTCCCAGTACTTCTTCTCCAACAACTCAACTTCATTAATGGATGACTCTTTTGTATTAATAACAGCATTAAGAGACGGAGGGTCATATGGAGGAAGAATAGTGCAAGGGGCAGCATTTGCAGGACCTTTAACCATGGAATCCAACATGAACTTCTTCTCTAACCCTTTGGCTGAGCAAGCCATTGTCTCTGAACAGAACTCCGTAGCTCTTGGAGGGATGGTTGGCTTGAACTTCAAGAGCTTAGCATACTCATTCAGGAGATGAAACATGTAGTCATACACATAATCCATCTTCAGGTCCTCCTTGATGAACTCGCTAGCTGCTTTCCCCATTGCTTGCGCCTGTCAAAGTTGTAGACTTTGATTCTGAATTATGAATTGCCCTTTGATAAAAGATATTAAGAGTTCAAAAAAAATTAGATCTGCGTTTATATACCTCATTTGCGTGGGTATTTCCCCAGTCAACGGCAAACTTAATGGATCTGCATTTGTCATCATCCTTTATAGGCCAATAGTGATGACCTGGAACCAAAGTTCTGGTGAAGAAGTCATAGTAATGAGGTTTCACAAGTAAAGTGACACTGTCACAGGCAAGTATATACTTCTCGCTAACTGACCAAGCAGAACCTTCAATGTAGATTTTGTACCTGAACGTACTTGGAATGGATTAAAACTATCATCCAAAGGAAACATTCAAACTGGAATCTTTTTTTACTCATTCAAACCTGTGAATGCATTGGTTTGCCAAGTTAGATTGTTTGAAACCTTCCTTAGATTCTCGAGTCCAATCCTAAAAAAGTACGGAATATTATTTCGGATAATTTTTTAAATCCTGACATGTTCGAATAATTCGATAAGAAGAGTACCTGTGCATAGACTCGAGCATTCCAGTCCTGATTTTCTGTGACATTGCATTTCATAAGATCCTGTCTTGTCTTAGCAACAGCTGGATTACCTTTCCAATAAGCATAAGGGTCCCTGTTCTTCCATTCCATCCTTTTATTCCCTTCCATCAACTCATTCAACAATGGCTCCCATGGTTTGATATTGATCGCAGGCCTACATGATTCGAAGTCAATAAGTCAAATTTGATTATATCGAAGTTATGGAAGTCGAGTTTAAGAGGTTTGAATCTGATCTGTTCCGTTGTCAACCCTATCCAAACACCGTGAAGAAAATCATTCCAGGAACATAAAAATCCTTGAAGGGTATCTCACCATCCCCAGAAAGACCAGTCAGGGAATACGATATCGAGCGAATCGTCGTCTCCACAGTAACGGAACAGTGCAGGTGGGGTCGTAGCATTAGGTCCGACATGATCAGCAGATCTAACGACAGGCCAATCAACACAATCGAACATCAACTCCAGATCAGGGACTTTACCAGGGTACTTGCGAAGCAACTGTAAGATCCCCCACAGAGTGAAAACATCTCGACCCTGAAAAGCCTTCTTGTACCACTCAACGTAAGCTTTTCCGTTGACTATGACCAGCCTGAAATAGGCAGTTCTTCTGGCACGCTCCACCGTGTCTCTAGTGATGCCAGTGCGAGCCCATGGTCGGAGGTCCTCGTGAATCCAACGGAAGTGTTCCGGACATGTGGGAGGAAGCCAACTGTCGGTGTTCTGTGCAAAGGTTGTCGGGTAGTTTGTAGGACACGTTCGGGTCTGGTCAAGAGCACTGCAGTTGAGTGGGATCTCTATACTGTGTCGGGAGGCATTAAGCTCAACGTGTCCAGGAATTGGATTGGTGATTGAATACAGCTAGAGCCATGCGAAAATCTTTATAAATAAATAATATTGTAATTATGTAAATTTAGTTAAATTAATTAAAGCATAAATAATAAACTTATGTTATAAACTTTAATCGTACTTCTTATTTGTGGCTCTTCCCAAAGAGCTCTGTTACATAAATCGCAATAAATTCACGCGTACAATCACATACTTAAAGCATCAAAAATAAAGAAAAAAATGACACAAAGATTTAACGAGGTTCGGTTAATAATGTCTACATCTTCGAACAACAGTAGAAAAAATTTCACTACAAAGAAAACGATACCAATAAAATACATATATCTAAGTTTTTTATTTTTCTTTAAATAATAAATCTTTTGTGTGCCCAAACCAAACCGGTTTAACTGAACTGATCCTATCAAAAATAAGCCCTTCGCTTTCAACATAGATTTCCATTTTTTTCTAATTCGGATCGCATCGCAAGCTTATCGGATCAGCCGTCATTCAGATCCACCAAATTTAAAAACAAAATATCAGCAAGCTCAAACTTAGTTTGAACTTATAAACTTTTGAGCATAATAAGAAAAAACTCGAAACCCTAATAACAGTGATATATATACTCACGGCAGAGTTAAACAGGAGTCGTGTAGGGACTAAGGTACCAACGAGGACGAGCAAGAGGAACATGAGGAGTAAAACAGATGATCTTAAAAGCAAATTCATAACAGACTCTTGAGGTTTCGAATCTGTTAATGGAGTTTGTTTTTGGTGGCTTATGATATATAGCCATATAGGAATGGTATAGGAATTGTCAGAGAAGAAAGTACCTCGAAACCTGGAAAGATGGAGGTGTTGCTTAGGGTTGACGGCGAAGATAACTACATAAGAACGAGGAAGATCCAAAAAAGAAGAGAGTTTCGAGAAGTTGAATCCTTGAATCTTGTGATAATGCTTTCACTTCCATTCTAAATTTGACTTTTAAAGAGTTAAAAACCCTTTGCTTTCTTTTGCTTAGAGATCTGTTTTGCATTAATCAAGGGTTTAAGTCTTGTTAGTCTTAACAAGAATATTAATTAAGGGTTGAACTCCCCTTTGATCCATTTTTTCTAGGAAACACTTGTTTTTAATCAATTCAAACAACAAATATGTAACGAATATAAGTAGAAATATATTAATTTCTCTTATTTTCTTACGAAGAAATTAAAAACTCTTTGTTTAAATTTATACAATCATATAACCGTTTTAATACTATTTGTTAGTTATAACACAGAGGATCAACCATAAACTTGTATTAATGCAGAAAATGTAAAAAAGCACCTATTTTACCATCCATTATATGATCAACAAGCTAGTGAATTATTTGATCAAGCTCTTGAAAATTTTGATTAACATGTATAAAAATTGTGTCTCTCTATGTAATTAAGTCTTTCTATGTCTTTCTTAATGTGTGAGCCTTTTAACAGGTTAAAGAAAGTAGTGGACGTCCATAAACTTACTTAAGCTGACAGTAGGAGACCTTAGTAGTTATTTTTAGTAATCTTATTAGATCTTCTCATCACAGATCCAATAAATAATCAACCCAGCCCGATTAAGGTCTATTTTTTACTGAATTTTAGCGCTTTTAATCAGATTCTTTATTAAGCTTCTTTGTTATCTTTAATCCAAATCAAATTTGATTTTCTTAACGGTAATTTTATAAAACTATGTGATTAATACTTGTCAAAGTTACAAAATCACTAAGAAGCCTAACATTAAATTGTTTAAAACTGAGTTCGACAAATTTTGTATAAAAGTTAAACTTAAGTTTGAATTTATCAAATTATTTTTAAGTTTTAAGTTCGGACCGATATGAGCTTGGCCTGATTCATTATCAATCGTCTAAATATTTAAACATATGTAGTTTTGGCCTTGACACTTTAAGTGTCGATTTAAAAAATTATAAGATAGCTTCAAAATTTTGTTGTCATACCACACATCAAATCCTCTGTTTCGGTTACTCCGTTTTAACCATGTTTCATTAAATCTTATCCACACATTTATATACTTGACACTTTAAGTTTTGAATTAAAAAATTATAAAATAGCTTCAAAATTTTGCTGTCATATTACACATCAAATCTTCTCTTCCAGTTATTTTATTCTAACCTTAATTTATTAAATCTCATTTACATATATTTATTTAGAGCTTATATAAGTATATGAATAAGATTTAATAAAATATAATAAAAATATGAATCAGGAGATTTGATCTCGTAGTACCAACCCATTATTGCGAGGATCATTATGTTCTCCGAAAAGCCATCAGATTTATAACAGTAAAGCCTCTTTATACACTTTGAAGAGACAGAAGAAGATGATTATGTGTTTCAACCTGTCTGAATTCCTTGCAGCCTTTGTAAGAGAATATTTAGGGACCGGACTTTATGCAGAGTTACAGTGTTCCTGTACGAGTTCCCCACACAGTAACTTCCTGGCTTTTCCATGATCACAACCCCCTAAAAGCCATGCATCAATAGATGAGTTCCAGAAATCATTCATCTTTCGTTTTCTAGGTGGACCCATTTTGCAGTTTGAAGAATGATCACAATTCAAAACATGTACCCAAAGCAATTAGAGTTGACATGACGGGCCGGTTCGACAGGATCTGAAGTTAACTGTCATAGCTATTGGTTTGGGGGAACCTCCCGCCTCGTGAGCGGTTGTGGCGGTCGATACCTACATTTTGGCTTGGTTATCTCACCCCATAAGTAAGAGGCGTGGTCCATGAGACAAACAAAACTCTTTGGTCAGGGGTTCGAGTCGCAACTCCACCCTGACAGATCAAAGGGACAATTCTTTATGGGGGTGAGGTAACCAGGCCAGAATGTGGGTATCGGCCGCCACAACCGCTC
>JAOTBA010000006.1:32494144-32509689 GCA_025629845.1 Erythroxylum squamatum | reverse complement strand
ATATTTTCAAGGCACTTCAACATGCAATTAATAAGGGTATATCAAATATTTCATTAACTTTCTTAATAAGTGTGCATCCCTCTAAAATGACTTTTATTTTGAATTGGAGGGAGTATTTAATAATTGTTATAGAAGTGGAATATACAAGATTTTTGGCATCTCTTTCTCCCTTACCGTGGGGCCCACTCTCAAATCTCATTTTAACATTCTATAGAATTTCATCCAAAGGTTATTAAGTCCCATTTAATGGTTGTCAGAGAGAAGTTAAAGAGACAATTTTTGGCATTTCTTTCTCTCTTGTTGTGCCACTTGGGTGGTGATAATATTACTAAGGAAGCTAAACTTTTCAGTTTCTATGTTTAACGTTAAACGTTAACTTCAAAGTTAACATTAACTTCAAGGTTAACGTTAACTTCTTGCATTTATAAATTCCTTTGAAACATTTGGGTGTATTTCTTACAAAGTTATCGTTAACTTCTTGTGTTTATAAATTCCTTTGAAACATTTGGGTGTATTTCTTACACTCAATTTTGTTATTACCATCAACATATGAATCTAAAATACTCAACTCAAAAATTAGCAGCAAAAGATTTTCACGGTTCTGACTTTTGAGTAATAATTTAAAGGTAAAGTCTTTGATTTTTTTATGTATTTTATCTTACTAAATATTTGAATATCTGAGTGATAATTCATTACAATACTTGTGATTCATCTACTTGCAGCTCTTTTTTTAGTGCAATAAATCCTTAAATTTATTATATATAAAATTGAACTTTATTTAATTTGCATTTTATCACTCCCTAGGTCCTTGAATAAATTGTACCAAAAGAATAACCCTCTTCAAAAAATAAAAAATAAGTAAATTAGTTCTTGACTTTGTTATTGTAGTTATTATATTCTAAAAAAAGTATTATTATTTATTTGTATATCATTCTTTACGTGTCACAAAATTTATTCTTTTATTTTATTTATATTTATTTAAACTAACATAATATTAAATTTGTTTAAAATTTTAATAAAATTATTTGACAAAGACTGCAATTTTGTATTGACTGTAATAAAAATATAATAAAAATTTTCGATCCAGTTTTTAAAATATTAATTAAAACTTATTGTTTTTCTTCATTTGAATAAGAAGTCTTGGGTCCTCAATAAAGATGCCAACTTTATAGTTATAGATAGGCAAAGAAAGTGACATATTTTCGAACTTAAAATTTAATTAATAAATTATTGTATATTTAAAAAAATAATATCATTTGTAATATGAATACAATTTGTTCTATGTGGTTTACACAGACAAAAGAGACGGATGGGGTAATATGTCCTGTGTGACCCATGTCCTCATATGGTTTTGTATATTATGAGTGGGTAATATAAATGCAATTTACAGGCCATGTCCTCGTATCTTCTTGCATATTATTATTTAAGTGTTAAAAAATTTATTCTTTTTTATATTTATAATTATTTAAAATAGCATAATATTAAATTTACTTAAAATTCTGGTTTGGGGGAACCTCCCGCCTCGTCAGTGGTAAGAGGCGTGGTCCATGAGACCAACAAAACCCTTTGGTCAGGGGTTCGAGTCGCAACTCCACCCTGGCAGACCAAAGGGACAATTCCTTATGGGGGTGAGGTAACCAGGCCAGAATGTGGGTATCGGCCGCCACAACCGCTCACGAGGCGGGAGGTTCCCCCCAAACCAGCTATATTAATCAAATTTCGAGTCGGATAGGTTGGTTCAAAGCTCGACTAAAACGACCTAATACTTCTTTCAAAATGGGACATAATCTTTTGTCTATTTTATTCTGTCCTTATTTTGTCTCATAAATTTTAACTATTTATTTATACATGACTCACATAAATAAATTGGTGAGATTCATGGGACAAAATAAAGACAGAATAAAATAGACAGAAGATCTGACACTTCTAAAATAACATCATTTTAGTGTAATTATCAAAAAATTTGATCCAGGCCATTGCTAGTCCTAACGTAACTCTTTACTTTTGTTTACCTTTGTTCTTAGGATACTTTGGCAGCCTCAAAGCTGATTGACAAAGCCTGACTCTCTTGTTACTGTTTCAACCAACTTTTGAGAGACGAAAAGGAGAGGAAGGGACTATACAATCTCTTCTAGTCTGCAGGAAGAGTTCTGTCCCAAATTGGCTTTAATGTAGTGTTCAACATCCTAAACTCGAAGCCACTTGGTGAAAACCATTCTATAGTAATTGATAAACTCCAATCTTATTCAAATTTTAAGTAATTTTCTATACTTAACATGTTCAATACACTAAACCCGACCTTTTTTCTCTTGATCATATCCTTATTCGATTCGATAAGATTTGGAATGAGATCAAATGACGTTATTTTTTAAACTAAGTTGAACAACTCAAACCCAATTCAAAATTGGGTTAACTCAAATATGATCAATGACATTGAGCCATGTTAGGTTAGGTGAGATTGATTTTGTCAACTCCGGACTTGAACTTAAGTTTGATAACAAATTTTAACGTAACATTATGATAAATTTTATTAAGACAATGAGTCAAGTTATATTTTACTGAATTTAGAGTTCTAGTATTCAAACCTAACCAAAATCAAACTTGAACTTAATAAAATATTTTGGACCTCAATTATTAAATTTAAGTCTGACTTATTGTCATCTCTAATTATAAATGCTAACGCAAATAATACATACTTTAGTGGAAGTAAAAAAAATTACTAGGATTGAGCTCTACAACAATAATATCATAGTTGTTGAATTTATTATTACTCATAATTACACCCGTGTAGATTATGATTATAACAAAAATTCACTACAACATCATAATCTGCAATTTACAATTTGAAATCTTGCTTATCAAGATATGTTAGTGTATTGATGAAGCTCAGTGAAGATGTTGGTAATAAAAACGAGACACCATCATTGGAGACAACATTAATGGAGCAGGAAAACACTTGATAGGCCCCAAAAACATGCACGAGATGGGCAAGAACATTAACGTAAAACCATAATTAGAGATGGGGTTTACCAATTTAGTCTTAATTTTAAAAATAATTTCTTTAAACACTTGTTAAAGATATGATTTTTAGCTTAGCGTCTGTTTAGTTGGGCTTATATCAGTAAATCTTTTGTCATTAGAGCTTTTTCTCTATAGATCTTTTATGAGAAGAATTTTTCTAAGAAGTCAGTTTACTGTTTGGTTGTTATTTAAAAAAGAGTTTTTTAAAAGAACTTTATACAATAGACCATTTGAGAAACTCTAAATTTGAGCTTCTTAAAAAGTTTAGCTGCTAAAAAAATTATATCTATTAAAGAAGTGCTTTTTTATTTTACAGTCAAACACTCATTTAAAAAAAAGGCTTTTATAAAAAAAAAGTACTTATTAATCTCTCAAAAGCTCGTCCAAATAGACACTTAACCTTTCTGAATAAATCTAAATAAACCTTATCTTTGTTATCACTTTTAGAATGCAGTAAAGTTTAGGTTAAAAAAAAAAAGCGTGACAGTAAGCTCTTGCACAGAGAGAGGATCGATGTTGATGATGATGAGGAGGAGGAGCTTCGAGGTTGGCGTAAAAGTCTCTCGCTTTTCAAGTCCACGCGTGAACGCTCTCTTGTTCATGCTCTCTTATTTAGAAACCCAATGCTCTTCAGTCTTCTTCCCCCTTCACTCTCTCTTAAAGAAGCTCTCTCTCTTTTGGCCTTTCGTTGTCTTATGCAAACATGTCTGTAAGTCCCTCTCTCTCTCTCTCTCTTCCTCTTACAGGTACATTGATTCACACGAACATTAGGTTTTCGTGAGATTCTGATCAGGAGTTCATGTTGGTATTATAGATTGTTGAGGTTAGAGTTCCGAACTTGGACTGCGAAGGCTGTGCTTCCAAGTTGAAGAAAGCTATGTACAAGATCAAAGGTATGGCTGGCTTTAACTCTCTCTCATTTTTTGCTTCGACCATTGTCAGGAAATTTTCTGATGAAAGATTATTTCCCATGCACTGTAGCTCACATCGTCTGTTTCTGTTTCAGGTGTAGAAGAAGTGGAAATAGACATGGAGTTGCAGAAAGTAACGGTGAGAGGGTACGGGCTGGAGGAGAAGAAGGTGTTGAAGGGTATAAAAAGAGCAGGAAAAGCAGCAGAGCCATGGCCGTTTCCAGGGCACTCTCATTTTGCGTCATTTTACAAATACCCAACTTACATTGTCAACCATTACTATGATTCATACAAGAACGTTGGTTCCAATGGAGTCCACACTTTCTTCCATACTCCTGCAGTTTACTCCATGGCTGTAGCTTCAGACGAGGCCGTTGCTTCCCTTTTCAGTGACGACAATCCTCATGCTTGCTCTATCATGTAAGACTTCCATTTGCTTTTCTTGTTTAAATGATTCTGTCCTTTGTTTCTCTGTTGAATTTTTCTGTAATTTTGTCTATTCTCTTTGTTGGAAGAGAAAAGAAATTTTGTTAGTTTTGATTCTCCCGAGTCCTGAGACATAATTCTTAACCAATTGAAAGAGAGCTAAGAGCATTAGGTTTGATAATTGGGTTCGGCCCGGTCTGGTATGAAATTAATTTATTAGATTCAATATCCTATCCAAAGCCCATGGGTTAGTCCCAATGTTGCAAATACCGAACCAAATTTAATATCGGATTAAGTTTTGGCACGATATTATATCAGTATTGGATATCGTTTTGGGTAATTTTTCAAATTTAGGAAATAATCCTCAAATTTTTATAAAAATTGCAAAACAGTTTATTGTTATATTGTACAGTTGTACTGTATATTTTTAACCTTGCCTCCAAAAATTAAACTAATAAATTATAATTATAATTAATATAAAATAATAATAATTTTAAGATATTTCACATATAAATAATAACCATAATTTATATTTAAAAAGACAATCATTATCATATAAATATAAAATTAAGAACGATATAAAGAATTTTAAATATTATAATTTCAGTTTTTATTATATAATAAATAATAATTACATCAAACATCCTATAAAATGAATAATAAATATCCTTAACTCTTAAATTATTATAATTTACAACAAGAATTCGTGATAAGGGAACAATCAAGTAGAATTGAAATATGAAATAAAAACGTATATTATTTAATTTACTATCAATTAAATATATTATATATTTAATTAAAAAATTAATTATTACTAAAATTATAAATATCTTAATTTAATTTATTTTTAAAAATTAGTTTAAAAATTATTAATAAATTTAATTAAATTTAAAAATATTTTTAAAATATATATATATTTCAAATAAATTTGATGTAATAATTAAAATATATAAAATAAATATTAGTTTATAAATAATAATTTTAAATTATTTATTTTAAAAATAAAATATTTTGATTAATACTTTGTCAGTAAATATTATATAAAAGATTAAAATAATTTTAAATAAAATAATTTATTTTTACTTTTTATTTAATGTATAATTGTTATTAGTAATAAAATATTTATTTTATTTTAAAAATAAAAATTGATAAATCACAACAAAAGTTCAATTAAATAACAAATTAAAAAAGCTTTGAAAAAAAGAAAAGGGGGGAGAGGAGGGAGTAAAATTTTAAAAGAAATTTGAAAAATTTGCAACTTAATCCCTATATTTTCAAAATTTTCAGTACTGACCGGTATTATAAATACCGGCCGATACCAGACAAAATAGGCCGGTATCGATCGGTATTTATATCAGGTGCATAAATACTCCTATTTATATTGTTCTCCAGCCGGTACATAAAACAACATCTTTTTCTAATTAGGTTCGAGAGTAAGTTTCCTAGCCCAAGCCTACATGAAACTCAACCTTTCTAAGCAAATTGAACATCAACTCAGACCCATATATCGACTCATTAAAAACACTTAAATTTAAACTCATAAGCCGCTAATTAGTCACCCTAAGTTCGAATAGCGTCATTCGAGATTAGAATTTATGTTCTTGGACCTAACTCGATTGTCATATTTAAAAAAGTTTAGTTGGATTATCAAATGGGCCATTATGCATTAATAGCAAATACCCATTTTCAACTAATGTCCACCTTCGATGGTTGGTGCCAACTCGATCTCTACTATGACAATTGTCAAAAACCCTTTTCCATCCTCACCCTTCTATATCTCGAAAAGCCAATATTATAAGAATATATTATGTCGTTATTGAATTTTTTTCATAAACTAATCGTTATTTTAAAACTCAGTCATGTTCAATTATCAGAATTAATCATAATTCCTGAAAATAGCAGCTAAGCTTTAAAAGCGAATACAGTCAGGGACAAGTTGGATTGAATCACGCTCGTTCTAGCTTATGTGGGTCCGAGCTCTTTAAGATACGGTTCAAATTTGAATCATGTTTACATCATTTAAAACACTATTATTTTTAAAAAAATTTCTTAAAGCGATATTATTTTAAAGAGATAGCATGTTTCATGTCGTTTCATGCTAATAAATAAGGTCGTTTGGTTGGATTTTGTCATTCCTAATTACAACAAATCATATTTAAGTTTCTAACATACAAAATATCAAATTTTTTATTAAGATTAAATAAAATTAAAGAAATTTAAACAAAATTTAAAAAATTAACTTTGTTTATCAAAAAAATTGAAATTTAATTAAAAACTGTTAAATGAAAATTTATTGGTTTATTTTGTTTATAAAAATTGACTAATTGATTAATAAACTAATCAATTTTTAACAACAAAATTATCAAAAACCGGAAAAAAAGACTGAGTCTGCCTCATTTTCTCTCGAGTGCTAGGATTGTCATGCCCTAGTGTATGTTTCTTCTTGCTGGTCAAGTCTTCGTCTCTGCTCTGCACTTTTGGAGTTCTCTTTCGTTTCAAGGGTGATGGACCCGAAATTTAGTTGGTTGTCTTTTAACGACAAGGAAAATGTGGAGTTGGTGGTTAAAGCTTCTGATGTCAAAGGTTCGGATATCAACTACAAGTTGAGTCTGGTGGGTCGTTTTATCAGTGAACGAATGGTCAATTTTGAGAAGCCATGGAGAGGACATTGCTTAACCTTTGGCGGCCTATTAAGGGTGCGTGTATCAAACCGATGGGAGGGAATGACCTATACCTCTTTCAATTCTTTCATGAGGTTGATCTGCAAAAGATGGTTGTTGGTGGCCCTTGGAGTTTTAATAATTGTCTTCTGCTGAATCATCACTTACGGGAAGGTGAGAACCTCGAAGATATTGAGTTTCATGCTGCTAATTTCTGGGTCAGAGTTCACGATCTTCCTCCAGGTTTTGCTTCCGAAACTCTAGCTCATAACCTTGGCAATCTGATGGGTAAGTTTTTGGATTATGATTTGGGTCTCAGGAGGAGCTCTATGATAAACTATATGCGCATTCGAGTTCGGTTGAATATTACAGAACCCCTTATGCGAACCAAGAAAATCAGGAAGGAAGGGGGCAATCACTTTGAAGTTTCTTTCAGTTATGAACGGATTCCTCTTCTCTGCTATCTTTGCAGTATCATTGGGCACAGTGACACTAACTACCCAAAGCTTACGGAGTTGCCGACGGTGGAGCTTCAACGGGGATGGAAGGAGGATATCTGATTCGAGATTCGGGCTCAAAATCGAAATCGCCCAAATCAATGGCAACGAGATCCGTCCACTCAAAGGAACACCGGATTTAGCTCCATGAATCAAGGCTTTCAAACAGGGGATAAGGCAGGAGGGTCGAAATTGAAGATTATCAACAGTTATACTTTTATCCTTGGCATTTCAATTTTTCGCTAGCACATGGGCCTTACTCTGTGGACTCTTCGGGGCTTAGGCCAGACTTGACAGCCTGCTCTACCCATTCGGTTGAACCCAACACAGAAAAGGAAGTCTCGGTTATGGAGGTTGATGACTCGAAAAAACGCTTACGTTCCTCTTCAGCCACTCTGAAACATAACGATGGGGAAATAGCTGGTAGCGCTTCTTCCTCTTCGGTCAGTAGAGCAACTTCTGCTACAAATCAATCGACCGGTCTCCTTCACGAGACCCGCCGCACATTATGAATTGTATTGCTTGGAACTGCCGAGGGTTGGGCAACCCTCGTGCAGTCACTGCGTTGCATGACATTGTCCGATAGCACAATCCTTCTTTTATTTTTCTTTGTGAGACTCTTGTTTCCTCTACTAGAATGGAGGATATTCGCGTTGGTTTAAAGTTTGATTGTTGCTTTTGTGTAGACCGGATTGGTCGCAGTGGAGGTCTCGCCCTCTTTTGGAATTCTAATAAAGATGTTTCTGTTTTGGGTTACTCTAGTAATCATATTGATGTGGAGATTGTTCTGTTAGACAAGTTTAAATGGCGTTTTACTGGGTTTTATGGGTTTCCAAAAAGGCACAGAAAGCGTTCCAGCTGGGCGCTCTTGAAATCTCTGTCTCGACTCTCTTCTCTTCCGTGGGTTTGTATGGGTGATTTTAACAATCTAATGTTTACTACTGAGAAGTTCGGTGGTAACGAGTATCCTAGAGCCCTTTTTGATGGGTTTAAGGATTGCATTTCGGATTGTAACTTAATCGAAATTCCTCTCACTGGTTTCGGGTTTACTTGGGAGCGTGGGTGGGGTTCGAACAACCTAGTTATGGAACGCCTGGACAGAACCTTCGCTTCAGCTGATTGGGTTGACCACTTCTCCTATCATAAGCTTTTCAGCCTTATTAGCTCCTACTCGGATCATAACCCCATAAAGCTATATGCGAATATCAGTTTCCCTATAAAGATGTTTAGCAGGTTTAAGTTTGAGAATAAGTGGTTAACTGAAGCTGGGTTTATGGGAGTTGTTTCTTTGGCGTGGAATAGTTGTGTTAGCTCCAGTGTTTTGGAGAAACTAGCCGCATGCAGTGAATCGATCATTGAGTGGAATAAGTCGTTGGGCTCTTTGACTATGGGTCGAATTGTGGAAGTTAAAAAACAGATGGGCCTTTTACGTAATACCAATGCAGCTGATCCAGTTTTGATGACCCTTAAATCCGAACTGTCCAGCTTGTTGGCCCAAGACGCTATTTATTGGAAACAAAGGTCTAAAATTTTCTGGCTTAATCATGGTGAAACGAATGGCAAATATTTCCACGCTCACGCTTCGAAGCGTAGGAGAATTAATTATATCTCTGCTTTGGAGGATGACTCTGGCACTTTATGCTCGGATTATGATACTGTGACTGCCATTGTGTTGGAGTATTTTTCGAATCTGTTTGCTGCTCCTATTGGAAGTCACAATTTTGATGAATTTTCCTGTATTAGCTCTGTGGTTAGTGACCGAGACAATGCTCAGCTTCTAGCTCCTTTTACCTAGGCAGAGTTTAAGAAAACAATTTTTGATATGCACCCTGATAAAGCTCCTGGTCCAGATAGCATGAATCCGGCTTATTTCCAAAAGTGTTGGGATATCATCTGTGATGATATTTTTACTCAAAGTTGTGAGTGGCTTAATACTTGCGATTTTCCTGTGAGGTTAAATAATACTACTATTGTCCTTGTTTCAAAAAAGGATAATGCGAGCAGTATGAAGGATCTGAGGCCGATTGCTTTGTGTAATGTGCTTTATAAGATTATTGCTAATAGACTCAAGAATATCTTGCCCAGACTTATCTCTCCCATGCAATCGGCTTTTATTCCGGGTTGATTAATTTCGGATAATATTATGGTTGCGTTTGAATTGATTCACTACATGAAGAATAAGATTTGTGGGTCAAGTGGGGATGTTGCGTTTAAAATTGATATTAGTAAGGCTTATAATAGGGTTGATTGGAGTTATTTGGAGTTTATTTTGCATCGGTTCGGTTTTGATGCTAAGTGGGTTTGTTAGATTAAGCTTTGTGTGACTACTGTGAGTTATTATGTGGCGCTTAATGGCAATAATGTGGGGCCTATTAGTCTGAATAGGGGGCTACGACAAGGGGGATCCTCTTTCCTCATATCTTTTTATTTTGTGTGCGGAAGGTCTTTCAACTCTATTACGTAAAGTGGAGTTGCGTGGTGATATTCACGGTGTTCGTATCTATGAGGGTGCCCCTAATATCTCTCGCCTTTTCTTTGCAGATGACAACTTCTTCTTTTTTCGAGCTTCTCCCACTGAATGTGGTCATCTCAAGAATATTCTCTCTATCTATGAAGACGCTTCAGGTCAAGCAATCAATCTGCAGAAGTAAGGTATCATGTTTAGCTCTAATACGAAGCAAGATATTAGATAGGCTATTACCTTCTAACCCTATTGACCACAGTCGTTATCTTGGGTTACCCTCGTTGATTGGGAGGAATAAAAAGCAGGTTTTTGCCTTTCTGAAGGATTGCTTACGTAAAAGAATTACTAGTTGGAAGAACATGCTACTTTCCAGACCAGGTAAGGAAATTCTTTTGAAAACAATTGCCCAAGCCCGTCCTACTTATTGTATGAGTGTTTTCCGGCTTCCTTTGGGCATTTGTGATGAATTACAAAAGATGATAAATTCCTTTTGGTAGGGTTCTTCTTTGGGTGACCGTGCTAAGATCCTTTGGGCTAAATGGGAACGATTGTGTGTTCCTAAGAAATTAGGTGGCATGGGCTTTCATGACTTGAAGTGCTTTAATCTCGCGATGTTGGGCAAGCAGGGTTGGCGGTTTCTAACAAACCCTGATTCTTTAGCAAGCCAGGTTTTCAAGGCTCGGTATTTTCCTAATTCTGATTTCCTTCATGCAAGAGAAGGAAGAAACCCCAGTCTCATTTGGAAAAGTATATTCTCAGCTAAAAGTATTCTAGACAAAGGAGTTAGATGACAGATGGGTGATGGGGCTTCGATCGGGTCTTTAAAGATCCTTGGCTGCTCAATGATTCTAATTTCTATGTGCTCTCGAATCCGCTACAGGGTATGTCTGATATGAAGGTTAATGAGTTGATTGACCCTATTACTTTGAATTGGAATTCTTCTTTGGTAAATGGTATTCTAGCTTCTCAAGAGGCGTCACAAGTTTTCCAAATCCCCATTTCTCCTTCCAGGCCGAAAGATACTCTTTGTTGGCATCATACTAAGAATGTGATTTACAGTGTGAAGTCTGGTTATAGGGTTGCTACGTCTCTTTTGTCGAAGAATCAAAGCTATGATGTGGTGGGTCCGTGGAATGGCATTTGGGTGCTCATCTTCCCCCCAAGGTTAAAGAGTTTACCTGGCGTATTTTGCGTGACTTTGTTCTGTGTAAATAGCACATTCTTATGCATGGGGTTAATTTGGACCCTGCTTGCTCACGCTGTGGTGTTGTGGAGACCATAGACCATGTACTGCTTACCTGCCCTCATGCTCATAACGCATGGACGTCCTCAGGTATTGCCTTACATAGCGATTCTTTTAAAAATTGTATTATTGATTGGCTTCGTGGAGACAATTTGGAACTTCGAGGTCGAGCCCTTACCATTTGTTGGAGCTTGTGGTTTCATCGGAATCTTTTTTGTTGGAAACAACAAGATACTTCCCCATATTCTATTGTGATTTTTGCGGATGATTACATTCGATACTGGAAAGCGGCGAAAATTGCGTTTGCGCAAGTGCAGGTTGTTCCCAATACAACCAGCATTGCTGTAAGGTGGCAACAATCTCCGATTAGCTGGGTAAAATGCAATGTTGACGCTTTGGTTGATAAAAGACGAAACAAGTCAGGTTTTAGGGCTATCCTTCAAGACCATCATGGCAACTTTATGATGGGTTTTTCGGGGCATTTTTCTTGTTGTACCAATGCCACTCTCGCAGAAGCCATGTCGATCAGAGAGGCTTTAGCCTGGATTAAAGGGCTTAATTTGGACAATGTATTGTTAGAATCAGATTGTTTAAAGGTTATCGATGGTCTCAATTCTAGTTCTTCTAATTTCTCTGAAGTTGGTTTAATGGTTGCTGACTGCCAGGAGCTTAAGACTCACTTCCAACACCTGTCCTTCCTATGGACGCCTCGAACTGCTAATAGACCCTTTCATTCTTTGGCAAGGGTATCTCTTTTATATGCAGATCGTTTTATTTGGCACACACCACCTAGTTTTCTTTTTTCTGTTATTTTTTTTCTGATGTTGCTTCCCTAATACTTAGTTCAGAGAAGGTCTAGGCCGGGGTGTATGGGGTGAAGCCTGTTGGCTTAGGGTTTAGTTTTTGCTTCCTCGTTATTGATCTCTTTCCCTTGTGGCGTTTTAATGTCAAAAAAAAAACCGGAAAAAAAGATAAATCATCTGCTAAACCATTAAATCAAAATTTTAAAATATTGATAACTTGTGTGTTGCTTGCATCAAACCTTCACTCAAATCTAGTTTGATAATCTATCAAGTAATTTAATCGAAACACGTAATTTGTAGATTATTATATAGAACTTACCGGACAATTTAAAAAAAAAAGAAAAAGTTGATGAATAGAAACAAAAATCAAGCGGCTCAAAGTTGTTGATCATGTCAATTGTAACATGTCCTCAAAACGTGCCATGTCGGCGGAAGGTGTTCTCTAATCAAATATAAGCATAACTTTCATCTCATTCCATCTTTCCTTAAAGAGCCACAAAGTTCCCACAAATTAAGCTTTCGTTTTTCATCTCAAAGTGATCATCTTCCTCCTCTAATGGCTCAGGTGCATACCCTTTCCAGTCTTCTTCAACAGTTTTATGTTTTTCTGTTGTTCTTCTTCTCCTTTTCTTTTGATCATTCATGCTTGTGAGATGAAGTATGGTGGGTGTGATGAGCTTTTCTTTCTGCAGAAAGTGGTACTAAAGGTCTTGACCATGACCGATGAGAAGACAAAGCAGAAAGCCATCGAAGCTGCTGCTGATATCTACGGTAAATCACAGACCTGTAAAGCTGTGAACTTGAACAATCGAAACAAAGATTTTTGCTTTCTTCCTTTGTTCTGATTAAAGATTGGTGGGTTGTACAGGAGTCGATTCAATTGCTGCTGATCTTAAAGATCAGAAGCTAACAGTTATAGGGCAGATGGATACAGTGGCAGTTGTGAAGAAGCTGAAGAAAGTAGGGAAAGTGGACATAATCTCAGTTGGTCCTGCAAAGGAAGAGAAGAAAGAAGAGAAAAAGGAGGAGAAGAAAGAAGAGAAAAAGGAGGAGAAGAAAGAGGATAAAAAGTAAAAAAAAAATAATAAGAAGAAGAGCTTCTTCATTGTACACTATACTATAGAGTTCATCTTGTAATAAGTTCTGCTTTCCAGAAAAAAAAACTATGCCTATCAAAGATTTCTTGTTGGAAATCATTACTAAGCACAAAAGTTGTAATCTTTATGAGCGCAAACATTGATAAGTACGGATTATCATTATCTATCAAAGATTTCTTGTTGGAAATCGTCACGAAGCACAAAAGTTGTAATCTTTCAGTCCAAACACTGATAAATATGGATTACTATACCCCTTCCTCTTCGAGAATAAGGTTGCAAATTTAATACTTTAAAGCATCAACTTCTGATGCTTGATTATTTAACACTGTCGTATTCCTAATTCAATTGTTTCTTCTCGAGTAATTCCAGCTGGAGGCTTGACTCTTGAGGCCAAGCCAATGCCGGAAAAGTGAAAGGTGACGGATCCGGTTGTCTTTGTTAGGCTTCAAAGCATCAAATCAACCAATGCTTTGCTGGCTCACACGACACAACTCTAGTCATCTCTGACAAATTCAATCCTAATCACAAAATATTGGCATCTAGTCAGATTATTGGTGAATGAATTGAACGACTTTTAACGATATATATAGCTTAATTTTAGAATTTCTTTACATCAAGAAAGAACTGAATCGACTGCCAACACAAAATTCAATCCCAAACCATCACATCTCTTTCTTGTTGCTGTTCTTCATTCAACTACAGATATACCAGAACTGAAAGAAGAAGCTGTATACTTTGCTCATTCGTTCGTTTTCCTTAGTTTCCCGCCTCCTGAAGTCTCCTCTCCCCTGTTTCAGCAGTGGCAGAAGTTGAGAACCCTTCAGGACCTACTAAACAAAACAATGGTTCTCTTATCAGAATGGATTCACAAACCTCCATTGATAATTCCTTGAAGGTTTATGTAAAGACATGCTCTTACCAGTAGAGGAACCGAGAGATTGCTGAGAAGGACGAGACACTTCTTCTCCTTTGCCAAACCACGACCCGACAGCTCCTTTAACCTTACCCACCACTCCCTTCCCAGGGATGAACGCAGAGCTTGGAACTTTTCCTTCCTCATGACTCGCATCAGAGTGACTACCCAATTGCCTCCCAACCTCCTCTGACTCCGTCACTTTCCCTATTTGCTTCTCTGTCTCATCGGTTCTCTCTCTTCTCTTGTGCAAAGCATCTGATATCACTTCAGACAATGCCTTGTCTTCTTCTCTTGGCCTGAACTTTTCGGCTATATAATCCTTCACAGAGACCCCTTTGTCTTGGCCTTCGATACCTCTTTTAGCTTCTTCATTACCGTGCACTTTTGACAATACAGTGCTTCCTGCTTCGGAGACCTGATGATACACTGGAGAAAGTTTCTCGGTCACCATGTGCCCTGCTTCTGCAACCTTCTCGTACACTGGACCAAGTTTCTCAGTCATAGTAGTAGCAACCCTTTTTCCATAGTCTACAGGCAACGTATCTGTCCTGGAAGTTTCTTGTCCTGTCCGAGTTCCAGGTTCCTGAGTGTTGTCTTGCTTTATCGGTTCAGTTCCTGCGGAATGAATTTGTTTTGAACCTTGCTCTCCATCACCGGAGACACTCACTTTGTCAAGGGAACGAAGAACTTGAGAAATACCTGCTACTTCACCTCCTGGAATAGCGTGTAACAGATCAAGATCAATTATACTAAGAACTTAATCCAACTAAACTGAAATCCCAATTCAATTCTTACCAGCACCAGTTGGATCTGCAACTTTTGACTGATAATTTGAAGGAATGTAATCTCCAAGTCGATCCTTTGGAGCATGAGGAGTTTCTTGTCCTGTCCGAATTCCAGGTTCCTGAGTGTTGTCTTGCTTTATCGGTTCAGGAGATATTTGGTCATGGCTTCCTGTGGAAATAATTTGTTTTGAACCTTGCTCTCCATCACCGGAGACACTCACTTTGTCAAGGGAACGAAGAACTTGAGAAACACCTGCTACTTCACCTCCTGGAATAGCGTGTAACATATCAAGATCAATCATACTAAAAACTTAATCCAACTAAACTGAAATCTCAATTCAATTCTTACTAGCACCAGTTGGATCTGCAACTTTTGAGTGATAATTTGAAGGAAAGTAATCTCCAGGTCGATCCTTTGGAGCACGGGGAGGAGTTTCTTGTCCTGTCCGTGTTCCAGGTTCATGAGTGTTGTCTTGCTTTATCGGTTCAGGAGATATTTGGTCATGGCTTCCTGTGGAAGGAATTTGTATTGAGCCTTGCTCCCCATCACCGGAGACACTCACTTTCTCAAGGGAACGAAGAACTTGAGAAACACCTGCTTCTTCACCTCCTGGAATAGCGTGTAACAGATCAAGATCAATTATCCTAAGAACTTAATCCAACTAAACTGAAATCCCAATTCAATTCTTACCAGCACCAGTTGGATCTGCAACTTTTGACTG
>JAOTBA010000006.1:32475104-32487271 GCA_025629845.1 Erythroxylum squamatum | reverse complement strand
CCTTTAGGTAACTTAGCTTTGAAAAGTAGGGCTCTAGTGATTTGAAGAAGATGTTTATGCTTAATTTCCACTACCCCGTTCTGTTGTGATGTGTATGGGCTGCTCTTTTGGTGTTGGATTCCCATTTCTTTGAATATTTTGATGCATTCCTGGCTAATAAACTCCCTCCCATTGTCAGTCTGTATTTTCAATATTTTGGTTTTAAATTGTCTCTCAATATTCTTAAAGAACTGTAGGATGGTTTGTTGGGTTTGGTGTTTGTGTTTGAGTATGAAAGTCCATGTGGCTCTAGAGAAATCATCCACAATTGTAAGGAAATAGTGTGAACCACCCATTGTAGGAACACTGTAGGGTCCCTATAAGTCCATATGGATGATTTTGAAAGATTTGTTTGTGTGTATCTCATGCTTGGGAAAAGGTTTTCTATGCTGTTTGGCCAAAGGACATACTTGAAATTCATGTTTATAAGGAACAAAAACTTTGATTTCATTGATGTGCTGTAACTTTTCCTTGGATACATGCCCTAGTCTAGAATACCTAAATCAAAAGCTATTGTAACATTGAGAGCAACATTTTCAGAATTGTAAAATTCTAAAGAAGGACCTTTTAGGGCGTTGCTTGGTAGGAAGGTTTCGGAGTTCAACTCATACAATCCATTCACTGCCTTGATGATAGCTATGACATCATTAGTCCGAAGGTCTTGCAAAAACAACTTGTTAGAATTTACAATGAGCCTACGGGTCCACACGAGAAGGAAAGTTAGATACATACAAGTCTAAGTGAGGTTCCATCCTAAAACTAATTGGTGATAGGTGGAGTAGCCCACTAGACTTATATGTTGGTCTTCTTTCTTCTCTTTTTCCAACGTGAGACAAACTCCCATTCTTATATTTTAACAATTACCATATGCTTTTTTCAGCATAGAACAGTGACATTTCATGTTTTGACCCTTAAAAAAGGCTTAGTTATGAGGTGAAGTGTAAGAAGTTATGCTTTTGACAGCTTGAGACAGACTTGACATAGCTCAACCCTTTGCTTGTCCTGAAATCAAGGTTTTATGACTAATCAAAGAGTTATTACATGAAGAACGTAGCTGGAAAGTTATCTAATTAAAGGTAACACATTTTGTTCCTAAAAAATAAAAAAATCTATGTATCGGAAGTTAAACCATTAAGATGAAAAAATTAAAATTTAAAAGGTTCAATTAATATTAAATTATTATAAAATCAGTTAAAAATTGAATAAAATTAAAAAATTTTGAAATATAATTGAAAGATAGTATTGATTTTTAATCGAAGAATATAAATTTTATTTAAAAATATTGTTAAATAAAATTTAATTGATTTATAAAAATTTATTAATTTATAAAATTGACCAATTAATTAATTAACTAATTAGTTTTTAACAAGAAGAATTATTTAAAATAAAGTGAACCGAAAAGTGAAAAATCAAACCAAAAAATTGTATGGTTCAAAGATTTTACTGTCGAACAGATTGAATCTTTTAATCATTTGTTACAACCTACTTTAAAATTTAGATAAAAGATATAAACTTCTTATTTAAAAAAATCTTAGAAAAACATTCTGTTTTTTTAATTTTGCAAGAAAATCCTTAATTTTTAAATTTTTAGAAAAAGATTCTTTTAAAATTTCGTTAAAAAATGACCATGAAATACTATCATTATGAATATTAAATATTGACTAATTAAATATCTCTAATGTGGCAATACAACTCACCTTTAAAATTTGACTTAAATTAATTAAATATGACTTAAATTAATAATGTAAAATAATTATAATAAATTATTATTTTAAATTAGGTTTAACTAATTCGGTTTAAATTTAAGAGATATTGAATCGTCATGTCAACAACATTTGATTAATTCATATCTGATTTTCATATTGCGTGTCGAAGCGAAAGCTTTTTTTTTTTGAAGAACTGAAAAATAGAAGAAATTTTCTTGAAAAGTTTATAAATCAAGGAGTTTTCTAAAATTTCTTAAATTATAAGGGATATTTACATCTTTTGCCCTAAAAATCTTTAAGATGATAGATCTAACGTAGAATGAAAATATACGCTAACTGAGTATTCCGTACTAAGTAAATCTTTTACGATAGGTTTTATCGAGAGAGCGAAAATAAAGAAAATTAAATACAAAAATTTTTAGTTTAATACCCCTCCACTCTACCAACTCATCCAACCGTAATTTATGAATTATTGGGGCTAGGGAAGGGAGAAGAAAAAGGTTGGCTGGTCCTACGTTACTGAGAACATGACAACCAGCTGGTCTGGTCCAGCAACTTTGCTATTTTAGAGATAATGAACGCACCACAGTGCTTCGTGTGGATATGGTTGGGCTTTCGCTGTCTTTCGAAAGAATAATTATTGGTCATTACCACTTCCAAACTTAATGTGTGTGGTGCAAAAGTCGCATTGATTGTTTTAATAACTGAACTAAGTACGAAAATTAAACGTTTCAGTTAATATTAAATTAAATATTAAAATATGATTTAATAAAATTGTTTTTTATTAAAATGAAATATAATTAAAAATGAAATTACTAAATAAAAGTTAATTAATTTATTTTAATTTAAAATTTTTAATTAATTTAATAAATTTGTGGATTAATTAATAAAAGTTAAAGTTTAATTAAAAATGAGGCTATAAAATACAAGTTAATTGATTTATTTTGATTTATAAAAATCAGTTATTTACTAAAATCAACCTATTAAATTAATAAATCAGCTAGCTTTTAACAATAAGAATTATTAAGATAAATCGAACTGAAAAATTGACTAACTTTAAATCTTAAAACTAAATTTTGGTTTGAATAATTTGACTTTTTATCTTAAAATGACGTTATTTTATTGGAAACTTTTTAAGATGACATTATTTTTGTTAGTAAATTAAGAAACTTAGATTAAAACGATATTATTTTGAATAATATTAACCAAAATATTTCAGGTTGAGCGGGGCATTACATGCCTAATTGTTTTGGCCTCTATTTTGAAACTCGAACCAGACCGGTAGATTTGACCAGTGACCGGTCGGCTATCCGGTCCGGGTGATATCTAAAAATTAATCTTCAATTGAACCAGTACGAACCGGTAAGAGCCGATTAATTGACCGGTTAAACCGGGCTAGTCGAACTAGTTGGCCACTAGTTTAATGAATTTTTTTATTTTGCTTTTTATTTCTTTCATGTGTTTTTTAATTATTTCAAAAATAAAATCCATATTTTCTCCAGAAATCTAATAGAAGTATAGAAATTTATATTATTGGGTATATTTTTCTATTTTTTAATATTACTAATATTATATATAATTATTGCGTATTTATGACGTCTTAATTATATATAATAATATATAATAATTATATATTATTATATATAATTATATATATATAATAATATATAATTATTGTGTATTGCAATAATTTATTAATTATTGCAATAATATTAATAAATTAGTAATATTAAAAAAGACAAAATTGAATAATAATATAGTATTTAGTAATATTAAAAAATAATCATAAATACTATTTTTTAATATTACTAATATTATATATAATTATTGCGTATTTAGGCAAAACTATTCAATTTTGTCTTTTTTTTAGGAATAATCTTGAAGAATCTTTTACAATAAATAGATAAATATCAAGACATAAAAGATTATTTAAACTTATTTTTCATGTACAAGTAAAATTTTTTAGGACTTTTCTTAATATAGTTTAAGAAGTTTTATAATTTTAAAAAATCTTTTAAATTTTCTTATATTTTTTTTGCAAAATCCTTTTAAGAGGCTTTAATTAAACAATACCGATAAAATACTCGCGACATAACATTACATTTGTACCAATCAAATATTATTTACACGATGATTCATTAAATATGCTTCAAATTAATAGTTGTCTTAAATTATTAATTTAAATCAATTTTGATTGGTTCGAATTAGGTTTAAAAGCTAAGTTGGATTATGTATTAGTTATATTTGAATAACACTTGTTTGTTGTTCATGTCTTGAGTGTTTAGCCATTATTTTTTAATTAAAGTCAAAAAAATATGTTTTTTTATAAACTGAAAATTAGTACTTTTTCTAAAATTTTAAAAATAACTATTTCTTTTAAAGGACAAGCAATATTTAACATACCAAAACTTTGTTCTTTCATATTCAATTGATTTTTAACCATCTATAATACTTTTTTTATAACAGGGTGAAATAATTAAGACCCTTTTTATCGATGATTAAAAAACCAACAAGTTCTGGTTTAGCCATAAAAACCTTAAACGTGTCTTTTCGGATTTATTTTAATAACTTTTATTATTAAAGAATAATTCATTTATTAATTAATAAGTTCTTCTAAACTAAAATAAGTCAACTAATTTTTAATTAAATTTCAAATTTTTCGTTGAGTAAGAACAATCTCTTTTAATTATATTTTAAATTCTTTAATTTTATTTAATCTTCAGTCAGTTTTATGATGGTCTAATATTGGTTGAATATTTTAAAATATAAACAGTTGGACAATTTTGTCCTTTCCCAATAAAGTTGGACAACTATTAATTGCAGTTTTTGGTTTTTCAATAAATTATCGGTTAAGTTACGTAATTTGATCCAGATAAAGATAATAAAGTGACCCAATAAATAATCTAAATCAATGGGTAGAAGTCCGGGTGAAAAATAGGTCTCAATTAATGTGGACCAAACTCATATCGACCTTGTGATGGAGAAGTTTGATATGGAAGCTATATATAAAGGTTAAGGTCTCCTACAGTAGGTCATATTAATCGTAAGCATATGAATTCTTTGACCCGTTAAGAGAGCTTACGTTTTGAGAAAACTGTAGAAAAACCTAAATTTCGTGTCGGAAAATACTTTCCATAAAGATCCTAGAAGATTCGAGATTGTTTAGAGCTCGGAAACGGCCTCATAATCAGAGGTGGAACCGCAATCAAGTATTCCACATTACCTTCGTTTTTAATCCTTTTATGTATAATCCTAGGTACGTAATAAGATTTGTACTATGTATTACATATATTTTTTTGTTTTATCGATTTAACTTTCGATTCAGTTTTTAAAACATATTCTAAAGTTGGGATATTTAGCTATCCCGTGTAAAATGTAACTTATTTTTTATTGCACTAATTTATTTCCTTTTAATTGAGATTATAATATATAAAATCAAATCAAATTTGGTAGGAAAGATTTGAAACATAATAAAATATACGAATCAAGAAAGTTCTTAATGAAGGAAAGATATGGATACACTAATTTACTAATTAGTCGCTTTTCAGACTACCCCACAGAGATTCCTTCAATAACACGAAACGCAAAGAATCTGATGATTAAAATCATACGAAATATGGATATCTTGAGCGACGCCGTTTCCGTGCGATGATTTGAATTTTAAATAATATGAGACGCTGTCGTTTGGATAGGGACGCTTTGCAAGTTGCGGCTTCCATTATGAAGTGGACCATCACACCAAACCCCAAAAAGAAAAGCATTATTTATCCTCTTAATTACAAAATTATCCCTCCCAAAAGTGAAGGAAAACTTAAACAATTTCATTTTGATATTTATGATAATTGGAGGACTGTTTTATAAATTAAATTCTATGTAACTAAAACTCCAAATTATAACTTAAATCCAAATTTACATTCATATAAAATAGGAAAAGTGTATGAGTGTATATATATATATATATTTAAACCTAAGTTTACAAATTTAAAAAACCTAAAACACCAACTTGTTCGGTCTATTAAAACGTAAAAATTTCGAAATGTCTAACTTTTCGATTTAGTTTTTTAAATTTTTCGTCCGATTTACTTTAACATCACTTTTGTTTAAAACCAATTAGTTTATTAATTAATCAGTCAAATTTTATAAATTAATAAATTTTTATAATCTAAAATAAATAAATAAATTTTTATTTAACAATCTCCTTATTTCGATTAAGCTTCAATGTTTTCGATAGACAAGGACAACCTTTTTCAATTATATTTCAAATTTTATAGTGTTATTCAATCTTTAGTCGGTTTTATTACGGTCTAACACTTTGAAAACAAGGACAACCTTTTCCAATTCTATTTCAAATTTTATAGTGTTATTTAATCTTTAGTCAGTTTTATGACAGTCTGACACTGACTGAGTCTTTTAAATCTTAAACTTCGGTTTAACATATGGTATAGTTTTTAAAATATTGATTAGAACAACAACTTATAAAAAGTTAAAATATGTTATTAATAATATTTGAATTATTGATTTCTTAAATAATTTATTTAGATTATATAATTTATAAATTTATTTTATGCATTAGATCATTTACTAAATAATTACTTTAAAAAGCTAAAACATAAATAAGAGGGCAAAGTTGAACATTTACAAGAAATATTTGGATGATATTAAAAAAATAGATAATAGAAAAATTATGACAAGTCCACATTTGACATTATGTGTCACTCTCTGCCAACTCATAGCGGGCACCTGCAAATTCTTACCGATTACACTCCAGCTCAGCTCTTTCCTTCTGTACTTACCAACTTCTTTCAACTATAATATCTCAACAAACACCCACTTCCTCTCCATTTCTTTGTTTTCTCTGGAAAATTTAGACCCATATTCTCCTTTTTCTTGTTTGTTGGCTGTTGTTTGATCATTTTTCCTAGTTGGGTTTTAAGTTTCTATGGCAGCGGAAGAGCCTAAGGTGGCGGAAACAGAGACCCCTTCGGAGCCACCACCGGCGCCGGAGGCTGTTCAAGCTCTGGTACATGTGGAAGCTACGAAGGACGTGGCGGAGGAGAAAGCGGTTATCCCCCCTCCTCATCCTCCACTGGAAGAGAAGGTCGATGAGTCTAAAGCAGTTGAGAGTAAGAACAGAGTGTCCCTGCTTTTCTTTTTTTTTTTCAGTCTCTGTTTTTAGTTTAATTAACTTTAATAACTGTATGGTTGAAGAGAAAATTGAAAAGATGAGTAAAGATTGTAACTTTTAATAAAATTTATCTGTTTCAAGTTTTAATGGAACAACCGTTTTGATTTTTTATGCTAATCATTGATTTCTGTGGTTCTCTTTGTATAAAGAATAGTAGTTTTGGTGTGGTTTTGTGCTTTTTGTATCTTTATTGCTTTATTTCGCTTTTCTTTTTTATTTGCCCTTTTTTTCTTTTGATGCTTTATATCAATCTCTTAATTCAGATTAAAAATTGGGTTCTTGGATTTTGTTAGTAGGATTTTGTTCTGTATTAGGGTTCATGATTTCAAGCAAGAAAACATTTAAAACTTGATTATGTTGCTTAAAAACAGAGGCCCCTGAGACTGTTGAAGAGAAAAGTGCAGAGGGGTCAATCAACAGAGGTAAGAACATTAAAGATTGTTTGTTCTTTTTCTTTTTTCACTTAAGAGTTCATGCGAGGCCATATGAGTGATGAACAAATTACTCTCTATTCCATGAAGATGCTGTACTTGCAAGGGTTGAGACAGAGAAGAGGATCTCACTTATAAAAGCATGGGAAGAGAGTGAGAAATCCAAAGCAGAGAACAAGTAAGACCCTGTTTTTCTTCTTTTATCCAAAAGTGGAGTTATACATAATTTTTCTTCTCACCTTGGAAGTTGGCTGGAGCTCTAAGACCATAGACCTTCTAGTTGGTATTTCTTCCTGATTTGAAACTTTCACCAAATAAGTGTCATGGGTTAGGACTTGGGAGATAACTTTGTAAATTAAGAAACTTCACTTTTTTTAATCTTTAAAAGTTTTATTTTTTGTAATTTTTAAAATTTTCTAAAAATCTTGTTTTTAGATTTTGGTTAAAAAATAATAACGAAATATACATTGGAAAGTGTAGTGTGCTTCTTTTGGGGAAGTAGATCGTGTTCTAGTTCCATAGTCGAGTTCTTGTTGTGCTCTGTTTCATTTAACGGCTAATGGTGGTAAGAATTTTATTTGAGCAGAGCCCACAAAAGATTGTCCGCCATTGTAGCTTGGGAGAACAGCCGGAAAGCATCTGTTGAAGCTGAGCTCAAGAAGCTTGAGGTAACCAAAAACAAAAAAACTCACACCTTACAAGAAACCCTTTTGAAATCTAACCAAAACCCATCTCAAACCTCATCTGTTGCTAATGTCTGGTTGGTGTTGGATTGTTGGAAACGAGCAGGAACAATTGGAGAAGAAGAAGGCAGAATATGCAGAGAAAATGAAGAACAAAATAGCAATGATTCACAAGGAAGCTGAAGAGAAGAGGGCAATGATTGAAGCCAAACGTGGAGAAGACATTCTCAAAGCAGAGGAATCAGCTGCTAAGTATCGTGCAACAGGAACATCTCCAAAGAAGTTGCTTGGATGTTTTTAACCTTAATAAAAGTCTCGCAGATTTGGTTAAAAATGGCTCTACTTAGCTGTATAATTATCGAGAAAATTTGATTTGTTTATTTGGTTGTGGTGGAACAGAGCAAGTATTCGATTCTTCTTGTGTGTATGATGAAGACGAAGTTGATGTTTCTGCGTGTACATTCCATTTTCAGCCACAGTTTAGATTTCTTAAGTTACTGCAATTTGCAAAGAGTGTGGAAGCTATTGTGTAGCAGAAGAAGACAGTGTTTAGGGTAAAGAGGGCAGTCCCCGTCTTATAATAATTTATTAATTTATAAAAATTAATTTACTAATTAATAAATTGAACAACAAGAGTTATTAAAATAAATTTAATTAAAAATTAAATCGAAAAATATAACAGTTTAAAATTTTTACAGTTGATCTGACTAAATCGATTGTTTTTTAATTATTAGATTTTAATAACTTAATCGATTTTTATAAATTAAATTAAATTAAATAATTTTTATTTAACAATTGTTTAATTAAATTTTAATTTTATTTAATAAGAAAAAAATAGTCCTCTCCTGAGTCACTTGCTGTACTGTGACAATCAAGTTTGAATTGGGAACTGAACACATCTCCTGGAGAGACATCGTTTAGAAAATTATGATCCTCACTGCAAAATGGTTCATCCCCCAACAAGTAACCATGTACCAGACTATGTTCAGAGGATTGATTCTCATGGAGGTCACCTCCAGAAACCTCCGAGCCAGCTAAATCTGAGAAGCCGTCGAGTGAAAACCACTCAGCAAACATAAGCTTTGGCAAGGAGCTTCTGTTAGGTGATTGGAACATCTGTGGAAGTGACTGATCTGTATAAGTTGACGATTTTTCGAAACTTTCTGATGATTCATAACTTGGGTTTCGCATTCCAGGGTTCTTGGAACAGTCTAATGGTTGTGAGTTTGGACTGCTGAGACATTGAGATGTTTTACTAAACCTGTCAGGTTCTGCTTTGAGCAAGTGTTTCTTCATATGAGAATGCCAGTAGTTCTTTATCTCATTGTCTGTTCTTCCAGGCAAATGCTGTGCTATTTGAGACCACCTGATCAATGAGACACATTGGCTTTGAATTTTTGATGATTAGTTTCTGTAAAATCACAGTAATTTGATCCTAAGAGCTCCTATTGTAGTAGATTATTAGGTGGTAAAAATTTCAAACCACCAATTAAAGATTAAAAAATAGCTCTTGACATGTTAATTTAATTAATCGAAAAAGTAAAAAATATACTTTTAATCCTTCAATTTGATTTTATCACGACGACGACAACAACAAAATCTAGTATAAATTTTACTGGTATGCAGGAGAAGTCCAATAGTATACAGCCTTACTTCTAACTAGTAAGATTCTTTCTAAATAATTTAATTTCCATTTAATTTTTACATGTTTAACCTTTTCTCATTTTAACATATATATTTTTAAAAGCTATCATTCAAAAACTATTTTTTTTATTTTTTATTTCAATTCTCTAATATATTTAAATTTAATACTTAGTTTAGTAATCACTTCTTTTCTCGTTTTAATCTTTATATTTTTAAAAATGATTATTAAAAACTATTTAATCTGTTTATTTTTCATTTTAGAGGTCTAAATATTTAAATTTAGTATTAAATTTACTAATAAGAGGACAAGCTTTGGAGCAACTAATAAAATTACTCATTATCGGAAGGTTACAAATTTGAGTCAAAGAAACAACTTATTTGTAAAATGCAAAACAAGACTGTATGATTGACGACCCTCAATTGACCCTTGTAAAACGGGGAGTCTTATGCACTAAATTTACCCTTTTGTTTAATTTACTAATTTACCCTTTTGTTTAATTTACTAATCATTTTGTATTAAGTCTTTCATTTATGTTTATTAACAAAAATCACAAGATCTAACGTGGACAAATATGTTATTTCCATTTGTATGTTTAGCTAAGATTCTCCTACTACCACATAAAATTAAAGTTATAATATAGTGATTAGCAAATTTTAAACTTGAAGTAAAGTAAAATAAAATAAATTATTAAACTAAAGGTTAAAAAAAATAACTTTGTTCTTTTAATTAATTCATTTCTACGAAAATATGTTCTAAAATCAACCTAAATTCAATAGGCTAGATGTAAATTGACTGATTTTTAGGTTGAACTTGTATTTAAGAGTCAACTCAAGGCTTGACCCGAATGGCTCGAGACTCGACCCGAAGAGATGGAGGCCCGGTCCATTATGGTATCTATCTAGAAGAGATGCAAAGAGTATAATGGGACGGAGCAGAATAACGAGTTAGGCTAAAGCTTATTTGTTGGCTTACTTATTGCCTAACAGGCGATGGAGGGCCAAGACTGTTTCCTCTTCTACTGACGAAAACATGCCTCGTTTAAGACCCGGTCTCAAGTAATTCTTCCACCGTAGCCTGCAGCTCTTGCCACTTCTCTGCAATCCTGCAAGAACTCAACCCAAAAAAAAGTAGACCATCAATGGTTTAATGTCAAGTAATAGCCATGTTTATGTGAAGACTTCGTTCAAATCCATAGATTCGTTGTTGCTTATGGGCAGAAATATGATAGGTTTGTTGAATCGAATCAAATTAATAAAACCGGTTTGACATGTACTGATAAAAAGTGGTGGCAGTGTAAGCTCACCGGCATTAACAGGGACAGAGCTCCAGCAGCCATGTCCATGCTTGAGAACGTAGTTTTTGAGTCTCTGGTCTTCTTCAGGAGACCATAAGCCTTTTCTGTGCTTTGGCTTTGGCATTGGCTTGTCTGAAGATCTACAACCCATTTTCTCTGCAGAGAAGTCACTTCTCTGGTTAATCAGGATCAGTTATAACCTGAAAGAGATAGAGGGAGCTTGTGATGTGTGAAATGGTGATGAACATACAAACCGTTCAAGCTTTGATATATAAAGCAAAGGAGTAGTTGGGGTCTCCCAAAAATCTATAATAAATAACGAAGTCATTAAGAATATACAAAGCCGATTATTACTTTCTATTAAGTACGAGTAAAGTTATGTATTATTGGACTTCTTCAAATTCGATTTTCTACCGTAACTTTTACTTGTTCTTTACTTTCTAGTTTTCTACTAATTTTAGTATTTCAAGCTCTTAAAAAAGCTATAATACTATATAGTTAATTGACTTCTTCATACCAAATTTGGAGGTGTTTATTTCTTTGATGCCTAACCTAAGCAGCTGATCAAATTAAAAATAACTATGTTGAGATGCTAAAGTTATATTAAAAATAAATCTAAATTTGTATAATTCACGTGACCAAATGAAAAGGGTTGACCTTATTATTTGGAATTTAATACAATCATTATGTCGAAAGGCCAACTTGAGGCCTTATGCGTCTCGTTATGAATACATTGAGGTTTTTTGATAAATTTGTAGATTTTTCTTATGTTATTATCCTAAGAAAAATGAAGATAATGTCACTTTGATAAGGTTAAGGGCGAGGTTCAAACGAGGAAAGGCTTATAGTAGATATCTAAGCACCCAAAGATTAGATGCTCGATGTGAAAACACAAAAACAAAGAGCTGATCAAATGCTAATCTTTGAATAGGAAAAAGAGGGGATCTATAGGTCCCAAATAAATTGGCTTGTTAGAAGTCCTATTTTTAAAAAAAATCCAAGTTCAGGATAAGATTTTAGAACACTTTCTAATTTTTTTTGTTAATTTCTTTTTTTAATTTCTTCCTCAAGCAGGCTTGAACAGACTAGCAGAACAAGTACATGTATTAGTAGCATATCTAACATCATATAACCCAATTGAGACATTGCATAGAGGGATCGTACCATTCAAGCTTTTTTTTTCA
>JAOTBA010000006.1:32454500-32467910 GCA_025629845.1 Erythroxylum squamatum | reverse complement strand
TATTTAATTAGAATTATTTGTAATTCTAATTAAAGTTTAATTGAAATTAAAATTTAATTTCAATTAAATTACTAAAACGTCCAAATCCTAGTATAAATAGGCTTAAGTTCTATGGAGCTAGCACTTCTTGCTTAGCCCTCTCTGTAAGAGTTACAGAGTTCTCTCGATCCATTCTGTGGATACTGTTAAAGGTCGGATATTTGTGCGACTACAGTGGTTGAGACGAATCGGTTTTGTTAGAGGATACACTTTCTGTCTCTACCGAAAATCTAATTCTTCTTTATTAGTGAAAACCGTTTGAGGGATATGACAAGATTAAGATCAAACTTCGGAATAAGATACGAATTAAGCTTTTATTTTATTATGATTTGTGTTAATCATTTTATAGAATTAAAGAAATCTTGGTTTTGGAGAAATCAAAGCTTGCAAAAAAGTTTCGTAATTTTTCCACTACGAAGTATTAAAATAATATATATGATTTCAGATCTTTTGTTTTATGTATCAATTTTCACCATCTCTTAAACCAAATTTATTTTGGAAACAATCTTTCTACTAGTTAGGGGTAAGGTTGTGTATTACCGGATCTCCCTATACCCCATAATAAGATTTCTACTTAATGTTGTCCTTGTTATTGTCTTAATCCAAATTTATGAATTATTCCAAGACTTGGTCATTACTTGTTAACTACAAATGTGACCTATACTCCAGAAAAACTCATAAAGTTGTAATTTTTATTTTTTATGTCTTAAAGCAATTTTCTATATAAATTGATACAATTTGAAATCGTTCTAGTAATTATTATTTTATTTGGTGCATATAATATGTGAAAAATAATTAAAAATTTTCACTATAAGATAAAACCTTTATCATAATTTAATATTATAAATAAATAAATGTATATATATAATTCTCCAGGAAATATTTTTCTTATATTTGAGTTTTTATCAAAATTTTAATGTGTACAAAGCTCTTTTTAATTGGAATTATGATAAAAATATTTAATTATTGGGTCAACCAATGAGGCTCCAGCATTTTAGTAGGCCCAAACAAAGGAAGAAAAATCTTATTTACCCTTTCTTAGGGTTTATCACCAAACCTCCAAACCAAGCAACGATACAAAGAGAGAGAGATCAGAATCAACGATGGATTCGTTTTCTTCGCCGTCAGTTGGATCTGGGTCGTCCCAATTCTCGACGGAGGAGTTCAAGGACCAGTTGAAGACCCAATTGGCTCAAGCTTATGCTCAGGAGTTTCTGGAGACTGTGAGAGACAAATGTTTCGACAAGTGCATCGCAAAGCCTGGGTCCAGCTTGAGTGGAAGCGAGAGTAGCTGTATCTCTAGGTGTGTCGATCGCTATATTGAGGCGACTGGGATTGTTGGCAGAGCTCTTTTCAATGCTCCCCGTTAGTTAGAAACCAAAAAGTTGTGTGCTTTGTGTTGTGGGTATGTTTCAGGTGTTCATTTTGAGACAAATAGCTGTTTTCTTTCATTAGGAAATGTTTATCTTTGTTGCAACGCTGGAAAATCTTAACTACTTTATGCTTATTTCTGTCGAAAATTTTCAGAAATTTTAGTGCAGAAATATAAAGTTTATGCAGTTTCATTAGCTTGAGAAAGCAGAACTTACCGTCTAGGAAATGCCCTTCTAGCCTGATATTGGTATATGGAGAGTTTTGCTTGGAAGAGAGACAAGTGACATGAATTTGGGACCGATACTGGCTGAGATAAGTAAAGCTTCAAACTTTATGGAACTAAAAGTCTGTTTTCTTATCTAACATTCTTGTAGCAGTATGTTCTTATAGGAAATTCAGAAATGAAACACTAAAAGATTAGATTGAATGAGTTGTAATTTTGCAGTTGCTGTTTCTTTTGAACAAGAATTGAGTTCATCTCCAACTTTTGAACTGTTTTACATTTCTAGATGTAATACTCCTAACCAACAAAACATCTATTTGGAAGATTTTGTCAACCAATGTCAAAAAACAGAATACTGTGAAAGCTCTGACCTGCAATTATTGCATCAACTAGAATATCCTTGAATTGATCTGAATCAAGCTTAGAGGATCAGAACAAAGTTCAGATCCAGAAGGGACGTGCCTTCTCATGTTATCCTTGCATTTCTCGTTGAGATCAATCAAATCATGTTTCTCAGAATCAGATCCTCTATGATTTTCTTCGAATTCCTCAATATTACCTTATGTGACCTAAAGAAACAGGCATTGTAACCAGGATGGAATCAGCAGAGGTGTATGATTATCTTTGGTATTTTGTTAAAAGATTCTGAACTTTACCCTGATGATAATGTGTCATGATGATATACGGTAATATGCAAAGATCGACCGGCTGGAGGTTATTCAGGATTTTATGCAAATTCCTCGCCAGGAAGTGTTTCGGTGAAGTTTGGTCAGGTTCTCAGACTGTCAAGACTCTCCAATTTTGCTGACTAAACATTGTCTTCTCTTATTATTCTTTCCTTCTTCCTCCTGTATCTGTTTGTCTTTTACTGCATACTGCAAGCAACTATTTCTTAACATAAAAAATAAACCTCCATCGAAACAGGCAAGAAGACCAAGAACAGTGGCACTGCATCTATAACCTACTGGCAATTTGAGATTTTTTTCCACACCTTTTATTTATTAAAATATGAATAATAGAGAGGCTGCTTTCAAATGATCACATGAAAAATGAAAACTTTTTACTATTTAATTTTAATAATAAATTTATAGACGTTCTAATATGAAACTTTAATTAAAAAATAATAGGTTAAAATAATTTTAATCAAAATGATAACGAAATTTTACTTGAGACACAAGTATTTTCATATATCCATTTTATTTTTTTAAATAGATTATTAAAAATGTAATTTATGAATTATTGTGTGCATTCGATAATTTATAAAATATGTATGTGATAAATAATAATTACTAATTATGTTTTTTAAAATTTTAATTCGATTTAATGCAATTTCGAGATGCAAAGATTGTGAGACATGGATGACAAAAAGACAATGGTATTATCACTTATTCTTTGAATGATTTAATATTAAAATACATAATTTATAAATTAATATACCACTCAAAGACTTATTGAATATATATTTAAGAAATAGCGAAACCTATTGATGTAAAAAGGATGATAGCACATTTTGATACAGACACGGCCTGCTTCCATTGCAAGGCAGATGCGAAGGTGAATGAGTTCCAAGTGATCAAAGAAGCACCAAACATTTCTTACCATATTAACGCAACTGATCTACCTTAACAAATGTGTTAGTTAAACGACCACAGTCTCAGTTGTAGTAATTCTCTCAAATTGGAAAACCAATTTGAGTAATACTTCTACCCTTTGTCTGATTTAAGGTTTGTGTTGCTCAAACATAAACTGTCACACTCAGGACTCTTTGTTTTGTTCGAAAAACAAAGAAAGAAAGGATATTTACCCCTTTGACTGCTCTGTTACAAAGTTTGTGTTGCTTGGGGCATGCACTGACATGGTCAAATACGCTATGGTCGAGTGAAAAAACAAAAAAGAGAAGGATATTTTTGGTAAAAAATTGGAGGCTTTAGACTGATTTTCTTTCCTTTACATTTCGAGGAAAAGAGCCCATAAAAAAATGAAAACTTTTAATTGCATCACTCACCTCTCTGTCTGTCTCTAACTGGAAGCCAGCCATATCATCTCTGAGGAGTGGATCGTGGCTTCAAGGGAGGATTTTGCTCTCGGTTGTCGGTTTAGCGAGTGTAAGTTTTGGGATGGAATCATGGATCTGTTTGATTTGAGTTTGGTGTTCTTAGTGTGGTGAATTTAAGGGATCTGATGGGTAATCTCGGTTAAGTTTTGGGTACTTTTTTTTGTTGGAATTGGAGTTTGGTGTTGATATTTATTTCAGGGGTGTTTGAATTCCGTGTTTCCGGATTTCAAGTCTGGGTCTTTCTACGCGAACGCTTGTCAATTCTGTTGTTTAACCTGCACTTGTGGCTTATTATTGAGATCTTGTTAATGGAGGCCACTATTTTGTTAGGGTAGAGCTGATGGCTTCATTTCTTTAAGTGGGTTCTTAGTTGTATTTGTGGGTTATTACTCTTTCAGTAGTCTTTCGTGGACTGCTTGTGTTGAATTTTCTTCATACATATAGAGGATGGTTCAGGGTTAAATTATAAGACTTGTTAAGATTGCTTCTTTTAACTGAATCCCCATTATTGATACTTGATTGTTAAGTTGTTTATCAAGGGTTTGTTGTTACTTGATTCTGATTCTTTGAAAAGCAAATTCATCATATTCTGCGAAGTTGTGGGCATTTGATTACTTTCAAGAAAGTGATTAAAGTTGACCCTTAACTGTTGTTGTTTGACTTCTGGGCTGTTTGGAAGTGCTTCACTAATGATTAGGTAGATTTTGCAATATACCTACTCAACATGATGTACTTGCTTTTGATCTTGTGCAACTTTTGTTACAACAGAATTAAACACGTGTAATTTGTTTGCTTTCGGTTCCGTAGAAAACTCTTATTGAAAGCTTTTCCCACGTGTTTTAGTTTCATTGCTTAAACTCGCAACCATGATAAATCCTGAGTCTATCTAAGAATGTTCTCCATCCGTTTAGGATGTTTAGATCATATATTTGGATTATGCTGCTGTAGATGACCTTTACTCACATATAGGTGGCAACAGCATATGACTAGGACTACAATCGCAACGTGTTGCGATATCAATAATACACTGCTCATTTATAGCTTCTTTGTTGACTTACAATCTACTTTACAACTAGTTGTTAACTTATTTGATATTGAATTTTGGAGTAGTATGTAATGTTCTACCTGACACTACTGAAACACCCTATTCTTAACTTTCTATTATTTGTTAAGTAGTCTTATTAGAGGCTCATTTTGTAGATAATTTTGGTAACACTCTAAACAAAAAGGTAGTGGTATCACGTACTAGTTGGCGTGTGTTCTTCACTTCATTCCATCACTAGGTTCTAGCAATGCTTATATAGTCTAATTCAGCAGATATATGCATGCCCATGGCCATTTTGAGCAAGTGTAAGAAAAACAAATGACATTGCTAATCATAGGCATTATATCATTTCCCCAAGTAGAACATGGGAATAAACCAGGAATTGCAATGAATTTAGCTGCTTAGAGGCTTTATTAACTCATTGTTTATGGAATGATGTTGTTGAAGGTATATTGATTCATTGTTTTGTTAATGTAGTATCTGTGATCCATTGAGACCCTTAGGCCATATTTGGAAGTCATGGAAGATGGTTCTGCACTCACAAGAAGATGGGAGGACCTAGACACCGATATGTTGGTGGAGATATTTCGGTCTTTCAGCATAATTGATTTGATTTCAGGCATTGCTCGTGTTTGCAGTGGATGGCGTAGAGCCTGTTGTGATCCATTGATTTGGAAAACTCTTGATTTGTCGAAGCAGAAGTCCAATTTCATCAAAATTCCATTGGATCCATATGTGTATGTGGATGGTCGATCTGACAAGGAATTGACCCGTGTATTAAAAATATCCTTGAATCTCAGCCAGGGAAACACAACATCACTGATTTTTCGCTTCGATCTGTATGTGAGTGACGATCAGCTGACTTATACTGCTGAAAGGTAAGTTACATACTTCATCTTGTTATATAACTTTTAAAGCCTCTTAAGGAAGTTTGCTGCTGAATGTTAGTTAATGGTGAAATGACACGTGCCAGGTGAAATTTAGTGGGATGGAAATGGATGCTATTGATCCCTGTTTGGGGCAATGCATTACAGTAATATATTAACTTCAGAGCCGTATTTTGCTTTCGATCATCTGGAAAAAAGCTAGCATGAAACAGATGTTTACATTTATCCCTTGTTAACTAGTTTCTGATGATTGTGCATTGGGAATTATTGCTGTTTTGGATGACTGAAGGTGGATGGTTTGTGGCCAGAATTAGACTAATGCTGAAGGAAGTTCACACTTTTACTTAAGTGTTTTATTTCTTATAAAGTGATGTAGTGTGAACTTGTGATAGACATGTATATTGTACTAACCTATTTCTGCCATGGACAGATATCAGCAAATTAAAGGATGCTATTATTGTTTCTATGGGGGAAAATAACAGTCTCTTCTGCTATCAGGATTTTTCTCATAACCTAACCTCCGATTTCTGTGTTCCAGATGCCCCCGTCTTAAAAGACTTGTTCTTCCGGCGTGGAATCGAATAAAGAATGAAATAACCAAATTGATTCCTATGTGGACTGATCTTGAATCCCTCACAATGCCTAGCATAGCAAATCCCCAATATCTGATGGAACAAATCGGCAAAAATTGCAATAACTTCCATGAACTCAAGGTTATGGGTCCTTTTGACATTTTGTTTGCATCTGCATTGGTGCAATGTCTTCCTAATTTGAAGGTTTTGAGCCTCCGTTGCTCATTGCTATATAAGGACGCGTTGGTAATCATCTTGGATGACTTGCACCAACTGGAAGTGCTCAATATATCACATTGCCTGCTGGTAGATGTTCAGCCACCTCCAACACGTAAAAGAGTAATCAGTGAGCTTGACAAAACTATTCTGGAGAAGGCGTCTCGGTTACGCGAATTCTTGACGTGCATGAATAACTCCTGCATCATGTGTCAGCGAACGAAAAATGACGAAGGGCTCATGCGCTGGTACAAGTACGAGGAAGGGCTCTGGAAGGCTGATGAAATCAGTTCTCTTGCTCTTTGATTAGAGCATTTTGAGGTAGTATTTCTCTGGACAGGACGAGGGATGTGAACTCTTTTCTTGGTTATTTACTTTCTGGTAGCTGAAAAATAGAATAAAACCATGTTGAAACAGGCATAAAGAGAAGCTATATCCTTTTTCTGTCTGTTTTTTGTTGTTGTTATAAACACATCGTCCTCTAGGTAGCTATGTATGGGATCAAAGGATTCCCCAAATCTGCTCTTTCTGCAGAGTGTTCAGCTTGTGACTGATATGCTGATGTGTATATATATTAGATTAGTCCTACTGTTCATATGCCGCCTTACCGCTTTCATTGTTTATTGCTCCTTTTTGCGAGCTTAATCGAAGTGGGGGCCAAAATGAAGTCTAGTTCAGCCTACCAAGTTCGGATTTACCTGAAAGCCAGTTAACTCAAACTTGATTCGGTCCTGTTAAGTCGGGCTGAGTCGGTCTTGTCATCCTTGGGATTAGCTTGTGTTGATTCATAGCAGCTAATTGGTAGACTTTAACTTGTGAATCTGCACATAAAACGTTCTATACAATTATTACTTAATGGAAACATAAACATATCTTAATCATAGACTAATTGCATACATGGGAACCACTTCCTTCTAAACGGTCAAGTTCATCTTTATCTATAATCATGACAACTTAGTCTATCTCTAATCATGATACTTTAATCCCAACACATTAACTTCAATTTTACTCGAGGCAAATTTGATTTGACCCGATTCAAAAGAATAGACCCGATGACGGAATGAATGCACCGTAACACAGAAGAACGACAGTTCGCACTAGACAACCAAACCAATATCTGCCAACAAAATCATTATTGAATTATTGACATTACACCAGGCATTTATCACATTTGGTATTTTCCACCCACCCCATTTGACAACTTAGTCCTTTTGAATTTACTTGATTGCCCAAGTCTAGAATTGTCTTTTCAAAACTTAATAATTCAATACACCTATCTTGGATAAAGACCATAAATTGAAGTTTTTTGTTTTGAAGGAAGGTTGTAATTAGAAGATTAAGAATTCTAAGAAGCCCTTCTTTTTTTTTCATGTCTATAAATGACATTACTTTGCAAATTTAACTTAAGAGCGTGCCACGTTCGATTTCACTGTGAGGAATGGTGATAAGAATTATGATGAACACGTTGAAACGGTGAAGTATTGCCCGAAATGAAGATATAAAACTACTGTTTATCGAATCATAATATATTATTAACCATTTTTTTAATTCTTTACTTGTTCTTTTCTTTCCTTACTAATTAACCAAGCTCCCCTTCTAAATAAGCATATGATTAATGATAGTGAAGTCATGAAATTGAAGTGGTCCACCCCTATCTCATTGCAGTTAAAGTAAAATAAAAGATATTAAATTTATGCAGATAAACTCATAAAAGAGGACAAAAGAATAAGAAAAAAAGGAAAATGACACCATCCGGAACGGTGGAATCTCCAACCTACAATTAAAATAAAATAAAAAAATTGAAAAATTCCCAACAAATTAATTAAAAAAAGCAAAGAAATTGAAATTGACACATCACTTTAATTTAACAAATTACGCTGAAGCTCAGGCCACCCATTATAATTACTATTAGCTCAGAAAGTCTCTTCTTCGGAAACTGTAACACAAGATGGCTCTGCAGCTATGGGAAACCTGCAAAGAAGCAATCTTGGCCTACACCGGCATGTCGCCGGCGACTTTCTTCACGGTGTTGGCGTTGTTGCTGGCCGTCTACTACTTGGTGACGGGGCTTTTTGCTTCGCCAGTTCCGCCACCCAGAAGCTCAGAAGAGCAGATGCAACCTCTGCCACCACCTGTGCAGCTCGGTGAAATCACCGAAGAAGAGCTCAAGGTATACGACGGTACGGATCCCAAAAAGCCCTTGCTCATGGCTATAAAGGGTCAGATTTACGATGTCTCACAGAGCAGGTATCTGTCTAAAGTTTTGATCTTTTTCTTCAAGGGGTCGTTTTGGTTGTGGGCTTCGTGAGATTGGTTTTTTTTTTTCCTGTATTTTCCTTTTTGGGAGTAGTTGACGGTGGTTTTGGTGTTTTTGGTCTTCTGGGTCAACGTTTGGTGCTGATTCTGCAACGAAAATCTTCGAGAAATGATACTGAATTATCCTTTTGTTTCGGAGTTTTGGGTAGTCTCTAAATTGATTATTCCTTTACTTTCCCATGATATTATTAACTTTTTTAGTTGATAGACAACACTTTTTCTTTTCTTCTCTTCGTCTTTTTGGACCAACTTTTTGTTATTTATGGTCTCCCCTTAAAAGTTGCTATATCTGTTGACTCCATTTTTTTTCCTGAATCCTTCAAGGTTTTTGAAGAAATAAATCATTCTGAACTTTATATTACGATGAATCCTTTAAGGGTTATAAGAAATGAATCATATATATCTACTGCATAATGTGATTAAGATCTTCTGCTCTATATTTTGATTCGATCATTGTGTGAGTGATGATATAGTTTCTCTTCTTTCTTTGTGTTGGTCATATGATGTTGATTTCCTTACCGTTGACTTGGATTTATTCTGTGAATCAAGATCCATGAACGATTAGTCAAACAAAAGAGTAAGATCCATGAAATGTTCAGCAGCTGGTAAACCACGGGTTGGACTTGGACTTGGTTTTTAATTCTAGCATTTAGTTTCAGAATCTGTAACAGGTGACGTTGAAGTGGAAATTAGTAAAATGTAGTGTGTTATAAGTCACTTTTGTTTCTGGTTGAGTTAGTGTTAAGTGGAGGCAATGGACTTGTCATATGAAGTTGGAGAGAGAATATGACTTGGAATCACATGAATTACTGATGAGACTGATACCTATGTGTTTAATTGCATACTTAAGTGAAGCAGATAGCAACACAATATAGTTGTGAATGATCCTGTAGCATGTTTGACTAACATCATTTCTTGGCATAAGTTTTATATGTAAATTTGTGAATCATAACTCTGGGTTTTTTGTGGTTTTGTACATGATTATTTGGCAATGATTAATCACTTGTGTTAAGCATCATTACTACTTCATTGTGTTGCTGAAGATGGACTCCTCGTGTTGAATGTCTTGATTTTTTGCTCATCTACTATCGCATAAAAGTGATTATGATTTTCATGTTATCCTGATAAAAGGTGAAGTATGGAGTAATTCATAGTACATTTTGTTACGTGGTTGAAATGATGAAACGAAAAGAAAAAAAATCATATGAGCACTTCTTGATAAGTTGAAACAGCTGGTAAAATGATTCTGAGATTTGTGTATGAAATGATCCAGAGATCTATCTATGAGAATTTCTGGTACACCTTTGGTTTTTAGGTTATTGAGTTCTATGCATTAGGATTTTGAATTAACGGGTTCAAGTGAACCCCTCTTGGACTGTGATTCTATTGCATTATACAAATGTTCAATCGGTCATTAATCTGTACAGGATGTTTTATGGCCCTGGTGGACCATATGCATTATTTGCTGGAAAGGATGCTAGCAGAGCTCTTGCAAAGATGTCTTTTGAAGATAAAGATCTAACTGGGGATACATCCGGCCTAGGTCCATATGAATTGGAGGCATTGCAGGATTGGGAGTACAAGTTCATGAGCAAGTATGTTAAGGTTGGAACTGTCAAGAGGACAGTTCCAGTTACTGATGGAGCTTCTACTGCTGAATCCGGGGAAGGTGATGCACCCAAGCCAACTGGAGATGGTCCATCAACTACAGCAGCCAAAGACAGTCCATCGGCTAAAGCTACCGAAGATGGTCCATCCACTGTTAAACATGAGGAAACTCCTGCGAGTGGCGAATCCAAGGAGGAGTAATATTAGTGAAGCAATAACAACCTGTGACAAGAAATCTTAAGTGCAGATTCTAAGAGGCACAGATAGAGAGATGTAAGCTTGGATGCATGTACTTTTGGTGAATGTTACTTCGCATATTAGTTAAATTCTCAACATAGCATACTTGCGTAATGAACTTTCTTTAAGAGTTTAGTTTGTTCAATGATAATAAATTGGTATGTTAATCTTTCAGGAGGTGGCTTAGATTCGATTTCTTCTTTAGCCTAACTTGCAATCCATATGAATGCTGAAGCTTTCATGATATAGGAAGTAAAATTGTCATAAAGCTTGCTTTTTAGGACCAACATTTCTTGGCAAACTAAGAGTCAGCTTGAACATAGAGATAACAGGTCTTGATAGTCAAAACTCAATTTAATCAGATCCGAGTTCGGGCTGAGATTAAAACAAATTGAATTCAGGCTGAATTTCAGGCTTGAGGACATCAGCTGTTAGCCCTCTTCTTGTTCTGTGTCGCCCAGGGTTTGCTCCCTTGTCACTGTTATTCGTTACCTTTAAGATTCACTTATCGTTTTAGTAACTTAGATTTAAGTGATCAACTCGATCTAATTAAGAGTTGTGTAAGTTTTATTTTATCACCAAAAGGAGCAATGATTTGGATTCAGGGGAAATTGGTAAAAGTATGCAAGTTTGTGTAACATCACTCTATGAACTCTGACCTGGATATCAGACCCGACAAGTTAAGTGATTGGATACACAAACAAGTCCTAGTTGGCCCCACGAAAAAGAAACTTGTGACAACTGCTACTTCAGTAGCAGTTTGAATTTCTTTAAATTATTCGTTGACAAGCTCTGGTTCTCTTCATCTGGAAAGAAGCATCCTAACCGAAGAGTTTATGTCAATGACATGTTCTTTTTTCTTTAATCACTTCCTGAGTCAACGTTCTTACCAAAAGTTCACATGATACCCTTATAAATAGATTTTCAGACACTAAAACGAACTCACACATCCTTGTTTCCTCTGCTCCGAAATTCCTTAAACTCCATTTCCAAGCTCTGTTCTTCCATCTCAAAACCATGAAAACTCGCAGCCATTTGTTTCTGATTCTGCAACTCATAATTCTGTTAGCTATGATTAATGACTCTACTTGCAGACCCGTCAAATTGTCTGCACATCAAGTTGCAGAACAGAACACAAACCTCAGTCTCTCTCCACCATTTCCGCAGCAACTTCCTGCTGTTTCTCCGGACGTACAAGCCTGGAACGCCAAGTACAAGAACAGTCCTTTTTATGGTGTGTCTGATAAACGCGTCCCAGGTGGTCCGAATCCACTGCACAACTGATTGGTTTTTCTTCATTTTTTTGTCTCTTAGGAAAATATAATTTGCTGTTCTTTCAGACGCAAAGACCAGTTCTGGAAAAGAATGAGAGAACGAGAGAGGCTCTGTTGAGCAATTTTAGCTCATTCCTTCAAATTCATTTACGAACCAAACTTAGTTTTTGATTTGTACAACACTATGTAACAAAGTTCTTATCATTTACAGATATGAATATATTCAGTTTCTGAGTGGAATTCTAGTCAAGCTAATCTCTGTACATACCACTGATTCTGATGCAAACAAGTATGAACACTCGTTGGTTCTGTCAAAGATTCGAACTTTACTTTCTTCTTATTAATTGCAGCAGAATCAGAATAATTAGATACATCTAAACCTCAAAACAAAATCTTTAGTATGATCTATGTAAGCAGATCGCTTGAAATCAAAACACAAGACTGGAAAATGAAGAACTTGCAGTCCCAGAAGTTCAATTATAAGAATTCTGGGATTAGGTGGTGCTGATTAAGCTTACGATCACCAATGTCTGATATGGATGTTAACTTCTCTACCGATCTTTCCCTATCATCCATGTCTTGGACGACAGAAACCAAATGTGGTTGTTACTTTAAGATTCCGTTACATGCTTCTGTCATATTTTTAATTAATTGTATAAATTTTTAAAAATTAAATAATTCAATTAAATGATTAACAAAATAATATAAACACGAATATTTAAAAGAGTTGTCAAACTTTTTAAATTGAATTGACCAATATGTTAAAATTTCAACATTTAATTAAGAATTTAAAAAATAAATACTGAAATTAAAAAATAAAAAATGTGACATTTTCAATTTATTTTGCCATTTTTTAAATATAAACTAGTTGAGATGTAGAATTGACCATAATTGTTTTATATCATGATATTCACAGAAAGATAAGGTCAAATGGAAAAAAAATTAAAACACCTTGTTTTAAAGGAACATAAATCAAAACAATTAAACAAACACCCTAGCTAACGCAGGATCTGCGGTACAAGACTTCGTGTTGATCACGTTTGAGGTGAGCCATGGCTAGAATTGGAGGCTCCTGCAGGAGATGGAGTCCTGGGCTTGATATCGTTGCAATAGAGGTCAGACTATCCGCACACTGGTTCCCTTTGCGATACACGTGCTGAAATTTCACCTCCCATGCACGGTGGAATAGTCCACGAATACCTACCACCAAGAAAGAATACTCAGTCGATGGAATAATAGAAGAGGATAGAATATTGATCACCTCTAGAGAATCTATTTCGACGATCACTCGTTGATAACTAATCGTCCATGCTAGGCTAAGACATTTTAATTATATCAGAAGCTGCATACAGGCTGACATCATCAAATTATTTGGCTCAAGAAATTATAAAAATATAATTTATAATTTAATATCTTATAATTATTAACAAAATTTTAAAGTATTAAATTATAAATGACAACTTTGTCATTTGGTGGATTTAGGCTTAGTGTAGCGCCCCCTCACCGTAGGGTACACATCGGGAAACCCGAAGATCGCTCCGACGAGTATCCCACGATAAAGGT
>JAOTBA010000006.1:32434411-32446562 GCA_025629845.1 Erythroxylum squamatum | reverse complement strand
GAAACGAGGCAAGTGAGACTGAGACGGTGAGACCAAGTGATTTTTTGTTACCTGTTAACAGAAGTTAGGGAAAGTGACGAGAGAAAGGGGAGAGTCGGAGTTTTAAAGGGGAGAGACCGAGAGAAAACCCTAACAGAACTTTGGATGTAGCTTATATAGTATTGGACAATTCGGGTAATCGGGTAACCCGAATTGTTTTCGGAATTACCCGTTTTTACCCGAAAATAATTCGGGTAAATCTGAGCCCGGCCCGATTTACCCAAATTTTTCATTTTTCCTACCCGAATTAATTCGAGCCGGGCCGACCCGAATAGTGCTCAGCCCTACATTCCACACCCTACATTCCACACCAAAGTCCCACTATACGGCATTAAATCAACACGTTACCTCCACGTTGAAAATGGCAGTGTCTTGCAAAGAAAAGGCTTTTTGGTCTGTAGCCACATGTTCACTCCATTGTTGGACCTTTTTTAAAACTCCTCTTTGTTTTTATTCCCTTTCCTTTTGACTAGTGGTGGGTCTGCCGTGTGTTCTTTTACCTTCTTGTGCTTGGGAAGCAACTCACTGTATCACCAAAGACCGAGCCCAATTTCGTCAGAGACACACAAGCACGATACGCGACAACTCTCCGGTTCGGACAGGTGAAAATGTTCCCGTGGCCCGACGATGTAGAAAGTCGAGGAGTTTGAGAAGCACGTGATGTGTTGAGTGTTGACCCTTATCTCTTGTTCGAAAGTTCTCGACTCTCTAGACCCTTCTCAGTTTTAGAGAGAGAAAACGGGGTTTTAGAGAGAGACAGGGAGAGAGGGACTCACGGTCAACGACGGCGATGGGTGACAGAACGGCGGAAGAGTGGCTGCCGGAGGGATGGAAAATGGAGGTTAGAGTGAGGAAGAACGGTAGAAAGGACAAGGTAATTGGTCGCTCTTAAATTTAAAGGTCTTGATTTGGCATGTCTTTGTACATGTTCTTGAGATCTATGCCTTTGACTGTGTAATTATTTCCAAAGATTTGGTTCTTTTTGGCTCTTAAATTTCATGTTCTTGTTATCTATAGCCTTAATATGTTTAGTCTAGTAAAAAGTTGTGTAATTTAAGGAGATGAGATTGTTGGAAGCAAGTTTTTCAAGGGCATAACTGAGAACCCATGAAAAGATTTGGAAATTATAGTACTTGGATATCAGATTTGTTAGGCTGTAGAAATCTTATGTTTAAGGTATTTTGAAGCTTTTGTTGTGGGAAGTGAGGAAGAAGATAGATTGAGGGGATCAACTGCAGCTTAAATTTATGTATTAATGTAGTGAAAAATAACTCTACCTTCTATGGTCATGTATGTTTATTGCAGTGTTACTTTCCTCCCTCAGGTGGGGGTAAATTGTACTCGAAGGTTGAGGTGCTTCGCTATCTCAACGATGGGCATGTTCAATCAGAGGAGCAGCAAAAAAGTGCTGATCAGCAATCCTTGGAAAATGTCTGTTAACATGTTCTGCTCCTTGTTTTGTTCAGTTGCATGTTTGATGTTATTCTGGAAATTTTGGGATTGACGTTTTAATTGTCTAAGCAAATTCAGGTTCTAGTTGAGAAGGATAGACCAAAAGAGTTACCACCAGGGTGGATCAAAGAGGTCAAAGTAACAAAGAAGGGTGGTCGAACAAGGAAAGATGCGGTACTCATCCCACACTTCCTGTTTCCTACAGATATTGTTTCCATGCCCCTTTTGAAATGGATAAAACAAAAAAAAGGAAACCCTTTTCTCCTCTATCATAACTTATTATTTCCTTTTATATTGGTTTGTTTACGTTTAGCGCAATCTCTGGGTTGGCTATGCTATTGAGTTGATAGAGTTTCTAACATATCTCAATTAGTGGAACTTATAATATCTAACTGAACTTTAATTTTGGACAGTTTTACACTGATCCTGTCAGTGGATTTGTATTCCGCTCTATGAAGGATGCACTTCGTTACATTAACACTGGGGAGATAGGAAGACTAGCACTGAAGCCAAAGGACGGAGGCAACAGAAATCTGGTCATAGAAGACGATAAAACTTGTGTGAGTGTGGCAATGCTTGGATTCAACTAGTTACTTTTTTTAATTTATTGATTATCATAGTTCTTATGTTGACATTTTTGTCAGATTATTCGTTTGTTGCTTTATTAAAAGTGTCAAGTGTGCGGGTGGTGAGGTGGGAATTGTTGAGATATGGAGCCTGATAATCAGTTTTATATTCTCCTGGGCGTATAAATACGCTGTATTCTCCTAGTGTACTGTCATCGAAAACAATTCACAGTGAATAAAAATCTAGCTGCTCGTGGACGTAGCCATATTTTGGTAAACCACGTAAATCTGTGTGTGTTTGCTATTTTCGCACTTATTTCTTTGATTATTGTGATTGATCGTCCGTAACAGGAATAGTCAACATAACATGAAAAAAACAAAGCCTGTTTACAGTGTGAGCTTGTGGTCACAGACTTAAGTATCTGTGCCCAAAATTGAGAGATTTTCCCTATTCCTGGGGCAGTTTATATTCAAGACATCGATTGCTTTTTTTTTGTTTGTATTTTAACAATAATCCCAAATTTGAATCAATATAGAACGTGCCCAGCATGAACTTACCAGCATTTAAATAGCTGAAATTGACTTCAATGCCAAATTGATTCATTTAATGTAGGTGATTAGTCTAGTTCACTTTAGATAATACTTAAGCAGCTGCATCTGGTCTATAAAGGATTTAGTAACACGTTAGTTTTTGTGTGTGGTTCAATCTTGGAAATAGACAGCGGATGCTATGGAGATCCTTCTGAAATTGACGGTTAACCCTATGCCTACAGACTTGTTTTCTGTTAACTGGTACTAGTTTTTATCAGCGCACAAATTCTTAACACTTGTATTAAGCATTCCTGAAAATGCAACACTATTTGTGTTTTGTTCTGGTTTATCAGTTACCTATGCAACAATGTTATTAATTATGTTGGCCCTTTCTGCTTACTTCAGTCTACAGCTGCAGCCAAGAAACTGAAAGTGATGACAACTGAAAGGACAAGTTTGAAATCTAATGATCAGAGCCGCAAATCACCAGCAATCGTAGAGGATAAACAGAGATCTGATTCACTTGGTGTGGATGAAAGCACGCATGCAGTTGAAATTGCTTCTGGTCAGATTAAATTCATGAACTTCATTTTTATGTGTGTATCATTGTGTCTGAGGTTGTCCGCCAGTGTGCCTGAATGAGTGTGTAATGGCTTTTCTTGTACCTTCCCTTTCTGTAAGCCTGACAGCCCAGGGAATGAATACGTGATAGAGCCAGTGGTTATTTGTGATGATAATATTTGCTATCCTATCAAAACTTTGGATCCAATTTGAGTGATCTTGATGGTGCAGGTGGAATGAGAATCGAATCTTGCAGATCAACATTGCCAAGGGGAAGGGATTCAGAAGAAAATGAAGTAAATACTGATGCATGTGAGAGTTATAAACATACAGTGGAATTAATAAAGGACGAAAATAAAAAGACTGGGCTGAACAAATCTAAGAAGAAAAAAGTTTTTGACCTGCCTCGTCGAGCTTCAAAACGACTTGCTGGTGTTCGTCTTGATCCTAAACCAAAAATGGAAATGACAGATCGAGGCCACCAAGCTGCCAGTGAGCAGCCCTCTCATGTAGGTGCCAATGCAGGTGAGGCTTCAAGTGAGAGCCACCATAGTATTACAAAAGTACCTAGTCCATCTGAACTAGTTGTGAACATAGAAAGAGGAAATAACGGTGATGAGTACAGAAGTGCCATTCTTGAGAATCCTGGGAATGTTGGTAATATTGCTGACGAAAAGACAGAATTGCCTCTCAACCTGCCGCTTGGCGAGTTATGGCAGGACCCATGCATTGCTTTTGCAATAAAAACTCTCACTGGTGCTTCCTTTGACACTTCAGATAGCCCAAAAATGTCAAATGATACTAAAGCTGGGACCCTGAACACTGTGGATGAAAATGCAAAGAAAGAAGACAGAGGCAATGCAGTTGACAAAAAGAGCGAATGTCCTTTTGTAGATAACTTGGCTAATGCAGAAGAACGTGCCAGAGAGGTAGAAGCCTGTGAGAAGGGTGACGATAAGCCAGGGTCCGGCCTCAGCTTGCCTATTGTGGATGTCTGGGCTGACCCTTGCATTGAATTTGCAATAAAAACTCTTACAGGTGCAATTCCTCTGGATTACAATCTAGTTGGTCCAGACTTTCCGCAGTCAAGCTCATGTCATTCACAAGAACGAAGTGGTTCATCCTTGCCAAATGGAGATGACCATTACCAAAACGAATTTGTGTGCCAGCAGTTATGCAGTCCGGGAAGGTCCGTCTTTTATGGAGCAACTCTGGTGGAGCCTGCATTAACATATGGGAGCAGAGGGAATTCAGGAGACACCAGTGGAGCTACACGACGCCATGGCGAACAGAAAGTCAACCAGCATCTGTGATCGGACTGTTAGCCTATAAACTTGGTAGTGAATTCAAATGTACAGAATAGGAAAGTAGGGAACTTTTGTATTACTGTGTGTTAGCCGGCCCTTCTTAGAACATACTCTTTCTTGATCGTTCACGCAATGCAGCAAGTTATCTCGGATCAGATTTGAACTTGCCCAGAAACATTTTTCTTTCAGATGAAAACCTTTGTGTAAGTTGGTTTCAAGTCAAATCTTCTGGAGTCGGACCTATATTCTTCTCACAGCCTCAGTGCAGGGTGAGAGTTGAAATGATGTTACTTTTTGAGTTATCAGCTTATCAATTTTTTTACTCGAAACATAAAATTTGTTTGTCAGCTCAAAAAAGATTTTTGGGCTCAGATCAATTTCTGTAGATTTCAATTATTGGATAAATGGATGATATTAAAATAGAATAGGTATAGAATAATGGGAACATCTAAGTTTGACCTGAATGTTATTGTTTTGACCGGTTTGAATATTGAGAACATTGACCTTCGAGCAAAATACTGAGATTTTGGACAGAAGTTATGGGCCTGAGATTTAAGACTTGCTCGAAAAAACAGAACAATCTCGTTTTTCGTAGCCTAGTAGATTCAGAGACCCAATTGTTCAACCGATCCTCTTTATAGCTCAAAGAAGGCGCGAATCCTACTTGTTGCCGCCAAAACTCCCAGTGAACTTCCTTGCATCTCCGATTCATTGATCGCTAACAAAATGCAGATTCAAGTGAAATGTAGCTGCGGAGAAGAGGATTGCCCAGAATGGGCGATCGTGGAACTACAAGGAGTAATCGAAGCGCAGGCCTCGTTTCAACATCGCCTCCAAAACCTCCAAATAGGGCAGCTTTGTCGTCCTTCTTCTCAGGTTTTACTCTCTCTTACTAAAGCACTGATCTTTTCGCTTCTCTGTTAGTGAAGTTCGAATCTTTTCGCTAACCCAGAAAATGAAGAGATGGTTTGAATGTATCTCCCATGATTTGGTTGGATTGTTCAGGAAGTGTACACACTTACTATTGGTTATCATGAATTGACAGGGTCAAAAGTGACCCTGAAGAAGCCTTTGGTGGTGTTGAAGAAAGTGAAGCTTATGGATGTGGATCAAGAAAATGGAAACAGCAATAACTCGCCTAATGTAGAACTGCAAGTTGTGGGGATTATTCGCCACAAAATTTTGTTCAAAACCAGACCCAAAGCCATAACATCCAGTGAGTTTGATATGAATGTTTCACTAAGTTTGGTTTCTGATCAGGCATGAGATCTTTTAGAAAGCTTGTCTTTTGATCTGATGGCATAAAAACTCTCTAGAGAAAGTGTGTTTATAGGTTTTATTCCCTTATTCTTATGTTTTCTATTCACCATTATTGAACAGAAATATATTGTTGTGCCAGCGTATTACTGAAATTCTGTTAGTCTAATTCTGAGTAGTAATAGGTCCTGGACTCTGCAAAATTTGATTGATCACAATTCTGTATATTTTCTCAGAACCGCAACTGGAGGTCAAGGAAAGAGCTAGTACTGCAGCTTCAATGTTTCCAAACTGATCCAAAGGAAGTATTATGGCATGAAGGACTCAATTAGTGTGGCCAAGTACAGTTTAGGTTATGGATATCTCAATATTCACTAGATGCCAACTTGAAGTTTGTTGCTTTATCTCATCTTTGTTTCTCCTATCAGCAATTAACCTTTATGAACATATCTTATCAGTAAAGTTTCAATTTTAGCTCCAAGATTCTTGTGTACCTTCAGTAATATCCTTCATATGCAACCATCAAGGTCTCACAAGGAGCTGGGGCGGCCTCTGTTTTAGACCCCGGATGAAATCCGATTAACGTTGGGCAGACTTGAAAAGTCTCATTCATTTAACAAAACGATATCAGTTTACCAACAATTTCAGATTGTTTCTGGCTGAGCCTAGTCAGCGGATGAAATCCTGCTTAAACTCTTCTCAAAGCTCGTTCAAAATAGGCTGTCTATCGACTTCAGGTACAGCCCAACCAGGCATAGGCCGCATTGCTTCCCTACTCACTGACATTGTCCTGCATAAAATTTGATAATTGCATGTATACAATGAAGAAATAGAACCAACTTGAATCACATTTTATCATTTATATCCTCTAAAAATTGGCAGTCATAACAAAAGGCACTATGTGATGTATAATCTGGTAATGTAACCAGTTTAAGTGCAAAAATGACTTAAAGTCGAGTAGAATTTTAGTGTAAACCCAGTCTATTTACAGAAGCTACAAAAGCAGAAACAAAGGTTTGCCAACTTTATGTAGTTTCCACTAAGCACCAGGGCCAGCTATACCAGGACGAACTCTCAAGACTTCAGTTCTCTTGCTTCGTTCCATTTCACTTACAAGCCATTCGACACTCTCCTTAATACCCATACTGCAACCAGATTAATGCATAATATCAGTTTGCTACATTTTGGTTGAGGAGATCACATGATCACATTCAGTTCCTAAAAGCACAAATTGATCCTCATTCTGTAAAAGCTACTCACCCATCATGTGCTGAAACAGCTTCAAACATGTAAACCCTTTCATCCAACTTCTTAAGATCTAAGTATCGAGCAAGTTCTTCGGCTGACACAGCTTCAGAAAGATCCTGTCATCATAATGATGTCAATGTTGTGACAACCGAAAACATTCTTTTTGCTCAAAGTTTGTAAATGAACTAGTCAGCAAACATTCACATATAGGTTACTGAAATTTAGTATCAAGATCCATAACATTCTTTGCACCTAAAATGAAATTTAGATATACCTGCTTATTTGCCAATATCAAAAGGGGAGCCCCTCGCAAATCCTCATGCCTCAGAACTTTTTCTGTTAGAAATGGTTTCAGTATACCATAAACATACATGTTGAAAGCAATTAATCTGTATTATAAAGCAAACATGTTGTGACTCACCCAATGCGGATTTTGAATCTTCAAACCGTGAAGGGCAAGCAGCATCGATAACATACACAACAGCATGTGCCTCTTCATAGTATTTCTCCCAAATTGAACGAAGACCAGGCTGAAAAGATAGAAAAATTCTATGTTAAAATCATAACTGCTTTTATAGACAGACATTGGTGGCTCACCACATTTTGGAAAAGCAAGAAGTTTTATTTGCAACTTTATCCATTGCTTATATCTAACTGGCACCTTATTAGGAATAAAGATTGATCAAAGAACAAGGTCAAATTCTTGGTTAGGCAATTTATCGGTATGGCCAATGTCTCTATACAGCCCCACTATGTTAGATATTAAACATAACAGCCAAAATAGTACATTAAGGCTGTCGAAACATACCTGCCCTCCTAAGTCCCAGAACACAAGTTTTGCATTTGATACTTCAAGGCGTCCAATATTTAGTCCAACGGTGGGAACAATTCGATCAGGAGGCAGGCCTTCCAAGTTTGAGTATACTGACTTTAACTTCTCCAGCAAAGTCTACAATTTGACATTGAAAATTAAGTTACCGAACTGCAGAATTCATGATTTATTGAAGGCATTAAGCAGAATAGCACACATTAGAAAATTTATAGAGCTGAAAAGATGAATTACTGTTTTCCCAGCCTTGTCAATTCCAAGAATGAGCACATGGAACTCTGTCTTACTGAAGATATATTTCCAAAGTCCATAAAACAATGAGAACATTTCTGCTTGGTATGCTTATAGTTATTAATCAGGTTTTCCTCCCAATCGTCACGTTTGCACTTATTCTAATCCAATCTCCCTCATTCTTATAAAAACAACCCTGCAATATAGATATCAAAGGTATGAGTTTGATGTGAAACGAAGCGATAATGTCATGAATCATTGGATGCCAGTTGTAATACAATATACTTTCACCAGTTCTATTTCCAACTATTGATTTGATTCAGTATTTGATTGATACAAATCACTACAAAGGCTATAGAAGGAAAGCAATGTAATCTCACATGCAATTATGTGTGCTTCAGTGCTTGCAAGAATAGTATGATGGAGAAATAAAAGATTCCTGTTGAGTAGATAGTTTACCTAACTACCTCAAAACAAGTTTAGAGCACATAATAATCTTAAATCTAAATGAACTTAAAAACACACAGAGTTGACCACAAAATGCATATAACTTCCAGGAGTAAGCACGAATAAACCCAAGAGAAAAGTGAAGTGAAAGAATTCCCAAATAAGTATTGTAACAGAAATGGTCATGAGCTAGTTTACATAACATCTGCGACTGTGAAAACACAAAGTCCAGAAGAAATCCTCGATGATTACATACAGCAGCTAATTACAATAAAATCACAATGAGATTAGATCACGTTTTTCATTCAAATACTCAAAAGCCTCACTGCAATTATCAAAAACAATGCCACAAGTACTCATTCCAAATCAGATCACTCAATCAAACTTTTCATTACTAACAGATCATTAGAACAAAGCACAAAGAACACAAATTTGACCCAACAATGGAGTTTAGCAACAATCAAACCCTCGATGAAATCAGTAAACGAGCATAGAAAATTCCTCGAGATCTCATCCTAAACTCACGAAGCCTAAGTGATTCGTGATCCACACGGAGCAAAGAAAACAACTTTAAAAGAAACCCAGATACCAAATAGCATTAAGAACCCACATAAAAACCCAGATCAAGAAAACAGATTTATCATGAATAGGTAGCAGATAATCATCAAAGTGGATGACATGAAAGCCCCAATTGATAAGGTCACGACAATACCTAAAAATCCAAAAGCAACCCGAGTTCAGAGAGCTGGTGATTGATGAACAAAAAGGAGAGATCCTACAGAGTTGGCTTAGTCATTTATTAACTCCTTAAGGAAATCTCTCTTCTCTCCGTTTCCTCTCTCCGTTTCACCACTAACTCTCTGCTTCATGTTCCAATTTCTGTCCTATTTTCTTAATACTTTTACACTATTGCCCTCTCTGTAAATTCCATTTTACGATTTAAGGACCAAATCATGCCACGTATCAGCATTCAGCACTAATTGTCTTTGGTCAACAGCTTACGTGGCGTGATCTTACTGTTGATCCTATAAGGTCCAGCTTATTTTAATATCTATTTGAATTAAAAATCGGTTTAAGTTAATTTTTAAAATTTTAATTTAATTTAACTTTCACTAATTTATCATTCTTAAAATCATTTAACTAATTGACATAAAATTAGAAAATTCACATCTCTTGTCTTTACTCTTTACCGATGTTTTAAAAATTAGACCGAAAATTAAACTGACGAGTTAAAAGATTTAAGGTTTAAAAATTTAATTAGTATTATTAGACCTTCCCAAATTCCGCTTTATTACGGAACTTCGAATTGGGTGTAATAATAAACTAGCATTAGACTGTTATAAAATTGAATAAAATTAAAAAATTTTAAAGATGATTGAAGAATATTGTCCTAGTTATTGAAAATTTTAAATTTTAAATAAAAAAGAGTGTTAAATAAAAATTAATTAATTAGTTTTATTTTATAAAAATGATTAATTTACAAAAAAATAAATTAATTAATAAACTAATCAATTTTAACAACAAATATGATTAAACTAAATCAAACTAAAAATTAAGAACTAAATTAAAAAAATAGCAAATTTAAAATTTTTATTATTAAACAAAATTCAAATTTTAAAATATTTGTGATACAATAATAATAATCTAATAAAATTCTTCCAAAGATGCGAAGAAAAAGAAAGTCTTTCTTACTAATAACTAGATATGCCATTTCAGTTCTATGGGGGCTCAATCGTGAATATGGAACTACATAAGGGCAGTACCGGAAAAGAAATATAGTCCTTAAGAAAAGTAGAAAAATGGGGAAAGCGCAAGAAAGAGGAGAGTCATCGTAATCCCATAAGAAGAAACAAAGCGAATACAGGTACAAATCTCTTCTCCAATTTATTATCCAATTTTCAGTTGAGATTTTTTTGTAATATACCCATTTTCTATTTTCCGTTTGATTCTCGAGAAAGCTCGGTGAAGTTGTGAAAACAAATGGAAAGATTATACTTTTTGTACGGTTCAACTTTTTTATCCTCTCTTGCTGTTTGAGGGATTAGTTAGATAACGTGTAGCTTCATTGCATTAGGTAATTTAAATTCATAATATTGTGTTGGGTGCTATAATGTATCTTTATCATCGCATCAAAACTTAAAAGCCAACCTTGTAAAAGAGAAAGAGTTATTATAAATGGTTTTTCCCAATTTAGATTCGATGTTTTGGCTACTTTCACCGTATAGATATGCTGAAAGATTCATTACATTTTCTTGATATCCCCATGTGTTTTGAGTGAGAATGGTTGTGATTGTTGTACCTGCTACTGATAAGGGAGTTCTTTTATCTTGTTTGTAGGCAATGGATACATTTCTCAGCCTTTTATCTGTTAGGAGTTGTATGGTTATTGATTATTTACAACAAAGTTGAATCTTTGTTTTAAGTTGGGGTATTATTGAGTTGAGGCACCTTCAAAATTTTCCAATATTCACCAAATTTAGTGTAAATGGAATGTTTTAGTCTCCTTGAACGTTAACTCTTTTCGGATATAGTTTTGATCCTTAAATTTGTTCGGTTCAGCTAGTTGATATTTTCCCTTGTTCCTGATACGAGAATTATGCTGTTGAGTCTCAAAATCATTGTCTAAAAGTTATTTGACTTACTATTCCTAGAGTTTGTATGGATTGTTGATGGTTTTGTCTTGGTAACTCCTCTTACATGGGCAATCAACTGTTCTCTCAACTCATTTATATTACCGTTCTTGGAATTTGGTGGAGAAAGGCCTTCTGATTATTACATGGTTTCTTATATAACATCGGGCCTTTGTCTATCTTTGTTGTTATGCAGCATATCTGTTGCCTTGTTTGATAACCTACATTTAACTTCTTGTTTTCTCATGTCTAAATGCAATCAGGTCAATCAGCAACTGTTTACGTGAGATTGGTGATTGTTGGAGATAGCAAGATCTGAAAAATGAAGTAACTTCAAACTGTTTTGTGCCAATAGTTCCCTTTATTTACTTCACATCTCTTAAGATTTTGTTGCAGCAGTGTTGCTTTTTTTGTTACTTCCCTATTGCTAAAAAGATTGCTTCTGTTTTTGGTGTATTTCTTCTGACATTAACTTTATATTGACTGGTGGCACCTTTGATCACTACATGTTGGATCATAATGTGACATCGTTTGAGATTCTTAGAACTTGCTGTCATTGATATGCTTCTTGCGAATTTGCATGTGCCTGTTATTGGCCTGATTAGTCAATCTGGATCATATGTTTCTTATGGTCCACAGAAGATAGTTGAATTCTTTATGGTCAAGCTTAAGCATATCTAGGCCCATTTACAAAATGTTGCTTTCTGATAGCATGATGTCAATATAATGCATATTCTGGAGAATCAAGTGAACCTTCCATTAATTGATACAGAGGAACCGCAGAATATCTGTTTGCCGCAAAAACAAATATGATATTCTTATGCTGCTCAATAGGAAGTTACTACTGGACACTTTGGCAGGTGCAATTGTTTTTCTGTTCATTTCTTCTAGAAATTAAGTTATTTTGCTCCTGGCTTAGTTCATAAGTATGTGCTACATGGATGGCTGGTAGAACCAGCAACTCAGCAATTAATTTGCAATGAATTTACATATATAGAAAATATATATATATAAATATACGTATATGATGTTAGTGCGGGAGGGGGGCTGACA
>JAOTBA010000006.1:32413691-32429835 GCA_025629845.1 Erythroxylum squamatum | reverse complement strand
AGGGGTGTTCCAAAATTTTCTTTCATATGGAGGTGATTAGACATTAACCCCACTAGGTTTTGAACAAATTCCAAGGACAAACCAGTACCAATAACGATATGAAGAGCAATCATAGGCTTCTCAATGATATCGACAGTTATTGAATTGGGATCTTCCTTAAAAAAAATTAGAAGCAGTGATCCAATCACCTTCAATGACAGCTTTGTACAGTGGCAAGTAACGATCGACATGAGAAGGTAAGGCAAGGTTGGCATGTCTGACCGTTTTTATTGACTTTTTGCTCTTTCGTCACGTCTGCTTTTTATATCGACAAGTTTTATAATATTTATTCCACGACAGGATTTAGAGATGTTTCAGCAAATGCATGTATGACCGTTTGATCAATAATTTAACTAAGTTGTTGCAAATATTGACAATGATCTTGTTATGAAAATATTTTAATCTATGAAAAGTAGGTGAGGATCATTGCAATTTTAACTATTTTACATTCTTAATAAAACTTTATTTTTTTATTTAGTTTTGATATTAAATTTTTTGTGAAATTTATATTTTATTTAGGTCTTCCTATCTTAAATTCCTGGCTCCGTCACTGGTTACACACACACACATATATATATATAAATTCCATTATATATATATTTATATATATGCATGTATGTACGTATATATAATACTTTAAGAAAGCAACTTTAGTATAATAAATTTAAAATGGAATTTTATATGATCTAAAGAAACAAGAACATTAATTCATAGGTTGTCAACTTAGACCTAACCTGGAGGCTGACTGATCCAATAATTTAACGACTGGATAACCGCCACTCTCCCTCAAAAATATCAATCCCCAAAAGAAAAGATTTTTATGGTGTTTGTTTGTTACTTTTGTTGGTCGTTCAGGCATGGATTCTTCCGATGTTCCTCTTAAAAATATCTTTTCCTTTCTGTTCTCTCCTTTAATCTTAGATATTTTCTTCCTCTCCTCCCTTCTATCCCACCCTCGAGAATACGCTCAACCACTACTACTCGCTTAAGATTATTGTGCTTTTATTAATCATTTGAAGAATTATTTTCATTCAAGTTGTAAACTTTTAAAGTCTAGGATATTAAAAAATTAATTATTTTAAATTATTTCACGATAGTAAAAGTTTTGTTAAATTTTAAAATCTAAGCAAATTTGAATTAACTTAAATTAATCTTGTAAGAATTCATAAACAACCTCTTTACTAGTTATGAGTAAGGTTATATATTAATAGATCTCGTATTAGCGTGATCAGATAAAAGTAAAGAATTAACCTTTAAAGGTCACTAAAACAGTATAGTAGTTATTAGGAGATGTTTACTCGCAATACGCAGATTATCGTATAGAAAGTCTAACTCTGTCCTTTCCCCCTTTTTCAAGTGTAAATCTTGGACAAAGCTTACGAGCATACAACTTAGCTTCTCAGGACAGGTGATGGGGAAAGTAAGATTGTCATGCCTTCAGGGTCTCTAAGCAAGAACTCCTAACTTAATTAGAGACAAGAAGAGTTAGACTTTGCAGCTTATCAAGTACTCGCAAATTTGGACTCTATCAGGTATATTCTGTTATTTTTCTTTTCATTTATTTATATATTTATTGTAATTTTATTTACATAATATTTTAGCGTACTAGTTTTACCTAATTTCTCTGTAACCTGCATCATTCTTATATTATCTCATTTGCATGTGGGTCTACCAGAAACAACCTCTTTACTATGTAGGATAAGGCTGCGTACTATAAGACCTCCTCAGACCCCATTTTATTGCTGAATTTCGGACTGGGTGTGATAATGATGATGATGTATTAGCGAAATTTTTACTAAATTGTTGTTTAATATTATAAGAACTTTGTTGTACAATATATTTTAAATGATTCATATTATTAATTATATTCATTTTCAAATTTTAAATTAAATTTATTGAATATATATATATATAATTCATGTATTTTCATTATACAAGAAATTTAATAATTTAAAGTAATAACAAATAAATAAAAATAAAATATTTTTAATGTAAATTGACGTGATCATTATAAGATAAATTAACAAAAAATTATTATATAATTGTCAATTAAGAAGTTTTAGTGGCTAATAGTTTCGAATATTTTTTAGAAAAGAAAAATAAATTAAAGCAAGAATAAGTCCAACGCGCGTTGGTTGGAATAGCGAGTGTAGATATTTTTGTTTTGTGTCAAAAAATGTTGAGTTGTATCGCTATATATATAAACCCCTCTAAGAGTTGTTCTACCTGAAAATTCCAGCCCACAAAGCAACATATAAAAGTCGTAATCTAAGCCCCACCAAAGTTGTTCGCCGGCGACCCTTTTCCGGGAGCATGGAACCCAACGTCTCCAAGAAGCAAACGGAGCAGTGGACGAACGAGAAGCACTTCCATTTCCTGAACTCCATGGAAGCGTCTTTTGTCCGTAGAATGCTCGAAAATGACGACAGGTTTCTTCGGCTCGATCGTTACTTGCCTGACACCTCCGAATCCACTCTAGATTTGAAGTCACAAAGAAGAACGAAACAACCTTCTTCAGGTATCAAGAAAAGAGTCTTATCTCTTCTACTATGTTCCCTTCTGCTTATGCGTGCATTTTTAGAAGTACCATTTATGTTCAAGTGCACGTCTTTGCTCGATCGTTGCTCATGGAATTGATATGTTCTCGTTATTGTTAGAGTTGCAGAGGGGTAGTGAATTATGTAGCAACCATTGTTAGACATCGTATTTACCCAAAAAAAAAAAAAGTGTTCAATGATCCTTTTTTTGGTCTAATGTGAAAAGAATCGATTCAATGTTGTTCTTTTGAAGCCAGAAAGATGGGAAGATTTTTATGGAAGCTAAAGATATTTAGTAAAGCACTAAATCTCTGGTTAATAAATGTGCACAAACTGATTTCTGATCCGAGCCGTAGTCCAAAGAACGCTTTAAGAATTAGCTTTTGTAGACATTTTTGGTGAAGATTCACTTCGTGTTCTTCTATGCACTTTCCTTCCTATCACTATGGACTATAGTAATGGGCTTTAACTTTTTGGGTATTTCCGAACAGAAACGCTTGGCAAAAGAACCAGAACAATGGAGGGCAGGACCGACAGGAGAACAAGGAGAGTATCGTCTCATCGGCACGATCCATCCCAAGATCAGGTTGGTGAGAAACTATTATGGAGTTTATGATAAATCAGGATTCAGGATCAGAATTGATTGAAACCAGCTCTTTTCTACCATGACCCCACTTCATAATAGCTCCTTTTCTTGAAACTTTCTTCAGAAATTTTAGAACCCATATAGAGTTTGGTGTTCTTGATCATTTACCAATCTGGGGTTCATTCATTTTCGCTGCTGTAGGTGGTCCCTCAGCTTGGGAACAGATCTGGTGATAGAGATTGAAGGAGACCCTCAAATTTAACACCAGTGGCACCTGTCAACTGACCAAGATACCTCCTTCGGTGTTTGCCTTGTTACTTTGGTTTTTCCTTTTTCGTGGTTCATAGTAATTTTAATTCAGTGACTTAGCCATGGGAGCTGTCATTAGTGTATTGTAGCTGAAAGAGTTGGTGAGGTTTCGTGGTTTAGAGAAGGACGAATTTGTCTTGTAAATATCCCAAATTGGAACTGATGGACAACAGCATGTTTGAAAGTTGAACACTTTTCTGACGGAACACTTATTTGATTGGCTTTATTTAGAGATGATAATAGGATAGGTCGGTTTAGGTGCTCTTCTGAGTAGCAGATGACGGTGGACAAGCCCAAAAAGTGAGCTTTTGATAAAAAATAAGTTTTAAAAATTTTACTTTTTAAGTTTGAATTTGATTTAAAACTTTGTCAATCTGAATTATATTTATTAATTTTGGTTAAGTAAAATTAAGATTAAAATATTAAAAAATTGTTTATACTTTTTATCAAAGTTTTTAATATGCTAAGATGAAATGATTAAGGTTTAACTGATATTAGATCATCAGAAATTAACTAAAAATTTTGAAATATGATTAAAAGTTGTTTTTAGTTTAATTTAGAAAGAAATTATTTAATTTATCTTAATTTTTAAAAATTTATTAATTAATAAAAATGTATCAGTTTTTAATAACAATAGTTCATCATCACTCCTAATCTGAAGTTTCGCAATAAAGCAAGGGTTGGAAAAGTCTGATAATATGCAGCCTTATTCTTACATAGTATTATTAATAACAATAATCGTAAAAGTTAATCGTTTGATCGTTTCAAAATTTTTACAATTAAACTGGTCAGATAAATTGAATTTTTTAATAATTATTTTTTATTAAGACGATGTAACCTAACGAAAGATATTTATTTTGGGCAAAGGCATATTTTTGTTGATAATAATTGAATTTTTGCACGCTTTTTCTACATCTCGACTTGGCTTCTTCTCCCCAAGGGTCGCCGAGGCAGTTGTTCTGCGTGTTTCCTTGCAGCAGGTGGTTGTACGTTGCCCTGGTGTGGGAACCGTCTTCTCCGATGCGCAAAGTGTTGTTCTCTCGTTACGGAATTATGATCCAGACTGGTCTGAATACGGCTCGGTAATTCATGATTGCCAAGCTTTGTTAAGGCAACGGCCTGATATTAAGGTTGTTTGGATTCGTCGTCTTGACAATAAGTTAGCTCATACTTTAGCTCGTCAGTCTATTTCATTTCCTAATTTTATGTTTTGGGATTCTATTCCGGATTGTCTTCGTTCTTTGTTTTAATAAAGTTTTTCAGCTTCCCTCAAAAAAAAATTGAATTATATACATTTAATATAACTTATTTGGTAAAAAGATGATAAAGGGACAGAGACGGGGGACAAGAAAAGAGACACCAATCTTCTCTTATCCTATTAGAACCTTATCTTCTAGATAGGGTTTGCTTGGTCAACCTTTTCATTAAAGTGATGCATGAGGAGTTGCAGGTCTACAGGTAGAAGATGCTGCTCAAAAAATCCCTCTCTCGAAGTCGTAAGGTAAAACTCTTCTACAAAAGACTTTAATTTTACATTTATTCGAAAATGTAATTTACGGGTTGTTTCCGTCCGAATGATCAAAAGAACTCTGGTAATGTACGATCTGCTGTTAAGTTGACAGCTTTCCTCCATTTCTTTTCCCTCTGATCCAGTTCGGTCATTGTGGTCCAGATGATCACCAGTTGTAAGTTTTATGATTACGTATATAATACTATATAAAATTGTCAACAACGAAACGAATTCAACGAAATATTTTCTTTTATTTTACATTTTGCTATAATTATCAATATCTTATTAAACCATTAAAAAAAATATTTAAATTTTAAAACTTGTCATAAAATTAGCTAAAGATTAAATAAATTTAAAGAATTTAAAATATTATTAAATAGATTCTCTTTAACTATCTAAAATTTTGAAGTTAAATTAAAAAATTAAAATTATTAATTTACAAAAATTGATTAATTAATTAATTAAATTGTCAATTTTAACAACAAGAGTTATTAAAGTAAATTAAACCAAAAAAGTTTAACAGATTAAAATTTTTACGATCAATCGACCGAACCAGTTAATTTTTTAATCATTCATAATTATCGTCTTATTTTTTATAATCATTTTCATATTATCTAAAAATTTTGGAAGTGCTTGTAATCACTTTTTTTTTACGGAGAAACCCATGATCGCTATCCTATAGATGCGGATTAGGTAAACCTCTGAATTGAAGCAATGCCCTGCAAATTAGACACTACACAAACCCTATACGATAAGGTCAATCCAGATAGCGTAAATAAGGGGATTCGAACACATAATCTTTTGACATCATACCTCCCACACTCCATTAACTCGACCACCTCCTAAAAGTTGCTTGTAATCACAATATAACATAACATCTAATCTACAATTTAAAATATATAACAAAACTAATAAATTAGGTAGTTTTTTATTAATATATAATAAAGTCGGATTCAAACTCAAAATTTTCTTTTATTTTATCTTAATTTTGATTGAATTCAAATAAAACAATTTGATGTAATTTTTCTTTTTATATTTTTATTAATTTTTTTTTATAAAAATCATAAATGAATAACTTTATCAACTCCAGCACTTTTTGATCGTATTCTTTGTTTTAAGGAAATGACATGAAAGACAGCAATGAAATTGTGATGGATAATTGTATTTTGTTTTTTATTGGTGCAGAAGAGATAAACAGAATAAAAAAGTTGGAGAAATTGTATGGTTGTGAAAATTGTAATTATTTTCATATTAATTTTAATATTATATAGAAATAGGACCCATAGGTCATGTCCCATTTCACAAAGTTCCGGAAACATCTTCAGATTTTGGACCTTTTTGACAGCTTGCAATAAAGGAGTGAAAACGACCATTTACCCAACATTTTAAAAAACTTAATCGAAAATTTTTAAATTATTTAATTTTTAATTCAACCAAAAACTTTTATGTATTTTAATAATTTTTGTTATTAAATTAATTTATTAATTAATCTGTCAAAATTTTAAATTAATAAATTCTTATAAATTAAAATTAATTAATTAATTTTTATTTAATATTTGTTAATTATATTTCAAAATTTTTAATTTTATTTAATTTTAAACGATCTAAGTGTCTTTGAATTTTAAATCTCTTATCTTATAGGTTAAACTTTTGGTCCAATTTTAAAAAATTAATTTTTAAATAAATAATTAGTTATAAATTAGTATTCTTTAAGACTATTTAATTATTAATATAAAAATTTATCCATGAATTATAATAAATCTCCAATTGTCTTTAGCTGATAAATCAGTGATATATGATTTTAAATTAAAGAATATGAATTATATTGTAGTTAAAATTTATTTAATGGCATTATTAAATTAAAGATTATGAATGATTCATGCATAGGTAATCAATTAACGGGTTTTATTAAATTAAGGATGGAGTTCAGAATTAATAAATTATTTAAAATCAATTAAATTGTTTGCTCTTAGCTTAGATACAAAAGACTAGGGAAAGAGCAATCACTCATTTTTTGTTAAATCAATTTTGTTTAGGATATTTAATTGTTGATACGAAAATTTATTAATAAATTATAATCAATTCTAAATATGAAATATCTTATAAGTAACATTTGTTAAACCAATTGCATCATTTAACTAAAAATTATAAATGATATTAAATTTAAAAATATAAAAAATTTAGTTTAGAATTGGTTATTTCAAATAAATTTTATTTAATAATATCAAATGATTAAAAAATTCAGTCGGTTCAGCTTATTCAAATGGAAAAATATTGAATATTTCAACTTTTTGGTTTGACTTATTTTAATAAATTTTATTGTTAAAAACTAATCAAAATCGGTTATTTCATAAATTAATAAGTTCTTATAAACTAAAATAAATAAATACATTTTTATTTAATAATATTTTTAATTAAACTTTAAATCTTTTTATAAATAAAAAATTAATTTTTTAATTTTTTAATTTTATTTTATTTTTAATAAATAAGTCTAATGCGAATGGAATCTTTTTAAATCTTAAAATTTTTATCCTATGATAAAAGTAGGGGCATAAATGTCATTTTACGGGGAAGTTCACGTCCTACCTATTTTTGGACAGCCGCGGGTCGCACTGTAAATTCCAAATCTTTACCACCGTGCAGTTACCAATAACTTTTCGACACGTGGAAGTGATGCGAAAGTTTGAATAATGAACAATAAGGGGAAGTTTCTCGAAGAGACGTAACGCAACTTCTAGTTGTTTCCTCTTTCTCTCTCTACCTTCAGCTTCTCCACTCGCCATTTCTTCTTCTTCTTATCTGTCTCCGTTTCTCTTTCAGAACATTCTAGAACCAGCTTCTCTCTGTTTCTCTCGTAATCTCCATTGTTATACCTGTAATTAATCATTGAAGACCCCTCATCTAGTGTTTTAATTAATTATCCAACAGAGACGGCCATGGCGCCGCCGCCGTCGCCAGTGGAGCAAAACGGCGAACAGTCCCCCGGAGACTCGCAGAGGTCCTTGCCGACGCCGTTTTTGACCAAGACTTATCAACTTGTAGACGATCACAACATCGATGATGTGATTTCGTGGAATGAAGATGGATCTAGCTTTATAGTTTGGAATCCTATGGCTTTTGCCCGAGATTTGCTTCCCAAGTATTTCAAACACAACAACTTCTCTAGCTTCGTTCGCCAATTGAACACTTACGTGAGTTATCTGATCATGTCGTTCAAGTTTCGTTCCTTTTGTTAATAGCTTTCGAAGTTATTGATTGAATTCTCTCCGGTTCTCGTAGGGATTTAGGAAGGTAGTACCCGATCGATGGGAATTCTCTAACGACTGTTTCAGAAGAGGACAGAAGAGGCTGTTGTGCGATATACAGAGACGCAAAATCTCGATGCAAACGTCTGGAACTGTAACGGCGCCTCTGTCGCCGGTAACTGTAGCGGCTGTAGCGATACCGACGGCTAAACCTAAAATATCTCCGTCGAGTTCCGGAGACGAGCAGGTAATCTCAACGACCTCGTCGCCGTCGGCGCTGCCGCCGGTAATCGGGCCAAACGCAGATCTGTTGAATGAGAACGAGAGACTGAGGAAAGAGAACGTGCAGTTAAGAAAGGAGGTGACGGAGATGAAGAGCCTTTGTAGTAATATATTCGCCTTGGTTTCCAAGCACGCGGGCTGTCAACCGGAGAGCGGTTACCGGCCGTCGGAGATGGAAATTCAGCTGGTGACTAAGCCGTTGGATTTGTTACCGATGAAGCAACATGCCGGCGAGGAGGAGTCGAGTGCGAGATTGTTCGGTGTCGCAATTGGTACGAAAAGAGGGAGAGAAACGGAAAACGGAGCTACCCTGGGTGAGTCGCCGGAGTTGCACCTTCAACAACCGGGATCTGACGTGGTAAAATCAGAGCCGCCCGATTCTTCCAACACTGAATGATGTAATCAGATAGCTTTAGAAAGTGCCACGAAACTAAATCGGAGGGCGTGTAATATATAGAATTTTTTGTCTTTTTTTGGTGATAAGGTTTAATCTAATGTAGATTTAGCTTAGATCTGTAATTGAAGGGCACGTGCTTTAATCCGGTCACGTGAGCTCTGAAACTTCGGGGGACCAACATCAAGAAGTTTCTTTCTTTTTCCTTTTTGCTCTTTGATATGAAAGAGAAATATCTCTTCTTTTTCTCTTTTAGGCTTCGTTTTCTTTTCCTTTTATGGAAACCTTTTGATGGGCTGGACTTATTATGTGGAACTCATTTGTGTTTTGGCAAACCGATTGATTGTTACAAAGATTGGGTAAGCTCTATTAAATTAACCTTAGTATTACATTGATTTTAAGAATTTATTCAAGATATATTTTTCATATTTTAAATTTTTTATATAAACTTATTGGGAACAATTCTTGTTGTTGTTGTTTAGGGTTCGAATTAGAGTTGATAAAAAGTTAAAATTAAAGTTTATGTTTAAATAAAATGGAAAATTATATTTACAGGAAATCTAACACATCATTTAAACTTAGATTCATTAATAAATCAAATTAAATTGATTTGTTGATGATGTGTTGATTTCCTGAAAATATAATTTTCCATTTTATTTTTCTTTCACTGCTCTTCATATGAGACGTTTAGAAACAATCTCTCCGCTAGTTAATTAGGGGTAAGGTTATACACTATTAACCTTTTTAGACTTAGCGTGCTAGTGGGATTATTATGGGGAGTTGTTTTTGTTGTTGTAAATTGAGTTTGAATTTTAACTAATTTCATTATTATTGGTTGAGTTATTTTAAAAAATTTCAATATAAGTGTAAATTCAATGAACTTGAATGCCAAATTTGTCTAAACTAAAATTTTCATTACATATATTATATTGTTGAAAAATATGTAAAGAATGTCAAATTTTGATTAAACTGAATTTATCATTATATATTATATGACTTTTACTAATATTGAATAAAAATCATTTAAATTTAAATGTAATTACGTACTGAATAAATTATCATATGCTTGTAATTAATTTGTAAATTATAGATTTTAAATAAATTATTATTCCACTAGCATAAGTTAATTTATCCTGCAATATGATCTGTACTTATCAAACTAATGAGATCATAAGTGCATAAATCATAATTAGTGGGCCTAAGTTCATATTTCGGTTGAAAAGTCTTAAATTCCAAACTTGGATTACTCCCTTCTCCACTCTCTAGTGAAAGTTAATCTGCCTCTCTTTTCCCTGCATCCAGCCCCGCTGATCTCTAGCTCTCTATTTTCATTTGTGTTTTTTTTCAAGCCACATTCACTTTCTTCTTTTCCAGCGCTCAACTTTTTCCTCTATCTAGCTCTTAACTTCGGTTCCACTTCTCTTCAAGCTACATTCACTTGCTTCTATTCCAGGCTTCAATCTTTCCTCTACCTAGCTCTCAACTTCCCCCTCACTTCATGCAACATACGCCTGCTTCATCTTCTTCACAAACACCTGTTTCTCTTCCTTCCCAAAAAATCTTCCCTTTCTAGTTGTTTGGGCTTTTTTGTCATTTCCTACAGTTTGCTTTGATTGTTTTTCCTTAGTAACCTCTTTTTGAAACTTTTTCTTGCTGAAGGAAAACAAGAGGTAGGTGAAGAAAGATATTTCTTTCATGCTTTGTAATGGACATTTCAACCGAATATATACAATTGTCTTCCTATTGCTATTGGCTATCTGTTCTAAAAGCAAAACTGACACTAACGAAAACAATGGCTAGGCAGAGGCACTCTAATGCGCCATGTACAGAGGCAGAAAATCAAATGTACAAAGGGACAATAAAGCATATGTACAGAGTGACAGGAAGAAGTAAAGGACAAATAAAAAAGGGCTTGCAAGGTGAAGTCTGTAGCGTGAAGCCCATTCATAGCATAAGCCCATTCAATATTAACTTGGCTTTTCTAACACTTGCCACTGCTCTGCATTTCATTCTCTTAACTGCCAAGTGCCAACCATGCCTGCACTTGAAACTCCTGTTTTTTGTGCAGATTCTCCCACTGACTTTCCATTGTTACCTTCCCTCACTTTGGCTGCCTCCAAGCTACCTGAAAAGGGCTCCTCTTCTTCCTCTGACCTCAAGAAGAGCTGGAAACAAGTGATAGCTAATGAAGGAGATATTGCACTCCATTATTTCGTCAGATATGAAAGTCCTACAAGAAGGAGCCCGATCATGTGAGTCCTCACTGGTGAGATTCTTTTTGGAGAGAAGACCCCCTTTTTCGGTGCTACAAAAGTGGACAACCAATAATTGGAAGAACAAAGGATTGCTAGAGGTACTGCTAGTTGAGAAAAACTTAGTGTTATTTGCCTTTTCCTCCGAAGCGCAGGCCCTTAAAGTCTTGGAAGAAGGACCTTAGCATGTGATGAACTTTCCACTGTTTTTCCAAAGCTGGCAGCAGGGATTTCAACCTGAAACAAAAAAGCTAAAGTCAGTTCCTCCGTAGGTTAATTTGTATAATGTTCCATTGGAATATTGGACTACCAAGGGCCTTAGTATGACTGCAAGTTATTTGGGGCAACCTGTATGCATGGATGAAAATACAGCAAAAAGGAAAAAGTTAGGCTATGCTCGACTATGTATTACTATGGATATCTCTAAGGATTTGCTAGACCAAATTTCCATTACGAAGTTAGGCTTTAATGGACACTGTCACAGTAGACTGCTATTGGAAGCCTTCTTTGAAATTATAAGGAAAAAGATGGATACCAGTTGGGAAAATCATTAATGAAAATGATGAGCATGTAATATGTAAAAATGTAATCCAAGAAGACCAGTCATAAGGGATCAAAATTAGATGAATAAGGCTGTAAATAAGGAGCTGGGTCACAACGTTCCAGCACTGGAAAACTACCACATACTTGGAGGAGAATGAGAAGTAGCCTTAGGATTTGACAAAAACATACTTGGAGGAGAATGAGAAGTAGCCTTAGGATTTGACAAAAAAACGATTCAAATCCAAGAACAAAATGACACATCCGAGGCTTTGACTCAAAAACCGTCAAGATTCTAAAGCTAAGAACACGTGTTTGACATCTGAAAAAAAAGGTACAATTGAAGAACAAAACAGCAAACTTTTTTGTTTTCACTTTCATATTTATGTAATCGTACATAATTACTGATTACACAATTTAAACTTTATTGTTTTCACTTTCATATTTATTGTTGACAAGGCAGGAGCACCTTAAAAGCTAAAATTCCTTTTTTTCCCAAAGATATTATATAACAAAGTGAAAAGGTGTTTAAATTCTTATTCCTATCAACCCAATAAGCCAAAGACATGTTAGATTCTTAAAATTATAAAATCTTTTAAATTCAATCCTCAACAAAACCAATCAAAATGCCTTCTCACATCTTCTCAAACATGGGCCGAGATTCTCTGTTTAATATTATGATGTCTTATTTTGTCCTATAAATCTCAGTAATTCATTTATGCGGGATCCATGCAGGACGTACATAAATAAATAACTGAGATTCATAGGACAAAATAAGACACTATAATATTGGACAGAGAATCCGAACTCCTCAAACATGTCCTTTCCATATTTGAAGAACAATAACATTAATATAGGATTAGGAAAGTTCAATATTAAGCAGCTTACAACAACGGCAGTGCAGGTTTAAGAAGGTTCAATACTATACTATACTACGTGGCCTTGCCCCTAATAGAGATGACTTTCCCATATTTGAAGCATTCCTATTAATGTTGTTGAGTTAATGTTCATGTCCCTTACCATATTGTGCCTATAAAAGCTCTCTAGCTCTTAAGATTTAGTTCTCATCAACAAAGAACGTCCCATGCCTAACTTTCTCTTCTCTTCATGTCAAGATTGATGATAGATCCACTCATTATTGGGAGAGTAGTAGGAGATGTGGTGGATCTATTCACTCCAAGTGTGAAGATGAACGTAATCTACAGCTCCAACAAGCAAGTCTGTAATGGATATGAGTTTATGCCTTCTTCCGTTACTACTAAACCTCGAGTCGAGATTGGTGGCGAAGACATGAGAGCTGCTTATACATTAGTAAGTGCCCATTTCTTTAACATAAGCACTGTGTATGTCTGAAATTTATACGAAATACTGTTCTTTCTTGAGTGATCGTTTGTTTTCTGTTTCCAAGATCATGATAGACCCTGACGCTCCAAGTCCAAGTGATCCATACCTAAGAGAACACCTCCATTGGTATTACTCAAAATATATTCATAAAGCACATTCTCTTATCGTGTCTCTGATGATAACTCTTTTCATTCTCCAGGATGGTCACTGACATACCAGGAACTACTGATGCTTCCTTTGGTGAGTTGCAACTTTCTCAGTATGATTTTAGTATAAAACTAAAGGAAAGCTAAGTGGGTTTTGATCAAAAAACAGGGAAAGAGATAGTGAGCTATGAAATTCCAAGGCCAGCTGTGGGAATCCACAGGTATGTGTTTGTTCTATTTAAACAGAGAGGAAGACAAACAGTGAGCCCAATGTTTTGGAGAGACTACTTCAACACAAAAACATTCTCAGAAGAGAATGGATTGGGACTGCCCGTGGCTGTAGTGTACTTCAATGCACAGAGAGAAACTGCTGCAAGAAGAAGATGATCGTATTTCATATCCATCTCCTATCCGAGGTAGGATTCTCTGTCCATTTTATCCTGTCTCTATCTTATCTTATGAATCTCAACTATCTATTTACGTGGATCTCACGTAAGTCCTACATAAAAAAATGGTTGAGATTCATGAGACAGGATAGGGACAGAATAAAATGAATAGAGGATCTCCTCTCCTCCTTACCTGACTTTAAGATTTGGTTTCGTAACGAGTGTATCCGAAAAATTAATGTACTTGTTAGCTAATGTCAAAAGTATGAGATATTAGTTAACAAAGCTTCAGCATTTAATAAATTACAAGAGGTCACTTAAGAGTCATTTTTTATAGTTTTTATAATTATTATGATTAATATCGTAATAATTAATAATATTATTGATTTACATAAATAGTTTTAGACATACTCCTAAAAATTATTAGAACAATTACTATAAAACTAACTCTTAATGCTTCAACAAAAAGTATAATAATCAACATGTTATAATTTCTTATTTAAAAATATAAAATTCTTTGCATTAATTTTTTTTCACAAGTTCTGTTAAAATAATTTCGTAAGTATTCTTATTATCACAAGATATTGTTGTAATAATTTCAAATAAAAAAAGTATTTCTTTTAAGAAAACATAAAGTTATCGAACATAACATTAACGATAACTCTGAGAAAATTTCAAGGCGCAAGTGAATTGGCAAGAAGCTCTCCTGGCTTAAATGAGGTTGCAGGTTCGAATCCTCCTCATGTATGCAGCCGTTTAAAACTTGGAATCAGAGTTTTGTCTCCCACAAGGGACCTACCCAGCTCGAGCGGGGATTAATCTGGATATGAATAGCTTAAAGGTGCCTTCTCATAATTTAAACCCTCGTGAGACACCTTGTGGGCAACCAAAAAAAATGATAGCTGAGAGAAAACCTTGGAGTAATTAGTAAAAGCTGCTACTTTGTGACCAAAATATCATAGATTCAAATCACGAAAACACTACTTTGTAAAAGGATACAAAAGAAAGGCGATCATTGATAACCCTCTTCAGATTGTTGTAAAACAGTAAAACACAGAACTTTGTACATCGGATAAATTGCCTTTGACGAGATCTAAATAGATCTAATTATACGTAAACTAAACTCAAACTATAAAACTATTTAACATAATGTGCGAGAAAAACACAGTTCGATGCTTTTGTAGTCGAAGAATTAGAATAGAGACATTAAACCTAAACAAACCCAAAGTTGTCGAATGAAAAGGGTAGCAGAAGACTAATTGTTCATTGATGACATCAATTACAATAGATCTATAGACCTCCCAACACCATTTTTTTACAACTCTCACCAAATATCTTAGAACACTTACAAGGACATCCAACTATTATGTATCAAAACCCAGATCCATGTCCATGCAGCCAGCCGAACAAAAAAATGGAAGCAAACATGGTTTCTAGATATCTGTCTGTGTGATGTGACCCATACGAGGACGAAGACATCATCTCAGCGATCAGAATGTCAAATGTGAAAGTAATTATGCGTTTATTTCTGAATTGCATTGATGCTCTCTGCTGCAGCTTCTTCTTCCCCAGAACATGTTTGAGCATGTTGTTTTTTCCAATCTTGGCTCTTCCATTTTGTCCTGGTTCAAGGATGTTTGTGAATGACGTTGGGTTCCGTCTTGTGTTTCTACCGCTCGCGGTTCAAAAGATGGGCACGGTCCATCATTGCAAGTGCACAAAGGAATGGTGACAGAAGGAAATGGGCTACAAGTTACTGGACAAAGATAATCAGAAGAAACAGAAGTCTTTTGAATCTCTGGTAGACATGATGGAGATTGCGGGTTTGCGTCACGAGAATGAAGCATGCATGGCGTGCAGAGACCAAGGGAGAGAGGAAGCTTCATTTCCTTTGCTTGAGAACCAGGCAATTTAACGAAAGAAATGATGCCATGCCTGCAAAGAGGACATGGGATAGAACCATGTGGACCCGCCATATTAGAAGGAATGTTGCTTGTTGAGCAAAGATAGAGTGCACATCTCACACAAAGCTCATGGCCACAACCTGATACGAGTATGAAAAATCAGATACGCAATGCATTATGAAGATAAATTTGCAGATGATACACTAGCCTTGTAAAAGGATTCAGATGATATAGACAGTGCAGATGAAGAAAGCGCATAGCACCATTCCACATCCACGACCAAGTATCAAAACTTGGTGGTATTTCCGGGCAGATAGTGTGGCCCAAATTAATCGAAAAGAAAAATAAAGTACTTAGCAGGTCTTCCTAATTGCATTTTTTACTATATTCCAATGTTATGCAAGTATCGTTTAACCAATGCAATATTTGGTCTTGATTAAGGTAACTCAGAGATGACCGCAATCAACATAGAATTATTTTTCCAAATTCCAAATAGTCTGAAGCAGAAAATGTTTAATACAATGGTGTCCAGATTTGTAACTTTTCAGGATAAATCAAACATTATCACGATACTCATTTATCCTAATTATGTTATGATAGAGCCCGAAGGCCATTAGTATACAGTAGGCGTAAGAAGAATCCTAGCACGTGAGTTAGTTACAAATAAGGG
>JAOTBA010000006.1:32381170-32413591 GCA_025629845.1 Erythroxylum squamatum | reverse complement strand
TCAATTTCTGATTATTTTTTATAATTAAATTCATTATTTTTATCATTATTATTATTCAACTTGATTCATATATTCATATTTTTTATTTTTATTATTGTCAAAAATTGTATTATATCTAAAACAAATAATACTATGTACATAAACATATCAAATGATAAGAATCAGTTATGTATATTTCTTATTATATCACTTTCACTTCTTCGTCTCATTTTTTACTGATTATTTCCTTTGTCAAACTTTTCTAATTTGATTATAAATTTTTTAATCTTGCTTTATATATTTCTTTATTTTTTATTTTAATTTATACATTAAAACTATTTATTAATATAATCAGTTAAATTTACATGACATTATTATTCTGCTAGTTCTGCTACATTTGAAAGTGAAGTCTTACGTTTCACCAATTTACCCAATTTGCCCTCCCCCTTAAAGCGTACGGGAAGATGCTGTGCTCAGTTCAGATTGCGTTCATACGACATGAAGTCAACAATTATTAAATAATTAAAACTACTCTACCAATCAAAATATGCCACGTAATCTTGATTCATTGGTGAGATTCCTTTCCCCAATCACCATCACCTTCATTTTTTTCCTCTCCCTTTGCTTGACTGCGATCGTCAGAATTTGCAGAGCTTTGAGAAAATTGCAATATGGGAAACGCTTTACGTTTCTTGTACGCACACTGCTGCAAACCAACCGTCTCCGGCGAGTCCGATTCACTCGGGCCTCATGGTGTCTCCACAACCACCGTTGGTGTTTCCGCTCTAGCCCATGATCTGTTCAACTTCGAAATCAACTCTCAGGTTCTCTTTCATAAATTTTGCTGCTTGTGTTATGTTGGGACTTGTTATTACAATCTGCTTCTAATTTTCCCCTCTCTGCTCCATTTCATAAGGTCCCAGAAGGACTCAGTAGCCACGTAGTCTCATCCAAGAAAGCTCAAGCCAATTGGTAATTGTGTAAACATGTTTAATTCATTTGCCATTTCACGGCCAAGTCATGGTAATGATTAGTTGCTAAGTACGTTGAATCATTTTGAAATGTTGTATTAAGGTATAGAAAACTGTCAGAGGCGTGGAGAGAAGCCAAACCTCCTCCCAAAACGCCCGAAGAAGCCTCGAGGCTAATCATCCAGACCTTAAAGAGACACCAAAAAGCAGATGTTGAGGTAGGCAGTTGAACACATTTATTACAACTTACAATTTGCTGCTTAACATAACGCCTACTCAAATGTTGATAAAAATGTGATCTATGTAATGGTTTCAGGGTTTGTTGGTTTTTTATGGTCTGCCACTTCCTCACACCCTTTTTGAATTCTCCGCCGGTGTGCCCACATCACTACCTCAAGGTGTGAAGTTCGAATTGCAGACACTACCGGTAATAACAACATAGATCTATGTCTGCATAATCTTAAACAAGGGTTTGATTTGGGAATAGCTATTGTTTAAATGATCAAACCAGGTGGATGGAAGAGCTATACCTGATGGAGACACCATCACTGTCTACGTTAGCACAACAGATCCAAGAGAATCGTCCTGTTTGCCACTTGAAGTCAAAATGGCAGCCGTTCAAAGATCACAAGCACGAGCCGAGAGAGACTATGCAAAGGCTGATGCACTTCACAAGCAAATTATCGACTCTGGATATCGGTTGGTTGTCCTTATCAGTTTTTTTCCCAATGTTCAATTAATCGGAACCTATTTATTCTTCTGTAGGGTGATAAATGTCCAGAATCAGGAGGTTCTTGCAAGAAAGTACCGAATTAGATTAATGTAATGCCAATACTCTCTAGTGAATTAGGTGTGTGTTTTTCTTATTATTTCATAATCTAATGAGTTTGATGGGAAAGAACATTTATAGGGGAATAGATGCGCCGGAGAGTTCGATGCCATATGGGCAGGAGGCAAAGGAGGAGCTAGTTAAACTTATTCAGGGAAAGAGTGTGAGAATACTTGTGTATACGGAAGATCGTTATGGCCGTTCGGTGGGCGACATATATTGCAATGGCATCTTTGTACAGGTGTTCCCTTCCACTCAAATGGGTTTCACTTGAGATTACACAACAGCTTGCACGCATTTTCTATAACAATTATTCACAACATTACTTTCCTAATATCTGTCTGCGTAAAATAAAATCATAGGAGGTGTTGCTGAAGAAAGGGTGCGCATGGCATTATACAGCCTATGACCAACGCGTGGAACTAGCATCGGTATGCGATATATATTGCTGTGGTTTTGTTGCTTTTGTGAACTGTAAAGCTGAGGCTTAGTTTTTGGTTGCGTTACATCAGTGGGAAAAGGAGGCACGACTAAAACGAATAGGCCTGTGGGCTGCACCAAACCCTGAGAAGCCATGGGATTGGAGAAAAGACAGGCGGGAAGGCAGATAGTAATATCCTATGTATGCTATAAGCTTAGTTACTGTTTAATTTCAATTCTGTTTTTTAGTTTTTATTTTCCGTTTTAGGCTACTTATTTTAGTTAAGATTTTTAATATAAGAACTGAAACAAAAACTTCTTTAATTAAGATTTGTAATAAAAATTTAAAAATTAAAACATAAATATGTTTAATCTTATTATCCTGTTTTTATTTTTTAATTATATTCTTATGTCAATTATTTTTAATATAATATATGATGTTTTTAAATTAATTAATTTTCATTATGGTTAGAAATAAAATATATGCATGCTTATATAATTAAAGAAATTTGTACATTAATTGTAAATAATAATTCTATAAATTAGAAAATTACACTAAATAATTCTAATGAATAAAAGATGTCCATCGTATCATAATTCTTCAACATATAATAGCATGAACCCCTTGCACATAATCACCAGCAACCTTCACTTGTCTTGTTCTTTCCTTGGTTTAGCCCCAAGATGCCAGGACCAGCTTTTTGTCCATGTCCAGGATCATCATTAGAGGAAGGTGAACCGGTTGATGTTTCCAACTTTCTTTTCCCATGTTGAGCACCCAATCTCTCTGCAACCACTACTATGCCTTCGCTAGTAAATCCCACCGATTGATGATGATTGTACTGGCCATCATAAACAAGTACCAACTTAGTTTCAAAACATCACTCTAGAGTCCAAACTAGGAAAAGTTAATCGCTTTCACAATTACAAGCACTTATGGTTACAATAATAGAAGAACATTTTCTCACCCTTCCTGGCGCAATTCGAAGATACGTGGCTTTGGGTCACCCTCTTGTGAAACAGGGGTGACATAGCCAAAACTTGCAATAATAATAACCATTACTATTGTTGTAATGGTTACTGAAAAATGATATCAAAAACAAACTGGTTGAGCAAAACAAAAACCAAAATAATGAAATAGAAATCAAGATTATGAAGTTCAATACTTGCTCTACTAGTCATATAATCACTCTCTATTAGCAACAATAAAGTCAAATTGGTTCTCATTCAAACTCTATATACCTTGAACTTCTTGCTCTACTAGTCATATAATCACTCTCTATTAGAACCAATAAAGTCAAATTGGTTCTCATTCAAACTCTATATACCTAACTGATCCTATCCCAATTAAAGTTCAAATTATTGTATTTATGCTTATGAATTGCATGGAACACACAACTTGAGTTTTCATAAATGGTAAACACATCTAGAGTCAGCAATGTGACAAGAATAGTCCAAGGGGATTAAAAGCAATAGATTTAGGAAACCAGGGGAAAATAAATCTCTCTTCATATTCATTCAACGCTCCTATTGTAGTACTGAAAGCAGTTATACATTCTAACCTCTCATCTTTCATTCTTCCATAGGATGTAAGTTAAGTATTAGAAGACTATCAATAAAAACATAAATTAATACCTGAAGCACTTGTATAATGATAGAGCCCGAAGGCCATTAGTATACAGTAGGAGTAGGAAGAATCCTAGCACGTGAGTTAGTTACAAATAAGGGACAGGTGTCACCTAATAATTGGGGTAGGATGGATATATAAGGAGGGGAATGACATGTAAGGGGATATGCGTGAATTTCTGGACTGTGAGTGTGTTTGGGAGGTACAGCCCCTCATATAGGCTGATTCTCGTTTCTGTGTATTGGCTTATTCTATTGAATATAGAAATACCATACTGAATCGGTGAGATTGTTTGAATCCACCTGATTCATTTATTTTAATAGAACAGTAACTTGGGAGAGTTCTATCATGTTATCCTACTCAAAATAACAATCATAGAGGTATCCGGCTGAACTGAGGCAAGAGAAATTCATGGTGACATTTGAGACTTGCAGTCAATGATTTATGTAACATCACGCGTGAAGGAAGCAGACTTACAGGGTCAACAGAAATAATATTAAGAGTGAAGACAAAAAGAAGAACAAACCTTCTGCAGCTACATTGCAAACTCTCTCCAGGCAAACAGCACAAATATCAGGGTCATCAGAGGCAGCTGTCGAGTACTGTATCCCACTCTCTCTGGAAGGAATAGTTCAGTAGATATTACTGCTACTGGTATAAGTAAGAATTCATTAACTTCAATAAATCACATCAAAGATAAATTTAAGTAGGCTTATGTTAGTTGAGTTAATAACAATAAAAAGAAAATGTAAAACCATAACATGAGAATCCCTATCAATCAGTATCCTGACATTTCTATAAGGGATCATGTACGTATTTTTCCAGTGCATTAGATGCATGTGCACGGATATAGTTTTACTGCACCCGCTGCTGTATCAATTTGCAGAGTAATTTACCTAGCAATGTTGATCACACTCAAAAGCGGTAACGATAAGTAATTAGAATGAGGAAATTGTGGAATGCTGGAGTTAGAATTTGGTATCAACAATGGTTCAAGCCAATGACGACCCCACATCCTGGCAACGTCAATAGGTAGCCACCTGAAAAAAGAGCACATTGTTTACATGGCTAGCTGTTTCCCACAAGTACCAGATACCAGACAGCATATGCCACTTAGCCAAACAGAGAAAAAATAAGAAAAAAAGCAATTTACCCATTACAGTTTAATGTCATTCGAGAGGCACCTCTTGCAAGGAGGATCTGCAGAAATAGAGAAATCATCATTCAGAACCAACAGAATTATAAATAAATTCATGACCAATTTAAAGGCAAATCACTCTTGCCTGACAGCATTTCAAATTTCCCCCACAGGCAGCATAATGCAAAGGAGTGCTTCCAGCTCCTGCATGTGGACATATAAAAGGTGTCAGAAACCACAAATCACAAGAAAATGATTCATAAAGCAAACAATATCATAAGGCATAAAGATAAATGTACACCTATCAAATCCATAGTTGTGCCATAATGAAAAGTCACAGCTGATACATTTGCATGAAGGTCAAGTAGAAGTTGTACACAATCAAAATATCCATTCAATGCAGCCATGTGAAGAGCAGTTATGCCACCATCAGCTGCCTTATTTACAAATCTGGAGAGAGCACTGCAAGATAGATGATCCAAACTAAGAAATTACAATACATTAAACGTCAATGAAAGTTTTCTGAAATCAGAGCATCTAGACCACAGCAAAGGTTCACTCTTTTCAGAACAAGTCTTTGCCTTTGATCAAATTTATTTTTTATGCCGGAACCATCCCCTGTATTAACTTCTCTCTGAGTATGCAAGACTTCAAAAGGGGCACTGGGGACAAAGTCAGCCACAACTAATCTTATACATCTAGTGTGACCATTTACAGCTGCAAAGTGCAGAGCAGTTCGTCCACTGAGATAATCTGCTCGTGTAACCTAGACAGAGAAATAGAGCCATCAATTACCCAATTCCCAAATCAATTAGCAAATGCAAATGAAAACAAGAAGCTAATCCAGCAGCATCAATTTAAACAGTAGCAAAAAAGCAGAAAAGGGAGAAGGAACTCACGTTACATCTGAAAAGAAGAAGAGTCTGTACAACTTCCCAGTGACCATATCGACAAGCTTGCATTAACGCGGTCTTCAAACCCGACCACAAAAAGAAAATAATGACAGAATTTATTAGAGATTGATCCATTTAGCCGTAATTCAGATCTTACTGTCATATTGAATTTCTCACTCGAATTCAAATTATAGAAATGATCGTAGGCAACAACATGAAAATCGAAAAAAAAAAGGAGAGAAAAACTGAAGTAGAACCAAATCGATCAAATCCAGCTCAATTATTTCAGTTTGATGCGTAAAAACCATTGAAAAGCTATACCTGACCACAGTAATTCCTCGAGTTCACTTCAGCTCCATTCTCGAGCAAAAGCGCCACAATCTACATAAACATCTCCCAATTAACCAGAAAAACTCAAAATCGAACCAAAAATAAGCTATAGTTACCAGGAAAAGGATCACCTCATCGTGACCTTTAGCGGCGGCGAAATGTAGCGGAGAATTGAGTCCACCGAAGGTGGAGTACTTAGCCAGACAAGGATTGCAATCCAGAAGCATCTTCGCTTCCACCAAATCGCCATCTCTCGCCGCCGACACCAGCCTCTCGCCGGAGGCCGAGCAACCAAATGAATTCCCCATCTCTCTCTCTCTCTCTCTCTCTCTAGATTCAACAACACCGTTTATGGCTTTCTTCTATCTTCAAGAATTTTCCTTTCCTTTCCTTTCCTTTACTTTCCTTTTACACTTCTGCTTTTTATTTTTTTATTTTTTTAATTGTCATGTCGTCAAACCGGCTTGACCATCTAAAAAGCTTGTTTATATTGTAATTAATAACACACGTCTACTGATTGGACGCGGTTGCGTTGGCGCAATCTGATTGGATCTCAAATCCTTTTTATTAATAATTGCCAATCAAATCCCGTCGTTTTAATCGGGTGTTTAACCATCCATCAATACTATGCTGATGACTGTTCGTTTAAACCTCAGAAGGATTAGGTGGGGATTTGGTGGGGGATGTGGGCCGTTGGATTTGGCTTCTTTCACAACTACAAGGAGGCGTATAATAGCAAAATCCAACTTTCAGAGTAAGGACAAATTGCAAATTCACAAAACAGGAGCGATTTTCTATTTTAATTATAAAAAAAAGGTGAATGAGTTTCCTTGTCTTTGTTTCTCTGCTCCGTTTTCTCGAATCTGTTGTATTAAATTTTGTACGTAATCATTTCAAATTTGGGTTCAAAGTTTTACCTCTTATAAGGGACTTATTCGAATAGAGCGAAAATTAGTCTGAATGTGGATGATTTAAAGGTGTTTTTCCATAGTTAAGACCATCTTAGAATATTTCGTGAGAAACAAAAAAAAATCTTATCTATATATTTATGTAAAGGCCTACATAAATACGGATATAAGATTTAATAAAACATAATAAGATCATCATAATCATAATTAAAACAGAAGATGTGACCCATTTGTTTCTTAGAGAGAATCTATATGGGCCATACATTTGTTTTTCTTTGTGATTTATTATTTAATCTTGGATGTTTGACAAAAGGTCTAAAGGTTTAAAAATTTTAATTAGCATTAAATTATCATAAAATCAAATAAAAATTGAATAAATTTGAAATAATATTAGAAGAAATTATCCTTAATTTAAAGTTTAATTAAAATAAAAACTGTTAAATAAAAATTAATTATAAATAAAAATTAATTAATCAATTAATTTATAAAAATTAACTAATTAATTAACAAATCAATCAATTTTTAACAATAAAATTAATTAAAATAAATCAAATCAAAAAGTTAAAGATTAAATTGAACCGTTAACCGAATCAATTCAATTTTTTACTCACAGGTTTCTTCAACAAGAAGTTTGTTTTATTATGATAAATGCTGTAATAAATATTGAACAAAAAGTAATGAATTTGATATTTATTATAAATTATTTATCCAATATATTTCTACAAAATATTGAATTCATTACTCAATTATAAATTATGTGTTTAATATATTTGTAAAAATATGTATTCAAAACAATAATAATTAGGATTGCAGTTTAATGACATTAAACTTGAGTATTATGAACAATTGCATATATTTTAAAGCCACTAGCTCCACAAAAGTTGACTTTTATTTTGACAGTTTTGACTCTTCTTACTTAGCTTTCTTTGACTCTTCTTACTTAGCTTTCTTAGAATGTATAAATTACTAGTTAGTGGATTACTAAAAAAAAATTATAATTTGCAAGTGTGTTGAAAAAATATTTGCATGACTTAATATTCTAATCTAGTGGATTGACCTGTAATTTACAATTCACCCCATCTTAAAGATTGTTTGCAGCACCATTTGGATTAGTTCATCATTTAGTTTTGAGTCGTTGACTTGATTAACAAATTACTAAATATACTCAATAGTTTACTCAGTACCGAAACAACAACAATCCAGTAAAAATTTCAGCGAATGCGTAATCTGGAGAGGTTCAGAAGTCACAATTATGCCCCCAACTAAAAGCAGCAGTTAGGTTGAAGGGCAAATAACTGACAGATTCAAACATTTGGCTAATGTTAGTACTGCCATACAAGTTACAACTTTTGCAGTTGTGTCCAAAGTTACCAGAATTGTATAGAGATTTAGTAATGGTAAGAGGCTGTGATGTTTCAGACACTTTAACTAGAGATCAGAGTGGCAATCACAAAGCTTTCACACAAGGCAGAATCCAGATTATCCCCTCTGCCATAAATAATTATCTCAGCGAGATCAAACAGAAAGAAAAAAGAGAGAACTTTTAACGTAAGACCAGAAACCATTCCCTCGAATAATCTCTGTATAATCGATCTACAGTTATGCACAAAATGCTCAGGCTTACCAATATATGGAAGTAAGGCCATTGTGTCCCAGATGCAGGTGGAAATTGGAAGCTACTTGCTGATTTCCCTTTGCAATGTGCCAATAGGATGGGAAAGCAATTCTGATTTCTGCAAGCAAGAAGGGGAAATTAAGTTGATCAACAATAATAAGCTTTTGCATTAAATCTTAAGAGAAATTTCTGAAAACAGTGAGCTTGAAGGAAAGGAGAAAACCTATTAGAGACAGAGTGACATGATTGAGAGGGTTGTTACGAGAATTGTATAGGTTGCAAGAACAGTCAGCCAGTTTCTTTTAAAGCTCCCGAATAGACGTAGCAATGTTGAAACAATGGGGTAACTCTTCCAGTATGAAGAGTGCACAAGAATCACTTGATGTGTAAGAATTTACCTACAAAACTCAGTCATCTTAAAGAACCCAAAAAAATGAAGGTTCCTCGTCTAATACACGTTGCCTGCAGTGTTCATCAGCTCACTATCCAAAACACCAACTTGATTGTAAACCATCATTGACGGCCGAAGCAATGAAATGGTAATGACTGAGGTCATGCAAATTGCTAAGCAGGTATTAGACCCTTGCATGCTAGTCTAGTCACTCAGTTTACGAACATCTTCTGCATTGCCCATGTGATATACACCATTGTCCTCATCAACGGTATTGGAGCTGAGATCACAATCTAAGTCTGAGTTTGAAGCATACTCCATGCCCTCGTATTCGCCACCTTTACTTAGCTCAAAATCATTTTCTGCACATTCTCTTCTATAGCGCTCCATTCCATCCTCTCCTCTATTTCTCTGGTAACTAACCAACTCTCCATCCATTTTTGCTTTCCTTGGACTCAATAACACCAGCTCACCCAACTTCCTCCGTGCCAAATACAGATCATTTGGCTCCACCAACTCCCCTCTCCGATATGCCTCCCTAAGAAACACAGTATGAAGTTTCCCCTGATTCCCTCTCGTAGACACGTAGAATATCCCCTGGTGCTGAAGTAAGAACTCCTTCAACTTCGTCGGCAAGTTCATAGCCATCCGAAAATGCGCAATCCTCTCCAAAGTAATCTTCTTCTCCACCGTTATAGACAACAGTTCATGAATTGTAGCCACTGCCCTCTTCTCCAACCTTTTCTGAGCCTCAATTGACCTCATGTCATATCCCTCGATACAATCATAAGGTGACCAATAAGGCGTCCTCTGCCATTTCCACACTGCAATCCTATAATACTTCCCAATCTTAAAACCGGGTGGAAAATTGATTCTGAAGTAAAACCTCGAATCCTCAGCCGCCATTCCCTTCTCTCTATACTCTTTCTCCCTAACTTTCTCTATTGCACAGACAGTTAAATTCGGGTCTCTATCAACAACCTCGATGTACTTGTTCCTAGTATCCATAGCATCAATCAACATAAAATACTGAGGGTACTTAAGAATCACCGAGTACTCAAAATCATCAGGTAACCCAAACTCATACCTCGCAATCCTCACATGTTCCAACCGAATTCGACCAGTGTTGCACATCATTATCAACTTCCTCAAACGGGTCACGGCATCGGGGACTTGGGCAAGCAACACTTCTTGCTCTTGTTGAATCTGGACAAGGGCTTTGCGAGTTAAACGACAATACAATATCCGTTGAACAGGGTGTTCGAAGACTTCGAAGACGTGAGGGAATTTAAGGACGAATGCTCCAGCCTCGTACTGTTTGAAGCACAGGCGACGAGCGAGTACGTCGAGACGAGAGATGGGCAGTGTCTGGTTGACTTGGGAGAGAATCAAAGATTGGAATTTTAGGACTTTGCGGGTTTTCTTCTCGACTTCCATGTAGTTGTCGTAGCCGTGATCGCGAATTCGTTGCTGTTTCTTGGGGATGGAGGTGGATTTGGACATGGGTCTTATGGATTCCATTTTGTAGAGAGTGTATTGGACATGTTTTAAGGTGTTGGTTTTAGACTTTAAGAGATTTTGAGAGATGAAGGACAGCATTGTCTGGCTTTAGGCTTTGGTCAATGAAGAGTGCGAGGCTTAGGGTATTACAGAGAGTTCAGTAACAGAGATGGCCAACGATGAATAGTGAGTGAGCTACAGTAATGGATTTACTTAGTGGACCAAATGATGGGCTTAGAGCCTTGAAGTTACTAGGCCTTAGAAATAAAGCTTGATAATGGTTCGCGCTGGACCGAAGGCTTCAAACCTGAGTCCGTCTCAATCGAGCTTCAAAAGTCCTTAGACTCGATTAGGTCTTATTAAATTTAATTTTTAAAATTTAAAAATTTTAAATAAATGTTTAATACTAAATTAAAAAATAGAAAATAGAAAATATTTAATTTAATTTTTTATTATCTTTTATTGTCACATCTGTACTATGTAGGAGTAAGGCTACGACCTCCCCAGACTCCGCTTTATTGTGTGACTTTGGACCAAAGTTACGAATACCATACTGTGTTTGGTACCGGATTGAATTCTGGTACGGTACTGTACCGGTACCGGTCAGCACCGGATACCATTTCGGGTAATTTTTTAAATTTATGAAATAGTCCCTAAAATTTTTAAAATTTGCAAAATAGTCCAAACCGAATAACCATGAACCAAACCAACACAAATGACATTTATTTCATAATTCAGATACACAAACACAACCAATTCAATTCAGAATTCAGAATTTCATATCACATTCCAACTCCAACCAATACATTTCATGCACAAACACAAACACAATCCAACCCAACCAATTCAGTATTCAGATTCCAGAATCCCAGATCACGCAACAACACAAATACACTGTCCAACACTCCAACCAACTCTAACACCGCGCATCATCCAACCAAAACTATCATCCTAATTCCAACATTCCAATGATCCAATCCAACACAACAAAAATTTTAATTAACCATGAAATTTTCGAAATCAGAAAAAATAAAAAAAACCAACTTTGGGTCTTCGAGTTTTGTCACGGGTTAGAGTCTGGACTCATCTCCGGTGACTTCAGACACGTCTCTGGTGGCTTCGGTGCTATGTAGCGATGTTACGGTGCGGTGGCTTCGAGTGGATAAGGCAGTGATATCTTCGGGTCCCCGTGGAGGAAGCGTCTTCTTCAACTGATGCCAAGGGAGGATGAGTGAAGGAGGCGAGAGTCAGAGCAGAGACGGCGACGTGACGGTGGTGGCGGTTAGACGCGATAGTAGAAGAGAAGAGGCGGGCGATGCACAAAGAAGAGGAGGCAGCACAGAGATGAGAGAAGAGTAAAGAACAGTTGGGGGGCGGGAGAGTATTTTAGGGCTAAATTTAAAAAATTTGCAATTTGATCTTGAAGTTTTGGAAGTTTATGGTGCCGGCCGGTATGTTCTGGTACTGTCGGTACCAACCGGTACTAAACAAAAACCATCAATACCAACCGGTATTTTAGGTCGGTACCAATGATAGCTCATACCGTTCCGTTTTCTGTCCGGTACGTACCGTGCTAACCGATACCATCCAGAACGGTACGATATTCCAATCGTTGCTTTGGACTGAATCTGGATGTGAAGATGACGATGAGTTAAGATGTGATTTAATTTTTTGGCATTTTTAATACACAGTAAAAATAGATCTTATAAGATAATGGCTTTATACGAAGTTGCTGAATCAGAACATAATCCAAAAACATTGGAACTAAACACCCTTTAAACTGTTACTAGAGCGCTAACAGTAAAAGCCCGAGAGCTAACTGAGAAACTGTTGTCTACAAATCTTCTGTAAAACCTTAAACGGTTCACCAAATAGAGAGATGGGTCCAAACAAGTCAATACCCGAACCACTTGCATAATTCCACCAAACCAAGCATAGAGCTTGGGCACTTGCTGCCCTTTCCTGTAAGTTCAAAGCTTCCCTCTTTCTTTGCATACGGTCATGTCGGTGAGCGGTTCGTTCTTGACTTGAAACCCTTTTAACGGCGGAATTTCACACCTGAGCTGTTTCATTTCCGTTCTATACTGTTTCTACACTTTTCTTGTTCTTCTAATGCTTTCATGTCCAAAATGAAGATGAACCAAAACTACAAGTAAGCTGATAAGAGCATGAGTTGCCAATCCCTTCCAGCTATTTCAGTTGAAGGGCTGCTTTGATCCTCTGGATTGTGCATGAAATAAGATTGTTTACCGTCTCCATCGAATCCACATTGATCTTTGCTGTCGGAAGGCTATTGACCAGTATCTGGAATCCTATTGTTAGAAGAGATCCACCGCTGACGCTTCCATCGCTGTCTATTTTGAACAAAGTTCCATTGCAGATGTTTGAACCGCACTTGTCGAATGAGTTGTCTGGAATGATCACAAATCCTGACGGCAAAAGAGCAACATAGCTGGGATCACCACCGTTCATCACTACATTCATCGACGCTGCGTCAACCGGTGCATACACTATCAATGAACTCGAGTCATCATTCCAGGTATCTTGTAGTATCAGCATGTTGGTATCATTCGTATTGCCATTAGCAGCCTGATGATGGAATTGAAACAATCAATTAACATTACTGTATACAAGTATGCATCAACAGGTAGATTACAATTTACTTGCCACTTACATTAGTGCGGAGAAGGGAAACCCGGTTCCCGTGTCCCTGGCCCTTCGGAATGTTTATGAACTCTTGCATAATCCCACCATGTGACAATATATCCCATTCACTCCTCACTCGATCATCACTCAAGAAATCAAATAGTCTCTGCCAGGTTACCGGCAACCAAACAGAAGTTGCAGCACTCAATACAACACCAGATGGCTCACCAGGGTCATTGATACTCTGTCTCGTCAAAATTCTAACATTGTCAACTCCATTTCCAGCCAGAAGCTGATCCCACCTACGTGTAGATGAAGCACAAACCCCGGAACAGAAGTTGTCTACCATACGATGAGCCAGCTTCAGCATGCTCCTCTTGCCATTCAGACTAAGCCCTGCAGAATGGTGCTTTTACACATCAGCAAGAAAACCATGTTTTTCCTACAGATAAATGTACATAACAAGAAGAGTTGAGAAGTGAGACCTGTCTGATCCTCACCAGAAATGTCGGGAGATACAAGGACAGCCATGCACTCACAGTACCTCTGTAAGGTGGACACCCACCTTTGGGCACCAAAACCCCTGCCGGTACTAACTACCAGTCGATAGAAATGGTGGACTGCACTCTCATCGTACTCAGAATGTTCCACCCACGTAACCTGCGTTCAATTAGAAGTCAACATAACAACAAAAAGAAGGCAAAGAGTGCATAGAAGGTTACTGAGAAGCACTGATACGAACACGGACACCACACGGACGCGGAGACACACCAACTTCTAAAATTTGGCGGACACAGACACGGCATATACATATACATATATATATATATATATATTATAAAATTTAGAATTCAGAAAAAAAAAATCAGAATTCATAATATGATATACATTGATTGATGTGTTTCAAGACTTCAGATATCTTGATAGTTCATACATATTTTGTACTTTATAAGCCCCTCCCAAAAAATATGGAACATATATATGCAATCTTTGTGAGTGTCCGTGTCGGACACGGCTCCATTTTGTCACATCCGTGCTTCTTAGGAAGGTTATAATGCTAAGAAAGGTCGAGAAAACGAAGGATACATTTCAGTTCAATACACTCGTGCTAGTCACAGTCCTGGGACGCACTATTGCAACATAATGACAGAATATCTCACACAAAATTGCTGAGGAATACCTCGACTGGCAAAAGTGTACACACAGCAGATTTACTTGCATTGTGAAGGCTAAATAAAATGACAGGGAGAGGGGTCATATCACCTCGTAGACAATAATAAAACATTAGAAACTGGAATAGAAACATCATACACATAGTTTATACACCAATTATTGAAAATTCCAAGGTCTTACCTGGATAGAAAGATTACGATTACACCATATTCAAGATGAAGGAATCATATAATGATATCTTAGACACACGGATATCAACAAAAAGTTTTAAAATTCAACAAGCAAGAAGCCATCTTCAGTAGATATAGATTAATTAGTCAAGGAATTTAATAATCTAATGGCTTCGGAACGAGAGATTATCGGAGCAAACTTGTTTGGATGGTGTAAGGATGACAGACAACTACTACAAGAGAATATTTTCCAGAAAAAGTAAGGAATTTGCCGAACTTGTTACCTTAGAGCAACCATTGGCCATATCTTGTATTATGCATCCTGAAGGAAGTCTCCTGCATGCTGTTAATGGATGCCCATGTAAATGTTCTTGTTTTCCATCTATAGAAACATCAACCACGGCCCAAACTCCCTCTGCGTGCCGCTTGCAGAACCTAAGAAATCTCACATGGCGGACAGGGACTAAAGGCGAAACCACTTGAAACTCAGCACGCATCTAGAAAAAAAACTTCTCAGTTCCACTTCTAATTACGGTATAAATAACCAGGAAATTTTTTTTTTAACAAATCAGCATACCACTTGCAGAGAACCGTTTTTGGTTCCATCGAAGCCTGATGATATCATATCAATGGTAGAGGCACCACCAACCAAGCCTGAAAATGTTTCTGCCCATTGATTCTACATACAAGGAAAGCAGGTAAGCTAATATTAAAGTGCTGATTAGTTTCGAGCATTGCACCATTTATCGATACTGAAAAGAAAGAAACAATAGAGTCGACATTATCCACAGCACTGCAAGGATATTTTTAACAAGTCAATACAGATCAAAGTAGCATATATAAAACTATAAAACTGTGCAATAACCAAAGCTCAGAAGCATAAGAAATTTCTAATAGCAAATTCAGATTTCAACAGGGAAATCATTAGAGCTTTACAACGGCAGGAGTTTCATAGGCATACCACATCCATTAATGTCTCAACAAGTGCCACGCTGTTGATGATAACTATTCCAGTCGCTCTTGAAGCCTCAGTAACAAAGTTAGTGGGCTTCGTGCCAATACAAGGAGGAAATGCCCTTATGTACTCCTCAAAGTTCAAGGTTTCTTTTCCTCCGTCCAAACTTTTAATCCAAAGAGGGTTATCAATCTGTGCCAACTTGACTAACTCATCCATAGCTAACATTGCAAGATCTATAAAGAAAGACCTGTCATGAGGCATTTCATTCCCCAGAGGACCATTCATTGGTTTCATAAAATGCATTGCAACTCCATCATTATAACCAAGTCCCATAGGCAATGTTGAGTCTATATTGCCTAAATCTCCATACCCATTTCTCCCAACAGCAAGATCCAATTTAGAGTTTGGGCTGAAGGAAACCATAGGATTTGCACAGGATGACAGTGGCCTGCCTAAAAACTTGCTGGCTAAAGCACAAACACGGTTTAATTCATCTCTTAACCGGGCGTTTTCGATCCTGAACTGCTGTTGTTCGTAAGACACTGGTCCAGGTACTACAGGACCACCACAGCTGTTGCAAATCGGGTCTGCAATGTTCTGCTTCAACAGCTCATTCTCAGCTCGGAGCTTATCATTTTCTTGTCTGAGAAGTACGTTCTCATGTCGTTCCAGTTGGGTCTGCATACAAGATCACAATCATTTTCAACATCTTCAGTACTGCTAAAAAGAAACAAACTAAAACAAAATCTAATCAAATCACCTTCATTTGTGTTCGCCTGTTCTGGAACCAAAACTTGATTTGCTTGTTTTCTAGGCAAAGCCTCCGACTTAGCTCCGATCTTTGTTTCTCATCAGGATGAGGACACTCCTTGAAGAAACTGTAAACTCAACAATAGCCAGCAAAACGAAGTAAGCTCAAATCATTGGAAATATAGAAGCGCACAGATCCCATATCTCGCACGAGATAAAAAGAAAATTATCTTACGCTTCAAGTTCCTGTATCTGATGTTGAGTGTGCCTATGATACTTCTTCTTCCTACGCCTCTGATCATCTCCAGCTTCTTGTTCATCACCAGAACCACCTTCAAGATTATCACTTCCAGACCTGCTCTCAAAGCCATCATCCTTATCCCTCCCAGCTAAACTAGGATCAAATGGGTCTCCAAGCAAACCCATATCACCTTGAATGTCCATTTTGCTTTTCTGCAGACGAATATAACAAAAAGTTTCAGTCTTTGAGAAGAACAAGAGGCAAGAATCGACACCCACAATCAATAATGACAAAAGAACGAGGAAAAAAAAAGGAAACAAGTGGGAGATGAGATAATTAACAGACGGTAAATACAACTGCGACAGAGAGCGCGAACGATATAGGGATAGCGATAGGTGATCGAAGAAGACGCGGTGGCTGATGAGCAGTGACACCACTAGACATGGTATAGTGTGAATGACAGCATCAGCCACAATCATACTACTTCTGATTAGACACTCAAAACTCTAAAAGCTCCTCTCTTTTTTATATCTTACCATATCAACTTTCCTGCAAGTCTAGGTACCATGATTGCTAGGTCTCCCTAGGTTTATGAAATAGGTTAAAGTGAAACGATACCGCTGTCACTTTCACAATGGTTTTGCAGATTTTGATACCCTTTTCTCTGCAATGGTTTTGACTTCGGAGGCTCTTCGCATCTGTTCCTTTTCAATTCTTCATGCATGACTCATCATTCTTTGTCTTAATAAATAAAGGAAAAGTTTCAGACAACGAGGAAGAGAAGAAAAACAAAGAAAGAAAAAGACAAGGGAAACAGTTGTTGGCCTCTATCTTCACACCTGTTTTCTCTCAATCTAGTACGTGCCACAAACCCGTGAAAGGAAATTCTGTGAAACTCCATTTAGATGATGTAGATGAAACAAAACCCTAATTGCCCATCCGCTTTATATCAACGTAGACAGAGCTTGACCAATTGGTTGTCGGTATTGAAAATACCCGAAAAAGGGAAGGAAGAGGGTTCTAAAAAGGACTTCAAGATGGGAGAGTAAGAAAAAGCCAAGACAAGCCACAGAAGACGAAAAGGTCAAGCCTTTATCGCTTCCCACACTCACACTACATTCCACATACTCAAACACATACAGACGAAGACTTTTCAACAATCCTGTGATAAAACCAGCCAAAACCCAGTACGGAAAAGGGAAAAAGTTTAACCTTTTTTATAAACTCCATCTCTCTGACCAGTACATGCCCATATAAATATACATGTACCGGGATCTGCAGAGAGCTAAACGACAAGAAACATAGGATTTGTGCATTAGTGCATGATATGGTGAAAGTATGACATTATTATGGAGAGAATTGAAGATGTGAACTATGAACTGACTTACATGGAGTAGTGCAAGGAGGAGAGGAGATCAAGGGTCACAATGGGGACTGTTCACTGTCTTTTTCTTGTAATTAGTTCTTTGATTTAATCAAATAAACACCAACTCAGAAAACCTTTTAGCTCCTAGATAGTGACGTGATAGGTGTACGAATGGCTCCGCTCTTCTCTTCTCTCTATCAATGGCTTCTCTCTCTATCTCTCTCTCGTTTTACACTAATTTATGTAGAGAGTAGAGAGAGGATTTATGGGTCCACTTTCAGAACCCCTAAAACAGAGTTTCGAGATGTCCGCCCCGTCTTAAACCACGAGCAGTGTCAAGCGCGTGCGGTGGCCTTTACTTGGTAAGAAGATTGTGACTCGGTGCGGTCGGGAACTGGTTTGGTAATTGCAACCGACAAATGCTGCCCAATAGGAAAATGACACCGACACGGGGAGGAAGAATTGCGTGTGATGCGTTACAGCTTTCTATAGATTCGGACAAGATTACGTTTCCTATGACTAGTTTTGGTTTTTAGATTTTCTCTTGTCTTTATTTTTTATTTCTTGTACAAAAATCCAATTTCTTTTCCTAATTTTGTCAAGTTAATTATGTATTGTTGAAAAAGAATATGAAAATCCTTAATATTAATTTGTTCATGAGTTCGTTCGTACAAGAATGAATTTTTTTCTAATTATTTTATGAATATATAAAATTACTAAATTTTTTAAAAAATTATTAAACAACAATTCAGCGATGAGGAGGCTTGAGAGATCCAGTATTACGCAGACTTACCCTTAACTAGTTGAGAGGTTGTTTCCGAATTAAAACTTCTTTGCTCCATCTCTTAAATATATTTTTTATTTTCCTTTTTGTATTCTATAAATAAATAAAATCTAACAAAAATTGAATTAAAAAATAATTAATTTATGAGAAATATATATCATAAATTATTCTATTTTTCTTTAATTTAATAACTTATGAATAAAGTTTTGATGATTACTATGTTATAGTCTAGTTTATAATCAATAGGGCTCCTAAATGAACAAAGGAAGAATTGAATCTTCATTATTATTTTTTTCATGTTTGATTTATAGAATTCTTAAATTGTGTATTTATCAAACTCCAAGTAATTTTAATATTTTATTAATTCATTTTAAATTTCTCTAATGAAAAAAAACTAATTTTAGTATAGTTTTTGAAAGTTCAAAAAATGGCCAAAAGGTTGATGAAATCGGATATAAATTTTGTTTCCTAAATTGAGATTGGACCAAAAATCGCCTCATTATTTGTGTCCTTTGGCAACAAAATCATATTTAGGACTTCCCTTAATTGGTGAAGATATGCACATGTGTGCCTAAAAGGCATGTGTTAGGTTGCTTTGATTCCAAATTAGGAGATTGTATATGTAAAGGAAAAGTTGGTATATTTTAGGGTTAAATACAATGTGATTTTATAATAAATAGACAATACTATAAAATAAAATAGTGAATTTTGAAATATGATAATTGAAATAAAAAGTTAAACTACAAGAGCAATACAATTCATATTTTAATACAAAATTAAAGATACGATAGTAAAATTATACGATGGTTTATTTTTCACAATTGAATCATAATATTTACTTTCGATTGTAAAAAATGGGCATGTGTAACTTTAACCAATACAATACAATAACAATCTAGTAAAAACTCCACCAATACACAGGATTTGGAAAAGTCTGGTAGTACGTAATCTTACCCCTAACTAATAGAGAGGTTGTTTTCGAACATAATCACTAATCGCTAATCACAATTAAAATAATGGTGTGAATTTAAATATTATCGTGTGATGTAATTTATTATTATTGATATGATTATTTTATTACAAATGTGTAATAAATAATAAATGACAAATATTGTTAAGAGAAACATTTAATTAAAAAAATATAATAAAAAGCATTAGTTGTATAAAATTTCAACTAAAATCATTTAAACAATCATAATAACAAATTTATTATTAAGACTTTGTATTGAGATAAAAACATGATTCAAACAGGCTAATAAGAACAGAGAATTTCACGCCCACAATTATACGTGTCCTAACTATTAATCAATAAAATTATGAATGTTATTAAAATTAGTGTAAATTTAATTAAAAAAACATTTATAAAAAAACCAATAAATGAGAAAACACGAAGGAAGATCCTAAATCTAACTTAAATAATTAAATTTTATTATAAAATATTTATTGATATTGTTTTAATAAAAAATTAAAAATTGTATACAAGGCAACCTAACTCTGCCGTGGTAGCTGTATTCATTTATTTATTTAATAAAGCATAATTTTTTTAAAAATTGACCCATATGATTTTTCTAACAAGAATAACAAATTAAATAACATGCCTTCTAACTAAGCTTGATAATTAAGTTTAGGTCCAGTGTGACCTGATTCAAAGTTAACAAGCTTGAACTTTTTTTTGTTAATTATTTGTTTTAAATAGAATAATTACGACAATTTTAACCCGATCGGATTAAAGTCGTGTGTCTCGAAGCCAATTGGGTTTCGAGCAAAGCCTGGACTTAGACACTAATGTTTGGACCACTCAAATCTAGCCCGATCTATTACCATCCAAATTTTAACCTCTAAAGATTTACTTAGCTAACATTATTCAAAGGTCAAATTTGGTGCCCCATAATACAGCTTGGAGTTAGGTTTGGAACTGAATCGTGATGGTCCATAACTAGACCCTCACAGAACTTTTAATTTCTTCTCTACCTCACCTTGATTACCTACTATTATTACAGGGCGTCGTCTTTTGTCAGGATATAAATGGCAAAGTCAAGTTGAATAGTAGTTGGTTCATTGAGCATCCCTTTGATTGGGAAGGTATATGCCTCCCGTTCTAGCCTGTGGTTTCCCTTTGATATTGCATTATATATGGTCAGTGCATTACCGCCCACTAAAGTTTAGGGATAAGTAGGTTAGGCAAAAATAAGCCCAAACTGGTCCAGTCCGAAAGTCAACATGCTTGATTCAAGTTGACTGAATTTTGAGCTAGAATTATACTCTTTTTTTTGTTTTTTAGTTTCAAGTTAGATTTGAGTTTGAATTATTCGGTTTAAATTTAGAAAAATTTAAGTAAAACAACTTCGTTTTATTCATTTTAGGCTGCCAACTTAACTTAACCAAAAGTTCAAAACTTTTTAAATAAAATGATGTTGTTTTTAATTTTTAACAATTAAAAATATATATTTAATTGAATTTGATCGAACTCAAACTTAAAAATTTAGATTAGACTTGGGCCATAACATATATTTTTGGCCTTGTTGTTGCCAAGAATATAAATTCGCTTTATCGAATTCAAACATGAATAATTTTAGTAAAATTGAGATCTAACTATTTAAATTTTGATATATTTAAAAAAAATTAAAGTCAACGTACCGATATATAGGACTCTTTGATTTGCAAGGATTGATAAGGATCATAATATACGTAACTTTCATTTTATATTTTTACAAAAAAGCTATTTTCGTTATTTAAACTTACAACCATGTAATTAAACAGGTATCAAACTAAGACAAGTTAAAAAAATTTAGTGATAAAATTACGTACTATTGGATCTTTTCAGACTCCACGTGTTAACATTACCGTTGTTATTATTATCGTAATTAGGTTTAATTGCCCAATTTAAACTTTTTAATGTGAAATTTGCGCTAATTATTTTTTAATAAATTACATGTTTTAAATAATTTCAAATATTAAACTTTTATTTCAAAGCAAAAACATCATCAAATAACGAGTAGTGAGTTGACCGAGTTCAGTTGAACATCATTCATTTTATGTAAATATTAAAAAGAAAACTTTCACAAAATAACCGTCTCATAAAATTTTTTTGAAAGGGATACCGAAACTTACTTTAGCATCGAATCGAATCGAATAAAACAACTTTGTACTAAGCATCAAATCCAACTGAGATCTCAACAAATCCCTAAATACGACTGTGTTCTGACACTGTCCTTTTCAGTGAATTCTTCCGAGAAAATGAATTGACAGAGATGAAGGGACGAAAATGTACCTGGAACGTGTACTGAACCAAAAACGGCGGCAAAGCGAAGGAAAAGCAAATATGGCGTCGCCCGGACTCGAACCGGAGACCTTCAGTGTGTTAGACTGACGTGATAACCAACTACACCACGACACCTTCTGCTTCTTCAGTTCAAGACAATTTATTTAATGTTTTCCTTATTGTAGAGAATTTCAATGTTTTAAGGAGTACTCAAGCATAGGCCTTTTAGGCTTTTACCATGTAAGTTGTAACAATGAATGATTCTTAACCATAGAGATAAAGAATGATAAAAAAGTTTGAATTGGATACTATTTGAAATTGATTGGTAAGTTTAAATTTCAAGTCATAAGTTAATTTGTGATCATAGGATCACATGTTCAAGTTATGTAAATATGTTCAAGTTATGTAAATAGTCTCTGTATAAAAATACATAAGGCTAGATTGAGTACATTATAAACTTCCCTAAACTCCAGCAAAGTGGAATATTGTGTACTGAATTTGTTGACTTTTCTTTTACTTTTTTGAATGTAAGTTTAATAAAACTTTTTAAATTTACTTGATTATAAAAATTAATTCAGGTCAATTCGGCATGAAATTAGTAGATAATAATAAATTAGCAGATAATAATGTGATTAATGTTATACATTTCAGGTCTTGTAACAACATTTGAACGCTACAAAGTAAGTCATAAATGTGAAGCTTATGTTAATTTTACATAGCAAAAAGAAAAAGAAAAAGAAAAAGAAAATTGAATTATGATTCAAAATTAATTGATTGATTTGAATTCTTGTTTGATAGATTATTTCAAATCAGACTAGTTATGAAAAATCAGATCAATCAAATTCGAAATTAGCATAACAAAATATGTTTGATGCTATACATTACAAGTGTTGTAGCTTGTAAGAACATTTGAACACAATTGACTAAATCATATCCACCTGACACGCTTACAAAGGCCTGAAGGAGGTTCGGTTCATCAAGAACAATTTCGGACAATGGACAAATAATTACAACACTAAGCATCCACACAGTGAAGAGGAAAGATCAAAAGAAGAATAGTGAGAAAAACGCCAACTGTGTCATCTTAAAGTGGAAACACTCCCTAGTCTATGCAAACGGCCAGAAGCTACGTAACCTCGGCTCCTAAAGCTGGTATTTTGAACAAAACTCCTCTCTGAATAGTTATCTGGATCACCAAAACCTTGGAAAGATCTTCCACTTGCACTATATAGCCTCTGCCTCGGAGCACTCTGCGACCTAACTTTAGCACGATAAGATTCAGTGTTAGCCATGTAGTTTGGATAACTTGAGTAGCCATTGAAGTACCCGAGCATGCATTCGCTCTTTGTGGGTGTGAAAGGACTTCTTCTGCAACTACTTCCAGGTCTAGACGAGGCAGAAAGTGGTCGGGGACTGTTCTCTGCAGGAAGCTTAATAGAACTTGGCGGTATCTTTAATGGAGATTGGAGCACCGTAAGGTTTTGATGATTATAATGTGAACCCAAGACGTGAGCTTTTACCCGAGGCTTCCAAGTATCTACTTCCAGGATCTTGTCACTCTTGTGATCATCTGCACATCCGTTTCTCGCCGGAGTCTGCTCATTGTTCCACAAATTTTCTTCCATCCACCGCTCTAACCAATCTGAACCAAACTTTGTCCCGGCTTTTCCGATGATGTCCCCAAGGTTTGAGCTCGATCCACATCTCTGCATTGAATTTAGCAAACTCCTGATCAACTCGGGTGAACGAATGTGCAAACAGAAAAAAAAAACTAAGAAACTGATAAGAACGAGAGCTCACAGTGTAATGAGAACGGGAGGACTTGCTAGCAGAACGCCAAGATTCTGATAAGGAAGAACGAGTGGCACGAGCTCGAGCCTGCACTCTCACCAACGTCTGCATGCGTCTAAGCATATCTGCGGTTTGCTTTCTCACGATATGACCCCTAACTAGTGCTTGAAGCTTCACTAACGCCTTGAGAGCTCTCAGAGCCCTCCTTGCCTTTTAGTATCAACGAGTAAACACCAAAAGAGAGAAGATCAGATCTCCATGTCATAAGTATAAATAAGGTATACTGATTTTAAGTCATATTTAATTAATTCTAATTAAAAATAAAAAATTTGATTTAAAATTATTATATTAATAGTATTTAATAAAATATTAAAAGTGTGAGAATCAATGCATGTGGGCACCGAACTCACAACCTGTGGGCTTCTTGTCTTTTCTGGAGAACTCTGTAGCCTCACGAACACGTAAGAACAGTGTGAAATCAGCAAACAATTATGACCAACAACCAGAGAAGAGAGACAACCTTACCACCAGAGTTGACTACGAGTCAACACAACTCTACACACCACCGACTCGATTTTAGTATTAAATATGTTATTTATTTTATTAAAATTATTATTTTAAAATTAAGAATAACACGTATACACAGGGAGGGAGGAGAAAAGCACGACATCAAACACGTGTGAACAGAGGTTAAATTAAAAAGATGCTTAAATGCAAGAAAATGACATAAAGACTTTTGGAGAACAGAACCGTACAAGAGTATAAGGACTGGTCGCGTTGGGTCATGATTGTGATATCACTCCAACAAACTTACTGTCGGCGCTCATATTCTTAACCATTTCTTCCCCCCTTTTTTAAAACTTTATCCTTCCTTTTCTCTTTTTAAAGTGCCTTTTTATGTCGTATATTTAATAATAAGTAATAAAATAAATTGATTACAATCATATAAATATCTTTTAAAAGTAAGAATGATTCAAAAGGCCAAAAGATACTTTAAAAAATATGAAACGACAACATCGGATAGTATGAAACATATAAACACTCACATATATATTTTTTATTATTCAGCAAAAAAAAAGAAAATTTAATTCTATTTTTTGTATTAATTATCTTGATTAAGGAAAAATGGAAAATAGCTTAAATTACAAAATTAAATAAATGAATAAGACTAACCAAATAACCACGAAAAGCCGATTGTATCATAACCGCCGCCAGCTCCACCACTCTCCGAGGACGACTCCCACTAGCGGTGGTGGTCGCAGGAGCAGCAGCGCTGGTCAACCTGACGACATTGGCAGCAGCTTGAGCCGCCGCGAGTGCAGCTTCTGCGGCTGTGGCTGCGGCCGCAGCCACGGCTATGGCGTGCTTGGTAGCGTCCAAATTATCATCGAACTGATTTGAGAAGGGCTCGGCCTTGTGCGTAGCAGCCGTGCTTGAAGATCTAGAGAAGCTCCAGCGCTTCTTTTCCTTGGCCGGGGACGAGGTCTCGGTTTTCTTGGCGCCAAAAATTCGCCGGAAGAAGCCCATGTCTCATAGCTTTTGTGTCAAGAACTTCGGACAATAAAAGACGTCTATAGAGTGAGCAGAGAACTTATTAGGCGAGCCCTTAGCTTTTAAGGAATGAGATGTGGAGGAATTTGGAGAAATCTGTCTCACTCGCATTGCTAAAGTTGGTGTACCACGCGCTAAAACTAACATGAACGCATGATAGCCTTCATAAAATGCCATATTTGTCCTCGCTTATGGGGATTGGGTCACTTCATCTCGTTAGTAGCCATCTGAATGCTGCTAAGCCCATTTTGTTTTAGTATTAGTAAGCCCATCTTGGCAAAGAAAGCGAATACGAACTATGAAACATTACATTCTGTCCAAAAAGGACGGGGACCAAAGGGAATAGGAGAGGAATGGGGAAAGGGAAAGTTTGATAACTTGTTTGATTTTGACGTTTAGATTGCATGTTTCTGAAACTCTTACATGTGATCATATAACAGATACGAAGAAAATGGATTTTGGAGATCAAATTCCATGTCCTCCTGCAGTGGTAAAGTTTCAGCATTGTCCAGGTTTTTATCTTCAATATGTACAAGGTTTCAGGTTGATGATGATGATTTCCTTCCATTAATAAGGTCTTTCCCAGCTAATTACCATGTTAACTGTTGCTTCTTGCATTATTTATAGGATTCAGGAGTTGAAAGCGAAATTTCAGCATAAGTTTAACCAGAAGTAATGTAATTTTATTCTTGAGGAGCTTCAGCTTGGTTGCAGATAGGGTTACATTTGAAGAAGGAAACTAAGTAGAAAGAAATTAGTAACAAAGAACTAGTGTTTAGAGCTCGAACGTGTTCCTTTCAAGAGCATGATGCTCCGGCATTATTCACTGGTGGTCACTCCTCTACTGTGTCCTCCATTTATGTCTGCAAAAACAAGTGAAGTAAGAGTGTTGGATCCATTTTTTGGATTCAGGATGACCACCATTGATGCAATGAAACCTTACCCTTGTTTAGGATTAAAAAATATTGCAGATAAGTTGCTTACCGTAGGACAATTAAGTGGTGGAATGTTGCACTGAGATGGAAGACGAGCGGCAATCTGGATGGTGGTGCAGAAACAGTCCTGAGGAACTGCCTGGAGAGCATTGCAGCAATCAGAACTGGGATTGGGGTTGGATGTTCCAGGCACCAAAAATGGTGCACATACGTTGAGGTTGTTAAGCTGCGTTGAGCATTCCTGAGCACCAACAAGTTGAGTCTGCAAGGGAAGTGCAATGACCAAGAGAAGCAACAGTGAAGTAGTTTTCAAGGCTAGAGAGATAGGGGACGTGAGAGCTGCCATTTCTGATCTGGGACGATTCTCTTCTTGTTGTTTGTGTTTGTTCTATCTGTTTCATTCTCCTGCAGATTTGGCTCAATTTATACATGGTGGCTCAGTGGATGTCATTGACTGGTTACGTGAATCACCTAATCTCAAATTTGGTTTATCATCAAGGAAGCGTTGAAGTGCTTTACATAGTTAAAAAGATAAAATTACACGATTGTATGATAATATCTAAATTAAATATAAAATTTCAGTATAATCTTAAAATTAAATATAAAATTTTTCAAAATTTAAATTTCAATTAAATTTGACTTAAAAGAAAATTTAACACTTTAATTTTGAATCAGACAGATGCTAAACTTAACTAACATCTGAGGTATCATTTGTAAGGATTCTCGTTAGGCAGAGATTGGCTGCAAGCTACATTGATTGCCTTTCACTAACCTAAGCAAGAATCATCATGATCAAGAACAATGAAGAACAAATAAGGTGGGGAAGAAAAAAAAGAAACATCATATTCATGAAGATTATAAGCAATCAATCTATATATAAAAAGAAAAGATTTCCTAAGATGTATTAATCCCGTATTGATCGGATCCTGCAGGGGCTGTCCAATAGGACTTCACTGCAAAGAGCAACTTCTCCCTCACAAGAGGTCCATCTTCATGATCAACAATCTGACTCTCCCAGTTCAATCCATCTGTTACTCTCTTGATCTTCACCAACAAATCAACATCTTCTCTGATGATCACACCACCTTCAGGCCTCAAAATCCTATCCATCTCTAACAGAATATCTTCCATTTCACATCTGTAACAAGCCATTGCAAATTCACATCAGGTTTCCTAACATTTCTCTAGTTTATGTAATGGTTCTTAGTGTATGATATGAGATTTTTAGTTACCTGCCCTCGTACAGGCTGAAGACTGAAGCAGCATGGATCAGATCGTAAGTTCTTGGGTAGGTAGACATTGCTTCGCACCTGAGATTAAAGAATTGAGAACAAAACCAAGTTTCTGTAAGAACCCAGATTAGTTTTTACCAAAAAAGTGGATTTGAGTTCAGGTTTTACCAGTCCTGATAAGTTCCAATCAATCCTCGTTCATAAATTGCTCCGAGTGTGTTAACTTTGGCTTGGACAGGAACAGTGTTCATCACCCAGACAGTGTCATTAACAAGAGCTGCAGAGAATCCACCCAAGTAAGCGTTCATGTCCAAAAGGTTTCGATACCTTCCAGGTTGCCCGAACTGGTTGTTCACTGTTTTGTAATAAGACAATCTTCTGTTCCAGAGTTGTGTATCTTTCTGGAAATCTTCAGCTTTCACTCCCTTTACTGTTCCTCTCATGATTCTTGGTGGAATAGCAATCAGTCTCTGGGGCCACTTGGCCAACTCTCCACCAGCAATTTCTTGATTGCTTGACACTTCAGGTAAATTCGTCAAGCATGTCTCCAGTTTTGAGTACCTGCAAAATTTACTTGGACTCATTAACTCAAATAAATTCATCAGGAAAGAAAATTTTGAACTTACCAAGCTTTGTCAGGATCCTGTGTAGCTGTGCAGAGAGGTGGGTTCTGCGTAATCTTCCTGTTAACTTTACAATTCATGTGATTAACAGGCTTTTGCCAAATAGCAATATCATCTTTCTCTGCAAACTTCTTCCAACACAAACTCTTAGCCACATTCTCGATTCTAGTTTGCTCATCACTCAAGTCCTCCTTCGTTCGCTCCCAACCTTTCCAGTATTTTCTCCAACGGATCGGAGGACCTGACAGAATCCAGTACCCACCAGGCCGTAGAATTCTATCCACTTCAATCAAGTATTGCCCATCTGCTCAATTAGATAGCAATAGACTTGATCACAGGCATGTTCTAGCTTCTGATCATAATGTAACAGTTTTCATCAGAATAAACACACAAATGTACCTGACTCGGCCCACGGAATCAGGCATCGAGAGCAATGAGCCATGTCGAATGCTCTGGACGGATATGGAAGTCTCTTGGAGGCTATAACTCCTATCAGAGCAGGAACTCCACGTTCCAGTGCGAATTGCACCTGAGCTTCATGTGTGTCTCTTGGCGCAAACGACATTGTCAGGATGTTTCGTGACAGAAGATATGCTCCCCAGCTCGCCACCTGAGTAAATTTCAGTATTATCTTTTAAGTCTCATTTTGAAAGAACCATTGATGCATATAATTAGAGTTCAGTTGATTCCTCGTATATGTAAGGGTTGGATTGCATAGCTAAACAATCAAATTCAAGCTTGAATCCAATTAAATATAATTTACTCAACTCTAGTCAAATCTTAATACTCTTAAGTCTATAATTATAATTTAGTCTAGTAATTGAATTTATTCTATCAATTTTAAATTAAGTTAAATTAAAGCAGATTTTAATTAATTTATCATTTTTGTTAGCAATCCAATATCATATAGAGCATCTAAACTTTTAATCTCATTTGACCGGTTCCACCGTAATAACCTTGCATTGTCTAATTTTTCAGTTCAATTTATTTTAATAATTTTATTGTTAAAATTAATTAATTAATTAATCAATTTTTATTAATTAATAAGTTTTTATGAACAAATTTTATTTAATAATCTTTTTTAACTAAACTATAGGGACAATTTCTTTCAATCATATTAATTTTTTTAATTTTATTCAATTTTCAGTCAGTTTTATAACTGTCTAATACCCGTTGAACTTTTTAAACTTTAAACTTTTTATTTTACCGATTTAATTTACAGTTTAGTTTTTAAAACATTACTAATAATAATTTGTTAGTGTTGATTTTGTCTAGATTGATTCTAAAAAGATTTGTTAAATTCCACTCTAAATTAATTATGAATATTTTAATTAAACTCAAATTTATTTAAATTAAGTTTATTATTTTAACTTTAAATCGAACTAAAATGTCTACTTTATCCTTCCTACTAGCAAATTAATGTCATAGAAAATCTAAAATTTTAAACACCATTACCATACTAATAAAATATATTAGTTTGAATTAGTAATCTCTTACAATCTCCACTATCATCCTTTCCAATAAACTAAATAAATACCAAATTAAGGAAATAGGTCATTAACAAGACGCGTCAAATATATTTGAGAGATCACAAATCATAATTAAGAACATAGATAAATATGGTAATAAAGTAATTAAGAAGACAGATAAATATGGTAATAAAGTAATTAAGAACGTAGTCTTACCCCACAGCCAGTGTCAACCGCGGTTCTAATGGACCCGTCTTTGAGATTTATCAACTTTCCAATATCGTCAATATACGCGTCGGCGCCGTTCGGGAACATGGTTCCGCCACCGGGAAATCTGAACCGTTCACCCTCGTACCTGATCCAATTCTGAACCGCCTTCTCTACCGTTAAATGTTTGTGTGGCACGTTGGCGTACCAAGCGTAGTCTCTGCTTCTCGGCCACGGGAAAGGGTTTTTGTACCCGTACGGAGCCGGAATACGGCACTTCAGAACCTCGTCTTTTGTCGGGCAGTGTCGTTCTCGGTATATCAAGCGGCGTCGGTTAAATTTGAGTGATCTTTTCTCGTCCTCACATGGGGTGTACTCGCTTAAGCTCACGTTGCATGGAGGGTAGGTTTTCGACTCTAACGACGACAACACAGTGGTTTCATCGTCGGCGACGTGGTGGGACGAGAAGTCGAGGGGTTTCTCGAGTTTCTCTGTTACGGATGTGTCTTTGGTGGGGTTATAACATGGGATTGAGAAGGTGTCTGTAGCGGTTTTGGTGCTTGTTCGGAGGGTGACACCGCCGTGTTGCCAGGCTCCGAACAAGTAAGATAAGGTACAGAGAAAGAGAGTCAAAGCTAAGGAACATAGGTTGGTGGTTTTGAAGAAGAAGGGTGAGGTTGTCTGAGGCTTATGGGGCTTGGATGTGGAATGGTATTGTGTGAGACCAGCCATGGATGCGCTGGTTATGAGAGTTGATCAATATGAACTCTTGCTTGCCTTCAGAAATATGAATATTTATTATGGTGCAGAGAAGAGTTGAAGACGAACAAGTTCTTAGTACATAGAATAAAAAAGGTAAAAAAAATCTAATATTGGAATAGTTACAAAAAGAAGCCATTGAATGCTTAAACAAGAATGGCGTTAAGTGTGACTTGGGGGAGCTGTGTTTGCTAATTAAGTAGCTATTTACTAGCAGCAGTAGGTATTAAAAATGGCAATGCACGATTTCCATCGATATGCGTTTAACTACGCATCGATATGCCACCTTTATAGTCCCAATATGGTATGACCCAAAATTACTGAGTTACTGTTTGGATGGATTTATATTAATAGAGTTTTTATCGGTAGAATTTTTTTAAAAATAACTTTTCTAAGAAGTCAGTTGACTGTTTAATTGTCAGTTAAAAAAGTGATTTTTTGAAAGAGCTTCATATAATAGATTGTTTGGCAACATAAAAATAAGAAGTACTTTTAATTTTAACTATATTTTATTTTGTAATAAAAATTATTTATGCATATAAAAATTATTTAAAGTATAATAAACAAAATAAAAAGCACAATATATTAATTATTATATAATTTTAAACCATATGAAACATATATAGAAATATATATAACCAAATCTTTTATGTAGATTATTACATAAGTAAAACTAATATTAAAAATAAATATTAAAACATATAAAAAGTCAAATAATATTATATAATTTTTAAAATAAACGTTAAGATGGGTTTGTGGGTATCGTAAAAATTATGTGTAAAATATAAGGCCAAAAGAGACTAAAAATATGTTCATTAATTGATTTAAAAAATCTATTAAAAAGGAACTTTTTTTTAAAGCTCCAAATTTAAGCTTCTTAAAAAGTTGTATTTTAGCTTCTAAAAAAGCTATTTATATTTAAAAAGTACTTTTGAATTTTATGGTGAAACACTCATTTTTCTTAAAAATAACTTTTACAGTATTAAAAAGTACTTTTTTACCCTTCAAAAGCTGAACTAAACGCGCGCTTAGGCTAAGTTTCGGATTTGTTAAGAGTTTGATTTAGTTTTCTTGTTTTTCAAAAAAAAGTTATATACTTTATAGCGTACAAACAACAAATAAAAAGAAGAAGAAATTCGGCACTTTCAGGTGAATGAGCGTGACATTAATGCATACAATGTTTCTGCATTAATTTACAGGAATTTAATTAACTCATTAAGTACAATTCGAAAGATTAAAAAATAAAAGACTTGGAACTACCAAACGTCAACTCAACGGTACGATATAATTTTATTATATTTGATGAATGTGACACTAGTTTTTAATTCACCAGTTGGCACAATTAAATTCCAGCTAGCATGTGAGGAGAAGAAAAAAAACAGCCTGATTAGGGATGCCTAATGTACACAATTTTACTTTTATATTTTTTTCGTTATTTGAACATAAGGCTTTCTTATCACAAAAGAAACGAAAGAGTAGTTTAATTGAAAAAAAAAAATCTTTGAGAACTTCCTAATTTAAGAGTTTGAAGGTTTTGAGTTTATTTAAACTTTTTGAGAGTAAATAAGTACTTTTTTATTCGTGTAAAAGTTTTTTTTTAAAAAAAGTGTTTGGCTGTAAAATAAAAAAGTACTTTTTTAGTATATATACTTTTTTTAGCAGCTAAAATACAGTTTTTTAAGAAACTCAAATTTGAAGCTTAAAAAAGAAGTTTTTTCAGTAGATTTTTCAGATCAATCATTGAGTCTATTTTTTAGTTTCTTTTATCTTTATGTTTTACACATAATTGTCACAATACTCACAAACCCATCTTCACGTTTATTTTGAAAATTATACTCCCTCCGATTCATAATAAGTGTCGTTTTAGAAAAATGCACGCTTATTAAGAAAGCTAATGAAATTA
>JAOTBA010000006.1:32364748-32378964 GCA_025629845.1 Erythroxylum squamatum | reverse complement strand
AAACAGTAAACTAGTAAAGTATACAGTACAGCTGTATAATATATCAATATGGACTATTTTGCAATTTTTAAAAAGTTAAGGGACTATTTTATAAATTTAAAAAATATCCCGAAACGGTACCCGGTACTGGTACAGTTCCGTTCTAGAGCCCAATCCGGTACCGAGCCCGGTACGGTATTCATAACATTGGTTCGAAGCATGAAAATTCGCTCAAATAAAAAACCTTAAAACCTTTTTCCAAAATCCAATTACCAACTTAATAAATCTCAAAAATTTGAAAAATCACTTTAAAAATTTCTCCAACTCGGAAACTGATCCAAAAGGACCTGGGGCACCCTTATAGAAATTCTAAAAATTTTTCTTTTTTCCCTTTTTTAGTGCTGACATCAACAGTACTGTAGCACTAACGACAACAATACTGTAGCGCTGATGTTAGCACAACACTACGTGTTGATGTCAGCTCGACGTCAAACTATGCACATCAAATGCATGAGCGGGAGCCGATACGCGATAGGCGGGTCTAGTGGGTGTAGCGCATGCGACCCACGTGCGTAGTTACTGTTGGCGCGTGTACGAAACACTCCTCGACTGTATGGCACGTGTTTTGCACGCCAAAAAATTCGTTATAATTTTGTCTTCTCCATGACGTGCTTCTTTTCAAAAAATACCTCTAATGAAAATAAGCATTGATACCACTTGTTGGGCGTAGCGGATGTATTTTGTAAAAAGGAAAAATAAAATGAGCAAAATGGACACATAATATTTAACGTGGTTCACCCTTAATTTTAGGCTACGTCCACGGACAAAACTCAAAATAATTCTTCCATTATTACAAATAATAGGTATACAGAGATAAAACCAAAATAGTGACTCACAAGACACTCCTTGCTTCATCCAAAATACAACAGAAAAACCAGAGCAAATGCTCTGAAGTTAGGAAATATTTTCCTAAAGGGTTGGTGAGTGACAAAATAGTGAGGTTAGTATTTTTAGGTTAAGAAACACCTTGTGAGCCACTATTTTAGTTTTATCTCTGTATACTTATTATTTGTAATAGTGGAAGAATTATTATAAGTTTTGTCCGTAAACGTAGCCCAAAATTAAAGGTGAATTACGTTAAATATTCTGTATTCATTTTACTTATTTTATTTTTTTTAATATATTGTTCATTTTATTTTTTCTTTTTACAAAATACACCTGCTGCATCTAACAAATCTTCACCATTTGGAAGGGAGCAATCAAATGACTGAATCACGGTGGCTAAAATAAAAGGAACTAGCCTGGCAGCCATAGGTTTGAATAATAGAGTACAAGTCAATTAGATTTTGGACCAAACTTGAAAATCGTGGCTGACACAAATAAGTTCGACAATGACAATGTTTTGGTTTGTAAGTTTTTCAACCGACGGAATCAAATGACACCATTTTAACTAAACAAAATCGACATTGTTTTGTGGTCAACCCGAGAACGATCATATTCTAGGCCTAACTCAAGCCACAAGTTGGAGGGCAAGCAAGAGATAGAATGAACTCGAGCCCGTCTATTGTCATCCCTTTCTTAGATAACTCATCTTATTAGAATTGGACATTTAACGACTTCCTACGACCTGCCACGAAATGACAAAGAGAAGTAATTCTGATCTTTACATGAATAGTTAGGAACTAGATGTCCAAACTTAATATCTCAATTTTTTTATTGGAGAACCAATCGCTGCTTTTCATGTGCGTATTACAATAATTTATGGCGAAACTTTTAACCTTGAAAAGCAAAAACAAAGACTCGAACCTTCAACTCACAACAAGAAGATCGAAACTAAGACTTCAATGCAGTTTCTTCTACAACTTGAATTCGTTTAGGAACAAGAAGTAAGGGCTGTTGCTTCTGTAATGTTAAGCCAAACTTATCATTCATATCCAAATCTTGTGGATCTTCACCATTTGGAAGAGACCAATCAAAGGACTGAATCAAGGTGGCTAAAATCAAAGGAACTTGTCTTGCAGCCATAGGTAGTCCTGGACAAATTCTTCTTCCTCCACCAAAAGGTAGCAGCTCAAAGTTCTGACCCTTAAAGTCCAAACATGTTCCAAGGAATCTTTCCGGTCTGAATGATAATGGATCTTCCCATACAGAAGGGTCTCGCCCGATCGCCCAGACATTTACTATTACTTGAGAGTCCTTGGGAACTGTGTAATCCATGACCTTGCAGGTCTCAGCAGCACGTCGTGGAATGAGAAATGGCGCTGGTGGGTGCAGCCTTAGAGTTTCCTTCACGCATGCATTTAGATATTGAAGTTGACCTACTTGAGATTCCTTTATGGGGTTTTGGTTGAATTCTCTTAGCTCTTGGCGAACTTTGTTCATGACTTGCTTGTTCTTGATCAGCTCGGCGGTTGCCCACTCTACTGTTACCGTAGTTGTATCAGTTCCTGCACTAAACATTTCCTGTACAAAGTTCAATGATCAATGATATGATACAAGATATGCAAATAGATCAAGTGAACTGAGAGAGAAAGGCAAGGGACTATTATTTGCTTACAAGAAACAACCAACTGATCTTCTGGTCATCGAATCCATTAGCAATAAAAACATCCAAGAAATCAGCTTTCGAAGAGTCCTGGACTTGGATTTCTCTTCTTTCCTTGATTTCTGCTTCCCATGTCGTAGACATTTCTTTGATCAATTGCGACATTTTTCTTTTCTGACCCTGAATATCCCATATAGGAAAATAATCAGGAAGATATGGAGTTGCCCCTATCTCCATTATCTTCCATAAAAGGCATTTCAATCCATGGCCTACACCTTCATCTTCAATACTGATGATATCCCTAGAGACAAAAAGATTACCTAGTATGTTGAAAACAGTTGCAAACACTGCCTCTCCAATGTTAACAACTTCCCCTTCTCTAACTCCCAAGAACTCAACCAACTCTGCGACCTTCTTTTCTCTCAGGATGGCTTGTGACTCGATTGCTTTTGCAGAGAACAGTTCATTTCTACAAAGGGTTCGTAAGTACTTCCACTCATCGGTGCACTTGCTGGTCGAAACAATCGCCATCCGATCAAGAACATCAGTTTCATAAACTGAAAGTTTTGATATTCTCCTACCAGAAAGCAAACGATCCTGAGTTTTGAGAATTTCACTTGCAGCCTGTGGAGAAGATCCAACAACAAGAAGTTGGGTTCCGAGCCTTAGTGAAACCAAAGGGCCATGAACTTTGGCAAGGTTTACTAATGAAACATGAGGATTTTTCGTCAGTTGGAGAATATTACCAATAATAGGCCATGGCTTGGGGCCTGGTGGAAGGTGCTGCCTTTTGGAAGGAGACACAATGTTCCTGAGTTGGATCAAGATAAGAGGTAGAAGAAGAAGAAGAAGAAGAAGAGTGGTTACAAGAGTCATTAATCCTGCAGGACAAAACATTGTCTAAGGTGGTTGGGACTTCATATGAGGAGCTATTAAAGCATCTCCATATTAATATCATCTTATCGGATATATACTAAACTAACCAAAATATAATATAATTATTTCAAGATCCAACGTTCTTTTTTTTGCAAGGTTTATAACTTAATTATATAATCAATTTCAAGGATATTAGGATTTAATTTATCAATAATACAACATGGAGGATATTAGTATTCCAACACAAAGGTAAAAAAAAAACTTTTGTTTAAGCAAGACTCGGTTTCTAATTTCTTCGTCATCATCATTACACCCAATCTGAAGTCCCGCAACAAAGCAGGGCCTGGAGAGGTTTGATAGTACGCAGGCTTACCCTTACATTGTAGAGAGACTGTACATTTTAATTTAAGAGGTATAAATAAAAGGTAGAAATTTTTTATATAGTTTAAATTATTCTAAAACATACATTATAATTTTAAATTATTTAATAAATAATATCAAAAACTTCAAAATAGCTTTTTATTGAGTTTTCTTCCAATTATTTTAATTTAAATTATAATTCAAATCAAGTTTGAGGAGTCATAAATTTTATCACATGCACAACAACCAATTATATGAACATCTAAATTTGATGTTTTTTAAACATGATTTACATCCATAATTACTCAAATCAATAATTCAATATCAAATAGACGTATCATTTTAATCAAAAGATTCCCAAAACCCTGACAATAAGCAAGCTGACAAGTACTTCAAATGTTGACGTTTCAATATCTTCCATTGTATCTTTTCTTCTCTCGATTATATACGTGGCTTCTGCCTATTTAATGGAATGAAATTAAAGACATGACCACTATCAAATTCAGGCAAATGGCAATCCCCGGGAATCTGAGTCATCTGATTGACAATTCAGAACTCAGTTATTACATAACATTATCATTTATACTGAGACTTGCCGTTAGATAGGGTTGGTTGTGTTAGACTAGGTTTCAGGTCCGTCCAAAATTAGTAAATATTCCTGAGTTGGATCAAGATAAGAGGAGGACGAGGAGGAGGAGGAAGAAGAAGAAGAAGAAGAGTGGTTGCAAGAGTAATTAATCCTTACAAAACAATGTCTAAGATGGTTAGACTTCATATATATGAGGAACTATTAAAGAAATTTCATATTAACATCATTGTATTGAATACCGAACTAACCAAAATATAATATACTTATTTCAAAATCCAAAGTTCTTAGACAATGTTTGCTATATACTTCAATTATTTGTCTACCAAGTGGTTTACATTTTAATTTAAATGTATATATATATTTTTATCCTTTTCAATACAGGTACTTAATTTATGTATATTATGCTACATTCTATGTCTTTAATTCGTGTATATTATGTATACTCCATGTCTTAATTCACAGAGGGACAAAATATTTGAAACTTGTTGAATGTGATTCGAACTCGTTTCGACTCAATTTGAATTAAGCTTGATTTTTCCGAGTCGACTAAAACTCGGTCAAGTTCATATTTTTTGAACTAACCTAAAACTTGATCAGATATGAGTTTGAATATGTTTTCCTGAAACATGATCAAGTTTTAAACCGAATTTGAATTATTAAATTGGGATTCGGGCCTTACTGCATCTAAGCTTAACTCGATTCATTATCATTAATAATTGCACATCATAATCAATTTGTAATTTCCAAAATTTTCATTCTAAGTCTAGATCTATTAAGATATTTGTTAAAATATCTAATTAATTATTTTGGGCATTATTTGTAGTTGGATATATTTGGTATATCATTATGATAAGAAATTTACCTTTTATAGGATCCGTGAAGATAAGATATTGTGAAGGATAAAATCCTGGAGTAGATAAGATTTATTGGAGATAAGATCACCATGTTTTATTGAAGATAATGGAACTGTATTTTTTTGTGATTTAAGTTATCTTTGACAGCTATATTTTCGGTGATTTGAGCAATCCTTTGTTGTTGTGTTCCATATACATAAATGTGAATTTTTGGACAATTGTTTTAGCATTTTCGTGAGGAAAACACGAGCAACAATTGTGTCAAGTGTGCAACTGTATTTTTGTGAAGTTTTTGGTGGTGAAATACTTATCTGATTGATGACTTCTTGAAGCTGTTGTGCGTGGACTGTTCAATGGTTATTCTAAAAGATTCACAGCAGATGTTGTTCTACAACATTTCACACTTTCGGTTGATCAAGATGCATATTTAGGGGAGTGTTTTTTTAATCTCAAGTGTTTCCTTGTTTACGTTACTTTTGATTCATTCACTTGAGTTTTTATTCTCATCTTTATTATCAATCATTGTTACAAAAATCCTCTGTTAAGGTTAGTACGAGGTGGTCGTTTTATTGGGAGTGATATACTTTCATAGGATGTGAGTACAAGTGGATAGTGTCAAGGGTTGAGTGTGTCCTCTCAGTAAAAGCGTGGGTAAAACTATTGTATCATATTAAAAGTTGAATAAGTTGGGTGAGGGCCTGCAAACGTAAGTCAAAACTGTCGAACTGTATTGCCAAAATTTAGTTGTGGATATACTTGTTGCATATTTGATTTTTCTACTTGTGACTATAATTTCCAAAATTCTTAGTTGTTGATTCAGTTGTTTTCTATAAAGTAGCGATCAATTTCAGTTTAAAGCAACTGCAATAGAACACATTTATTGCAGAACTACATCCTTTGGGACTTTCAATTAGTATCAGAGTAGGTTCACTTAATCAGAACTTGGCGTGTCAAGTTGGTGTAGATCGATGTTTCGCAATCATAGGTACTAAAGAAGTTGCATCAATCACTAGGCGACCGTTACTATATGGTTCTAATTACTTTACTTGGAAATCAAGGATGAGAGTATTTATTCAAGCACAAGGAACCAAAGCATGGAATGCAGTTTTGAATAGTTGGATACATCTAATGACAATTGATGAAAAAGATGAAGCGGTATTTAAAGATCCATTTAAATGGACAAGGGCTGAAGAAGATGGAGCGCTTGGTAATTCTCAGGCAATGCATGCTATCTTCAGTGTGGTAGATGAAGGTCACTTTTCTTTGATATCAACCTATGAATCAACAAAAGAAGCGTGGGACATTCTGCAAATAATACATGAGGGATCAAAATTAGTGATAGCTTCAAAACTTCAGATGTTATCCACTAGATTTGAAGAGCTTAAGACGGAGGAAAGCGATATTATTGGAGACTTCCATGAGCGGTTGCGTGATATTGCAAACCAAACACATCAACTTGGGAAGAAATATTCTAATATGAAACTAGTCAAGAAAACATTGAGATCATTTCCTCCGAGATTCATACTGAAAATTGTAGCCATTAAGAAAGCTCATGATATTAATGAGTTGTCTTTGGATAAAGTGATCGAGATTCTCACAAACTTTAAGATGAATCTGTTGAGAGATAAGCATGAGAAGAACAAACGATCGATGTTGCAATTTGAGGTTGGTAAAGTGGTGAATGATTTAGGAGATGAATTTGATGAGAATGAAGATATGGTATTATTGATGAGAAATTTTAATAAATGGTTAAAGAAAGTGAAGAAAGATAGACCAAAATTTATGTAGAATAGTGGGAGTTCATCAAACAATAATTTCAAACAGCAAGCAAAAACTCAAAGAGGTGAAAGGAAAGTAAAGAACATTCAATGTCATGAATGTCAAGGTTTCGGACATGTGCAACCAGAATGTTCTAATACTTTTAAGAAGAGAAAATGGAAGTCTTACACAAGCGCTTGGAGTGAAAATGAATATGAAAGTGAGTATAGTAGTGAAGAAGATATTGTAAGTATCATGTTGCGTTAGTTGCTTTGTACAACAAAAGTTCAGTTGTTTGCTTAGTAGTAACCAAAGAAGAAACTGACCAGGAAAACACAGATAAATCAGTCTAATAGTGACTTAGAATACAAAAAGGAAGAAATTTGCAAGGCTTACGAATTAATGTATGCCAAATGGGAAATGTGTAAGTAAAATAAAAAGCTAAAAAAGGGAGAATTCTATCATGAAGGATGTCATTCAAGATCTAGAGAGAAATTTGGTGTCAACAATGGATGAACTTGATGAAACAAATCTAAAGCTGGTCAATACTAAAAAAGAAATAAGAATATTGAATGGTGGTACTGAAAAGTTAGAACAATTGCTGGAAATTGGTAAAACAAAGGAGACTTTTAAGTTATTGGTTATAAAGGTGAATGTTCTAAGTTAAATGATGAGAAAAATGGCAAAGCTAGATTCATTAAAAGATAAACTTTAAGGAGGAATCAAAATTTTGTACCTATATGTCACTTTTATGGTGTAAACAGTCATATAAGGCCAAATTGTTATAAGTTGTTGCAACTGATATTTTAGAGAGCTCAAAACAGAAATTCCAGACATTCTTTTGGGGAATTTCCAGTAGCAACCAACGTTACCAAAGTAGAGTTGGGTTAGAAAAAATCAACTACAAGCACTTGTGGCTTTTAAATCCATACATGCTACTCAAAAGGGATGGCATTTTGACAGTGGGTGTTCAAGACATATGACAGGTGAAAGAAGCTACTTGATGGACTATTAAAGTTGTATGGATGGACAAGTTATTTTTGATGATGGAAAGAAAGCTACTGTCATTGGAAGAGGGACCCTTTACGTGGATGGGCTGCCTAAATTCAAAAATGTGCTTCACGTGGATGGTTTAAAAGCTAACTTGGTAAGCATTAGTTAGCTTTGTGATGATGGATTATTAGTTAAGTTCATCAGTGATGAATGCAGGGTGTTAACCGAACAAGGGGAAGGTTTAGTAAGCGGCATATCGATTCGATCCGAGATCTTGGAACAAGTTCGGCAGATAATTTCTATATGTTATAGGTCACTCCCTCTTACAAATCAGCCTCATATGATGACAATATAAATTTGTGGCATCAAAAGCTTGGTCATGCCAACTATGATCTCATTAACAAGTTGAGAAAATTCAAAATGGTGAGAGGCTTGCCGATGATAAACATTGATGACAAGACTATTTGTAGTGCATTTCAAATGGGTAAATAAACGAGAGTGCCACAAAAAGGTTGGTCCAATGTAACATGCTAGTATTGATGGAATGATATATTTCTTGACAAATGTTGATGATTACTCTAGATAAACTTGGGTAGCCTTCTTGAAAGAAAAATCAGATGTATTTAAGGCATTTAGAAGCTTATGTGTACATATTACAATTAAAAAAAAAAGACATTGTTGAGAATAAGATCTAATCATGGAAGGGAGTTTGGGAATGCAAGTTTTAACGATTTCTGTGACAAACATGGTATCATGCAAGAGTTTTCAGCACCTAAAACTACACAACAAAATGGATTTGTTGAGAGGAAGAATCTAACTCTTCAAGAGATGGCCAGATCTATGTTGAATGGGGGAAAAATATCAATGAGGTTTTAGGCTGAAGTAGTAAGCACGACATGCTACATATGCAACATAGTTCATCTTCAAAACATCTTAAACAAGACACCTTATGAATTATGGAAGGGAAAGAAATTAGATATTAGCTACTTTCATTTATTTGGCAGCAAGTGTTACATTCTCAGAGATTGAGAACAACTTGGGAAGTTTGAAAGTAAGAGTGATGAAGGTATTTTTCTCGGATATTCAATCCATAGTAAGGCATATTGTGTGTTTAACTAAAGAAGTAAGAAAGATGGAATTCGTAATTGTTGCGATAGATGATGTGCATCAATTAATTAATAAAGTGGTAAAAGAAAATCTTCAAAATCAACCTCCAAAACTAGAACAAAGATGTAATGAAGCAAAAACTAGAAATTGCCCAAATTCATAGTTAGTTGCTGCTAGTAAAGAAACTGGTCAGACAGAGACCAGTCAGTTGCTTCGAAGGAAGAAACTAACTAGGCATATGATGCATAAACGATCTTTATTAATAATGAAGACTCAAAGGAAGGTGATTTCAACAAAGATCTTTTATCACGAATCAGACGAAGTCATCCTATTGAAAACGTGATTGGTGAAGTTAGTAATAGAAGGATAACAAGAGAAATAAAAATTATAGATTATCAGGAACTTGCAAGACTTTTATGTTATACTTCTTCATTTGAACCAAGAATGTGAAAGAAACATTGCAAGATTAATTCTGTACAACAACTATGCAAGATGAACTAACATAATTTGCTCGAAATGATGTTTGGGAATTAGTACCAAGGTTGTCGGATGTGAATGTGATTGGAACAAAATGGGTATTTCCTAATAAAACCAATGAAAAAGGTAATGTGACAAGAAATAAGGCTACGTTAGTTGCTCAATGATACTCTCAAATTGAAGGTATTGATTTTGATGAAACTTTTGCTCCAGTGGCAAGGCTTGAGTTAATTAGACATTCTTTGGCTATAGAATGTGTAAAAGGATTCAAACTCTACCAAATGGATGTGAAGAGTGTGTTCTTGAATGGGTTTCTACAAGAAGAAGTATATGTTGAACAACCAAAGGGTTTTATTGATTCGATACATGTTGATCACGTGTTCAAGCTCAAAAAGGCTCTTTACGGTCTCAAGCAAGCACCAAGGGCTTGGTATGAAAGAGTCACTCAATATCTACTCAATCAAGGATATGAACAAAGTAGTGTAGACAAGACTCTATTTCTAAAAAAAATCAGATCTAACTTGATGATTGTACAAGTATATGTTGATGATATTGTGTTTGGCTCCACTCACCCATAGATGGTAGAAGACTTTGTAAAGATGATGACATATGAGTTTAAGATGAGTATGGTGGGTGAATTGAATTTCTTCTTGGGATTACAAATCAAGCAAGTGAAGGATGGTATCTTCATATCACAAACTAAATATGCAAAGATTTTGGTGAAGAAAGTCACCTTAAGAATGCACGACATGTTAGAACACCTATAAGTGTGTCAACAAAGTTGAATAAAGATGCTCGTGGAAAAGGTGTTGATGTAAGTTTATATAGAAGCATCATTGGGAGCCTACTTTATCTAACCGCGAGTAGACTGGATATTTGTTATAGCATTGAAGTATGTGCTCGTCATTAATCAAACCTTAAAGAGTCTCATTTGATAGCAGTAAAGAGGATTATCAAGTATGTCAATGGTACTTTTGAGTTTGGATTATGGTATTCATGTGATTCTACTTCTTATCTAGCAGGTTTAAATGTACCTCGTCAACTCAAGCAGAGGTTTCTTCGCACGGCATTCTGTGACTCTTAAACTTGTTTTTGGCATCTTTTTGCCTAAAGGGAGAGAAACTTGGATGATTGGATTATTGTTTATTTGGCTATTTTCTGTCGCTTGTGAATTTGACATTTGCCATTGACTCTGATACTATCTAGAACTCCTTATTATGTTAATTCAGTGGGAGTATTCAATTATCGCAATTAGGGGGAGTTCATATATGTGACAATAATGCCAAAAAGGGAGATTGTTAAGATAGCTAGTCAATTATTTCGAGCATTATTTATAGTTGGATATATTTGGTGTATCATCATGATAAGAAATTTACCTTGTGTAGGATTCTTGAAAATAAGATATTGTGAAGGATAAAAACCTAGAGAAGATAGGATTTATTGGAGGTAAGATCACCATATTTTATTGAAGATAATGCAGCTGTATTTTTGGTGATTTGAGCAATCCTTTGTTGCTGTGTACATAAACGTGGATTTTTGGACAACTATTTTATCGTTTTTATGAGGGAAAAGCGAGTAGTAATTATGTCATATATGCAGCTGTATTTTTGTGAGGTTTTCAGTGGTGACATACTTATCCAAATGATGACTTCTTGAAGATGTTGTACTTGGACTGTTCGGTGGTTATTCTAAAAGGTTCGCAATATATGTTGTTCTATAACTTCTCACACTTTTTGTTAATGAAGTTGTATATTTAGGGGGAGTGTTTTTATCTCAAGTGCTTCCTTGTTTATTTTACTTTTGTTTCATTCACTTGAGTTTTTATTCTCATCTTTATTATCAATCATTGTTGCAAAAATTCTCTATTGAGATTAGCACGAGGTAATCGTGTTATTGTGAGTGATATACTTTCACAGGATGTGAGTATGAGTGGATAGTGTCAAGAGTTGAGTGTGTCGACTTAGTAAAGGCTTGGGTAAAACTATTGTATCACTGGGAAAGTTGATTAAGTTGGGTGAGGGCCCCACAGACATAGACTATGAGTGTCGAATTGTGTTACCAAATTTTAGTTGTTGATTTACTTGTATATTTGACTTTTTTGTTTGTGATTATAATTTGGGAAATTCACAGTTGCTGATTTAGTTGTTTTTCTAAAAAGTAACTGTCAGGTTCAGTTTAAAGCAACGGCGGCATACCACATTTGTTGCGGAATTACATCCTTCAAAACTTTCAAGATCTATTAAACCGATTATTTAAACAGGATAAAATCAAGGAAGCTGTTCCAAAAGAAGTAAACCTTGAGACTAACTATAGTTACGTGTAGTTTGTTCCTGAACTAACAATCGTTTAGGAACAACAAGTTAAGTTTGTTATGTAATGTTACATCAAACCTATCATTCAGATCCATATTTGTGGGATTAAAAGAAAACAATCAATGGAGTGAAACAGGTTGGTTAAAATCAGTGGAGCTTGCCTCACAGCCGTTGGTAGTCCAGTCCAGGACAAATTCTTCTTCCTCCACCAAAAGCTAGGAGTTTAAAAGTTTTTGTTAGCCCAAGATTTATTATTAACGATTTTGATGATAACTATATAATATTTCAAAATTCAAGTTGGACTTATTTTCTTATATAGGTAATGATATACTTCTTAACAAGGAAATAAAATCATGGAATAATGATTTCTTTTCTTGCAGGAGCCCTCTTTATAAACTTACCTTTTTAGAAATGATTCTAAGACATCCGGAAGTATCTTAGTAATTCAAATAATCAGCTCCGGAAGCCTTGATAGAACGTTATTCTTAAAGTCTAAATATGGAAGATTTCAGTAGAGATAATATCAAAGGTTAAGTAACAATTAGTTGAAGAAATTGTCTACTCAAGGAAGAACCAATGCAGTTGCAAAAAAAAAAAAAAATGGACATAAGACTTGCAAAATATTTTAGAGCTTCATTATTTCTTGAAAGTTATATCAAACCCTTCATGCCTTAGAAAGTGCTATCCCTCAATTAAGAGAGACTGTTAAATTCTTCATATATTTCTTGTTGAGAGCTTGTAGAGGCTAGCAAAATACTACTACTGTGGAAGGTTGAAGAAACTTGAAAAATATACACTTATGAGCTTGAAGAGGCTCGTCAAATTACTACTTGGTTTTTAATAGTGAAACTCTCAAGTTGGATACTTGGAGACTGGAGGTAGGCTTGGGTTATAAGCCGAACACGTATAAATCGATCATGTCATTCTTTCTTGCCTCTTAACTTTTAAATTTTTGCATTATATTGTTTGCATTTTCATTTTGCAAGAGGCTCCTTCCCTTTTAAAATAGGCTCCTTTTGTTTTTATATCGTAAGAGGTTTCTTTCAAAAGTTAGCAGGCTCCTATTGATTAAAAATGCCCCTTTCTTTTTGAGCGTTAACAGGCACTTTTTAAATAATAGGATCATCTTGTTTTCAATGTTAACAAGATCTTTTCGAAAGTTAGGGATTTTGTTTTTGGCTTGGCCTGATTTTGGCCCAAGTTAACTGGGCCACCGGCCAAAGTGATCGACCCGATCAGGCCACGAGCTAAGGTTGGGCCTAGCATGGGTAGACTCAGCCCGTGGCCCAACTGTTAGTGTCGTTATTTTCTATATTTTTGTGTGTTAATTTTCTTTATTCTTGAGGTTTGAAGTTATACTTAATGGGAATTAATCTTGTTTTATGTCAAGGTGTATTTTGGAACTAAACAAAAAGAACTGCAACAATTTTGGGATGAAAAGAGCTGAGCTAGATGTTGAACCTAATTAGACATGACCTTGTGCAACAACCAGAAACTTAAAATGCAGAAGCAATAAGTAGCCCAAAACATTGACGTTGGGGGACAAAATCAAGAGAGGGCAGACGTGGACAAGAGAGGGAGACTTGGGAATTAAAATAAAGAAAATCACGCAACAATACAGGAGGTAACGCTAGAGAGGAGCAACAAATTAATTAAAAGCCACAGTGGGCATCACCTAGCAAGGCCAAAAACGCAGCGCGCAAGGGATTAAAAATGGCAGCAACATTAAATAGTCAAAAATCAGAAGCTACAGGAAGCAACAGTGGATAGTAGATGTGTTTTATAAAAACGCAGTGGAGAGGCGCCAGCGTGGTAGGTTTTAAAGAGGGTGTTTTTATTTGTCACATCACGCATGAGGAAGCTACAAAAGATGTTGAAGGAGGATGCTGTGCATTTTATTAAAAACGCATAGTAAAAGAATGCAGCAATAAAACAACAAGAATAAATCAAGGCAAGAACGACGACGCATGAGTACAGCAGAGGAGAACAATAGAGGGCTGGTGTGGAATAAAAGACAGTAGGCTTTTAATTGGGTGAAAAGAACGCAACAGGAGAGAGAAGAGGTGAGACGGCGGGCTGTGAGTGTGAATGGAGAGCTGGGACAATTAAATCTAAATTGTCCCATCACACTATAGAGGAGGGCGATACTGAGTGGAGTTTGAGGGAGCAACAGTGAGTGGAGGCTTGGAAAAATCAAGGAAGAGAGGGCTGCGTTAGACAAGATTAGAGAGGGCTGCGGCAACTAGAAAAGAAGAGAGCATCGCCCATGACGGTCCCAACGCCAGTGACAGTCGGAATAGTTAGGAAAATCATGATGTTGGGTAACTAAATTTTTATTTCTTGGTTTACGGAATCCTAGTTATTGA
>JAOTBA010000006.1:32351697-32362891 GCA_025629845.1 Erythroxylum squamatum | reverse complement strand
CAATTTCCAGTGGTTCCATCGAGAGAGACGACCCGAGGTTCAGCTTGCTGCAATCTTGGAATTAATTTATTTTGACCAGTTTCCAAGGTCGATTTCTTAATCGAACGACAAAGCCGTGATCAGTAAGCAAATCCAACTTACACATGGCATCATCTAACATACTCAAAAGTCACTAACTTTTAAAACCATTAATTGCATTCATTCACAATTCTGACACTGTTTCCATTAGACAAATATGTACAAAACCTCTTATAGGTTCTAACAAAACTACAAAATAAAATGCTATAGTACTTCTGGTGTCAGCTAACAAACCTCTGAGCCATTTCTCTATCCGAAAGATTCCTCAAGTCCTGACTAAGGAACTAGGTCTCCTGTCTCGTACCTAAAAAGCCACATTATAATTTTTGATGAGTTTTGCGAACTCAATTAGTGAACCATCATTGATGATTTCGTCAGATCTCATACACACATCACATTATTACACAAATATTCATTCTAACATACATTTATTATTCATATACTCACATAACATGGAATAACATATGGTCACTCATTTCAGCTTTACAAATCATTAAAAGAAATTCAATTTTATATGAATGCTATATGTATGAGACTCACATTCATTCTTATTGTTGTGACCGAGTGTCTATCACAAATTTATACAAATACTGGCCCATAGGGCTCAGTCAGAACAGAATCATGGAGCATAGCTCTAGAATCAGAAATCACGGAGCAAAGCTCTACGTGGAAGCGCTTCAAATTGGCTACTCAAGTCACAACGCCTTTGTCTGAACATGTATTTTATGACATGCATCAAATACCTATATGGCATGTATCACAAGCACATACGATGCTCAAACAAAGCTCATAATCATCAGACCTAAGTCCGGCATTCAACTTTCGTTAAGAATCAAATGTCGTTCAGAAATTCATATCAAATCAAAGCACTTCTAATACATGCCAAACTATTAAACTCCTCGGACTTCAAGTCCAGAATTCAGAAACAATTCACAAATAATTCAGTAATATGGAAGTTTAACAAATCAAATCAATTACAAACACATCAATCCTAGGAAATCATCTAGGTTGACTTACAGTACGCTCCAAAATGCTATTGCCTGGATGGACCGGCAATGTCTGACTGGCGTCCAAAGTGCTCCTCTATAACATACTAAAACATATTTACAAATATCACATTTTTTCACAATTGCATAAGTATTCCTTAATGCACATCTACTTATATGAAATATGCACAATGTATATTCAATGACAATTCTGGGGTACTTTATTGAGATCCTTATGACCAAATCATTCAGATATCAAATCTCTCATTAATACCATGTGTACTTATAATTTTAACCATAATAAAGCAATGTCAAAACAATTTCATAACTTCATTGACTACTTTAGATTTTTCTTCTAATACACATACAGGTCAACTTTGCATACTAAATCTGATAAGGTAATGGCACAATTAGGCAACAATTCCTTCTATAAAGTTATTTACTGATATCTTACGTTTCTATTGACACCAAAATCACTCAATTTGGTTCAAAAATTTGGAAGATATGCCTCAAACATTCTCGGGTTGTTCATGTCCAAAAATAATGTACTATGCACCTTCCATCCAGAAATTAAACATCTTAGAGACTGAATCATAATTCAACTTCTTGAGACAATCTGTATGCCTATATCTCTAGTTTACTCCAAATCAAAAATCATCTCATTTGGAATCCTATAGGTCTAGATACAATCAAAATACAGGAACATGTTTAGTAAAATATCCAGTTGATATAATCAAAATACAGGAACATGTTTAGTAAAATATCCAGTTCATGCTCTTCCAACCGATACCCTTACTTTGATTAGATTAATCTTTTTTTAGTCAAAACCAAAAGCTTTAATTTCTATGGAGAGATATAGAAATGTGTTAGGAATCCAATGCTTCAAAAATCAGGTCATTTGGAGGTCGGACGACAAAGTTATGGCTGAAAGAATCAAACAAGGTTATGTCCACATAAGACGAAGCAAAAAGCATATGATAGTAAAAAGCAGATAAAGCAAAAAGCAGACGAAGCAAAAAGCAGACGAAACAAAGAGCAGAGGATAGCAAAGAGCAGACGAAACAAAGAGCAGATGATAGCAAAGAGCAGACGAAACAAAGAGTAGACGATAGCAAAGAGCAGACAAAACAAAGAGCAGACGATAGCAAAGAGCAGACGAAACAAAGAGCAGACGATAGCAAAGAGCAGACGAAACAAAGAGCAGACGATAGCAAAGAGCAGACGAAATAAAGAGCAGACGATAGCAAAGAGCAAACGAAACAAAGAAGCAGACGAAGCAAAAGGCAGACGAATCAGAGTCAACTTAAGACGATGCAACTCTTAAGACGATATGACGTCATCACAGACGATACAGATGGTTAACTTAAGATGAAGCAGAAGTCAACCTAAGATGATACAGATGGTTAACTTAAGACGAAGCAGAAATCAACCTAAGATGATACAGATGATCAACTTAAGACGAAGTAGAAGTCAACCTAAGACGATACTTCTTCACAGATTATACCATCTATACTCAACTCAAAAACCTTTTTCTTGAACAACTCTAAGTTTTCATCAACTCACGTATAAACACCTATATTTTCATACATATATGCATAGTGAAGAAACAGAGCATGTTTCACCTTTCCAAACTTTAATCTTCTACGCTAACCCTATACACCATTTCACTGCTACTTCAACTCCAAGAACCATTTCCACAACATCTGATCACTAACAATTCATCAAAAACCAAATAACACCCTATCCATAATTTTCATCCCCTTAACATAGTGTTCAAGAATATAAATGCACGTAAATGCCATGATCATGCACTGACAATAAATTCATCAACTTTATTTCAAAAATCTACAATTCTAACAATTTTATTCACTACTTACTTGATGAAGACTCCAAAAGCTTCAACTATCTTCAAGCCCTAAGTCTATACAAAATTACGTATTTGCTGAGAAAAATAACCAACTTCTGGTTTTTTTTAGGTAGAAAAGACAATTAGCAGTGGTGATAGAGGTGTGGGATGAGGAAAAGTAAAGAAATTCCTCAGAAGGTGTTTGATGAAAAACTCTATGTGTTACGAAAGAGATGGAAGCTTACGAAATAACGCTAACCCCCTTTTTAACTCTCGAATAACTCAAACTTACTTTTGAAAAATAATAAAGGCATCAACTCTAACTAAGTTTCTTTTGAAACTATCTCCATTAATTCTATCTTTACAATCCAACTATCTCCAAATCTTCTTTTGATTTCTTGTTCCCTATTTCCATAATACTCAATAAATTCCGAAAGTAAATCCTAAATTCACCAAAATTCACTAATACAATATTCCCACTAATCAATAATATTTCCAATATAAATAAATTCCAAATTCACAAATTTCCCAAAAATCCCAATTCAATACAATTATACCCGGAATCATTCATGACTGCATGTACAATTATTTTCATATGCAAAACTTTCACTATTCATGTATATGCGTATGGCATAATATGCATAAGCATGAAAATGCAAATTCTACGCTCTCATTGAACACTCTTATTTACTATTCTAGCCTCCCTGCAGGTAACGAGATGTTGCAATTTGAATGCTCGAGTGGTACGAATTATTATAAGCAAATTCGATCAATGGCAAGTGTTCATCCCAAGCGTGTAACACCTCGTATTAGGGGTTAGAATATTAAGGAAATTCAGTACATTTTATGCTTTGTATAATTGAATATTGTTAGTAAAAGTGATTAAAATGTGTTTTGGCAATTGTGGGATTTTTTAGGTTATTTTGAAATTTTTGGTGAATTTTGGAAAAATATTGATTTTTATGGACCAATCCTAGTGTTACACATGGCAATAATACATATGTAACAAATGGAAAATTGATATTATGACAAATGGTGAATCTGTGGAGACATATGGCATACACGAACAATGACATGTGAATGACATGCAAAGCATACACGAATCTGATGTTTTGAATTAGAAAAGTTCACTGCAGTGTTCTTCATTGGGAAGAAACTCTCACCGAATAACAAATTGTTGTGTTCTCTGTGTTTTTAGATTCACTCTCATTGCTAGAATTATAGCTGAATCATGTAAGTAGTTCCGATGATGTTTGTTTTACAGTGTAGAAATAAACATGTATGCATGGATTTGTGAATTATGGTTTCGGTAATGAATAAATTGGATGATTGATTTGAGAAGTAGGAATTGTTTAACATTGCCTTGAATGGATGTTGGATTGGAGTAATTTTCGAATTTTGATCTATGGTGGATGATTTCTAAATTGGATTAGGAATTAAATGAAGTGCAGGAGTAGATAAAAATGAAAGAATATGCATTGGATGAAAATATAAGAATTTGAAAGTTTACAATAGAGGGAGAGGGAGAAGTGGAATTTCGGATTTGTGATATTTGAAGTGGATGATTATTTCTGAATTGTTTTGAGGTTATGGTGAGTATTGAAATGTTGAATAGATGATTTTAGAAGTGAATAAGTCTAGAAATGAACGAGTTTTGGAAGGAAATGGAGAAAAGAATCAGTGAAGAAGGAGAAAAGAAAAGCACTGTCGTGCTTTCAAGGAAAATAGAAAAGCACCGTCATGCATTTGGAAAAAAATGTCAAAAGTCGTGATCGTGAAAAAGCACAACCGCAACTTCGAGGATTTGGTAAAAGTTGTAATCATGCTTTTGCACGACCGTGACTTTCGTGAGTTAAGGTGAAACTCGCGATCGTGCACATGCACAATCGCGACTTTCTTCTAACTTTTCTGAAGGGATTTTTGCTAAACATCCTTCAATCTTTTTGCTATAACTTCTTCACCTGATGTCCAAATGACTTGATTCTTAGACCAATAGATTCATATGACATTGATCTTCATCTCCATCAAAAAATAGTATTTTATGAACTGAATTGATTAAGGAATTTGAGATGAAAGTGTGACTGTACTAAAGTATGATAATTGGGATGTTTTTACTGAACATACTTCGGTAATTTACTTATATATGGATTCGTGGACTTCCAAATGGAGTGATTCTTGTTTTTCATTAAACTAGAGTCATAAAATACAAATTGTCTGAAGTGATGGAATTCTAATTATGCCTCTAAGAATTTCACAATCTGATTGGAATTTGAGATAAGAATTTTGTTGAATCTTAAGAACAGTCTAAAATCTTTTGAGTATAACTTTCAGTATACTAAACTAAATTGGATGAACTTGGTATCATTGGAAACTTAAGACAAAGAAGAACAAATTTCTAGAAGGAAGAATTACCTAATTACCTAACCTTCTTGATGAGAATAATTGAACAAAGTGAACCCAAAAGTTGGTTGTGAAATAAATTTGGATTGAGCAATTGAGTATGGTTTCACATGATTGACAATGTGACAAGATTAAGGATAAGAAGCCCGAGAATTTGTCATGAACATGCATTATACATATTCAATATACATGAATGTGCATAATTGAATTTATAATTGTGCACAATAATGATACGTGTTTGTATTCAATGCTTTAGAGGAACTCATTGAGCGACCGATTCCAGATATTGTCGGGACGTCGAGGCAATAGGCAACAGGGAGATGTAATAAGTAATTTAGACGGTAATTTTTGTAAGTAATTTAGATACTCAAATTTGATAGTTTTTCTTTGATTGTTCTGTTTGCTTCTGCTTTTGATCCATTGAATGATTTGCAAAGCTGTTTGATTGTAATGTAAATTGGATTTCACATATTATGTTTTTGAATCTGTTAAGTCCTAGTTGTGGGTAAATAGGCCATGCCTAGAAAGGTCTGTAGCTACTTATGTTAATGGCACTTCGGTGTCTTCTATTATCGACACTTCGGTGTCTTCTGTTATTGACACTTCGATATCGAGACTTCGATCTCTTTTGAGACACTTTGGTGTCAAGACTTCGGTCTCTTCTGCATAAGTCCCGTCACCCGCTTCTGTAAATGGATTTAGCAGTTTTATAATTTTGTACTTTGATATCAGTTTGATTTTGGCATAAGTTAAATTGTATTCTATTTCTGAAGGGTTTATACCCTCTTATGTTAAACAATTATGTTACTTATAGAACTCTGTTTTGTTCTAAATTTCTGTATTTGTTGTTGACTCATAGTTTAGTTATTACTCATTAAGCTATATGCTTAGCACGGTAGATTTTCCCCGTGTAGGTTCTGAAAGAGGGACGTAGGAACTGGGACAAGACAACCCTGATGGCCAATAGAGTCTGATTTTTGTTTTGTTCATATGTATTTTGAGATTGTTTTTTTTAGACTTGTATCTAATGTCTATAACTCCTGAATTTTTATTTTGATGGGTTGTAATAACCTTAATTCAGGTTGCTTTCTGAAATTATGATATGCGATGTATGTTTGTTGGGATTCTGGTGATGCATGTATAAAGTGTTTTGTATGTTTCGAAATGCTTCGTGTTCAGTGTGTTCTATGTGTGTGACACTCGTAGTATCCTCCCAGAGGGTATTAGGGAGTCACAAATTCCCTCTTGTTGAGTAAATCTTTGGGCAACAAGTCTAGCTTTATACCTTTCAATGTTGCCTAATGAGTCCCTTTTTGTCTTGAAAATTTACATCTAATGGCCTTGGCACTATTAGGCAACTCAATAAGATTCCAGACATTGTTAGATGCTATAAAATTCATCTCATCTATCATGACATTGTACCACAATTGAGATTCATTGCAACTCATGGCTTGTGAAAACGTGTTAGGGCCATTTTCGGCTTTAATATTATAGTTAGCTTCTTATAGATACACGATGTAATCATTAGGTATTGTGGATTTCTTAGATCTAGTGGATCTTCTTAATGTTGTATTACCGCCCTTCTGAGGAGGAGCTTGTATAGTTGGTTGCTCAACAATCTTTGGTGATTGTTGAACAATCGGATTTACTAGATTGTCATCAACAGCTTATGGAAGTTCAATGGTTCATTGTTCAACACCCGTTTGACTTTGAGGGATGCTATAAATGACAATCAATCTATTACTTGAAGTAGGAGTTTATCCTTCTCAAGAACTGAGTCCCGAGATTGAACACTCTCACTGATCAAGTCATTCTCAATAAACTTTGCATTTCTTAATTCCATAAACCTAGTATTATGAGATGGACATCCTTTGGACCTTTCAGCATATCCAATGAAATAGCCACTTATAGTCCTCGGATCCAGTTTCTTTTCTTGTAGATTATAAATTCTTACTTCAGAAGGGCATCCCTAAACGTGTATATGTTGCAAACTTAGTTTCCAACCTTTTCATAACTCAAATGATGTTTTTGAAATAGCCTTGGTTGGAATTCGATTTAATATATAAATTGTCGTTTTAAGAGCTTCATTCATAAGGATTTAGGAAGTTTAGAGTTGCTAAGCATACCCCACACCATGTCTAATAATGTTCGGTTTCTTCTTTCGATTACACCATTGTGGTCTGGAGACCCAGGCATAGTGTATTGAGCTATTATCTCATGCTCCTGAAGAAACTTCGCAAATGGACCAAGTGCTTGTCTATCCTCGATGTATCTACCATAAAATTCTCTAGTTCTATCTAATCTTACGATCTTTATTTGCTTAATACATTGTCTCGCTACTTCCATTTTAATACCTTAAAGGCATCTAATGCTTTGTACTTCTTATGAAGCAAGTAGAGGTACAAATATCCCGAGTAATCATCTATAAATGAGATGAAATATTTCTAACCATACAAGTCCATTTCTGGACTACAAATGTTTGTATTTACGATCTCTAATATGTCTGAACTCCTCTTGGCACCTTTCTTTATCGTGTTGGTCTGCTTTCCCTTTATGCAGTTCATATAAACATCAAAATCAGTAAAATCCATAGTATTAAGTACTCCATCATTCACTAATTTTTTAATTCTATTAAGGGAAATATGTCTCAATCTTCAGTGCCACAATATAAAGGAATGTTCATTCATAACACATCTTTTAATACCAACATTATTATGGACATGCATTGTAATGTGAAAAATATTTTCTTGCAAATTAATTCAGAAGACCATAAATCATTGTACCATTCCCAACAAGATTATATCCATGATATAAACCAAATGATATATATGAAAAGTTAAAGGAATATCCCAGAGGTACAAGTTTTGAAACTGAAATCAAATTTCTAAAGAAACTTGGAATATAAAATGTTCTTTCCAAATTCAAAACAAAACCAAAATTTAAAACTAATTTGCATGTCCCAACAGCTTCCACATGTGAACGCATCTTGTTGCCTGAATAGATACACTGTTCACTACCCACTAGCTTCGTGTGGTTTAGAAAATCCCACAAGGTATTGGAAATATAGATTGTAGAACCATAATCAATCAACCAAGTGTTATGTCAAACATCAACCATATTAGATTCATAACAAACAAGTGAGATTGAAATATCTTTCTTTATAAGCCAAGTCTTAAATTTAGCACAATCCTTCTTTATGTACCCTTTCTTTTTGCAGAAGTGACACTTGAATTAAAATCCTTTTTGATCTCAATATAGACTGGTATTTACCCTTTCCTTTTTGCCTGGCTTGCCCTCTATTCCTTCCTTCTATGGCCATATGTGTACTTTCACCCAATTCCATCACCAACCTCTCTTCCTCTTAAACACACATGGTCAGCAGTTCATTGATAGACCATTTATCCTTATATGTGTTGTAAGAGATTTTAAATGGTCCATATTTAGGTGGAAGGGAATTAAGTATATAATGCACAAGGAAAGACTCAGACATCTCAACCTTAAGAGACCTTAACTAAACCGCAATGTCCCTCATTCACATGATGTGCTCACGCACACCTCTAACACTTCTGAGCTTCATTGATGATAACTTGGTCATTAAGGTACTGGCTAGGGCTTTATCTGAAGACTCAAACTATTCATTAATAGCTTTCAGTAGATCCCTAACATGATCACACTCTCCAATAGAACCACAAATACTAGGATGAATTTTGGTCTTTATTGTACATCATGTTGAGGCGATTAGATCACTCTTAACGTTCATAAAGAGCTACTTCAGCCTAAGTGCTAGTTTTAGTAAGTGCAAGTGGTTTATCTTTTCGAATTGCATAATCAATGTCCATCCACCCTAGTTGGAGGAGAATCCTTTCTTTTCATATTTTATAGTTATCACCATTCAATTCAGGAATATCACGTTGAATATAAGAAAAATTCACAGGTTAAATAACTGCACAAAATTTAGATAAACATGCTTATCTCACTAAATTTGTTGAAGCAAAGAAATAAGTATCATGTTTTACTAATGTTAAAATATGCAATCATATTTCAAATGTGAATCATATAACAATTAAAACTGCCTGTAGGCTAAGCTTTAATTAAAAGATTCATATATAACCTTTATGATGAAACAATCAAATTATATTCCTTTTCTTAATACCTGTGAGTAAATTAAGTAAAAGATAATTTACTATTCCATCTTAATTAACCGTGCAAACATAATAAGTCTTCCTGTGGGATAAAATTTATTATATTTGAATATAATTAATTACAATTTATGTTATTTTACTCGATGTAATCTATAGCATTTAATATATAATTTTTATTAATCAAATATGTTGTGCTAATCTTCAACTAATTAATATTATATTTATCACATGACATCTCATTTTATGCAAAATATGAATAACAAAGGTTTCACATGATCCTTTAAAATTTATTATATATATATATATAAATATATGTGTGGGGCATCATGAAAGTTTTAGTTTCATACCTGTAAAGAATAACTTGTATATAATTTGGATTGAAAGTCTTTATATTGTATTGACATTTAAATATACATGAATTATTGGGCTAATTTTTCAATGTTGAAATATTTATGAGTTCATATATACATGAATTATAGGGCTAATTTGTCAAAGTTAAAATATTTATGAGTTCAAAATGTCAATACATTATAAAGACTTTCAATCCAAATTATATACAACTTATTCTTTACAGGTATGAAACTAAAACTTTCATGATGCCACACTTTATAAATGTTAGTTCCAGAAATGATACCTGTGCTTTACTTACATATAAAGCCTACATTATTTTTAAAACAAGTTCCAGATAATTTATACAAAGACTTAACGATGGGCCCTTCGATACTAACGTGGGTGTGTTTCCTCTCACATATTTCAGGGAAAAATCAAAATTATTACAAAGTCAAAATGTGTGGGTCAAGATTTCTGCAAGCATTTATTCAAAACTTTCAAAGATTGGGGCCCACGTAACAAAGGTTTTGACTTTTGACTTGTCAAAGTTTGCCTAATGCACGAAAGCACAAACAAGTTAAATTTATAACATCTGTAAAAAAGTATTGTAGTATTTTTGATAGCAACTTGCAATTCACACTGCATTTTATTATAAATATTCTAGTTAGTTTAACTGGAGTATAAACAAATATTTTGACACATTATTTATTTATTTATTATACAATAAAATTGCTATTTTTAATATATATTTAATAATATATATAATAACCCTTAATTTATATGTTTTAAACAACTTTTTCACTAATTAAATAACAAACTCATTTAAATGAATATTTACGATCCCAAATATTTTAAGATTTAAATTACAAAGTTTATGTTATTAAAAAATCTAAAACTTTTAATTGAAAATTTTATAATCATTATTTAGTGGCTATTAGTACTTTATTTTTATTATTTATAATAATTATTAATTATTATTAAATAATGACTAATAGTTAGGTACTTTAAAAATTCCTGTTTTAACCACTAAGAAGGCATTAGAATTTTTTTTTATTTGTCTTTTCAAGTTGCAAAATAAGCAAGGGGAGTGGTACTCAGTGGTTTACTCAGTGTTCCGAAAATCGTACCGTACCGGCCGGTACCGGCCGGAACGTTCCGTTCCGGCTGGAATCTGGTACCGGTACGGGCTCTAAGTTACCGGACAAAAATTCCGTCCGATACCGGCCTTTTTCGGTCGATACCGGACGGTACCACAAATACCGGAAAATATCGGGTAGTTCCGTATAATTTAAAATAACTAGGGACTAATTTGCAAATAACCAAAAAAAACCCTAAAAACTACCCAACCCCCCCCCCGACCTTCGGCCACATATCTTCTCTCTTCTCTGTCGCCACTCGCCCGCCGTCGCCCT
>JAOTBA010000006.1:32293727-32308197 GCA_025629845.1 Erythroxylum squamatum | reverse complement strand
TCAATTCATACACAACCCTAACCTTATACCCAATAACTCAACTATAGGTGTCAAGACCTTCATGCATCATACATCATCATTTAGAATGAACAATAACTTCCAATTCATGCATTAAAAACATAAGTAAAGCTTAAACCATACACTTACCTAAGTAAGCTCTTAGATCTTCCATTCTCCAATTAATCTCCTTTCTCTATTTTCTACCACTCATGCACGGTTATCATCAAGAAATAAAGGTAGCTTGGATGAAAGCTCTTTAGGTTGGAGGAAGTAGCAATTTAAGCTAGGAAAAATGAGCAATTTCGATGAAGAACAAAGAGGAGAGCACTTTCGGATGGAAAGATCACAAAATAACTCAACTTATCCCTTTTTCATTCTTGTCTTTTTGGAACCACCGAGAATGCTTAGGAAGTAAGCAATCACTATGAAAACACTTGGCAATCTTTTTAAGAACAAGACAAAAGAAGAAAAGGACAAAAGTAGAAAAAGACAAAAATTAATAAAATTAAACCCTAATGACACAAATTTGACCCATTCGATTCCAATGGCCCTGATTTCAATCCCAAAATAATATATCCCATATTGTAGTGCCATTGGACAGAATTTTTCGCTACCGAAAATCAACCGGTTCGCCACTTGGCGATTTTTTCGGTCCGGGAATTTTCTCCGGAAAAATTCAGAAAAATTCCTATAATTCCCGTAAAATGTAAAACACATAATGGATTACTCAAAATAATTTTTCCAATACCATTTCTACATTATTCACAATAAAATGCCATCTAGGCCCAATACCGGGAAATAAGCATGAATGCATGTACAGTTACTTTTCATGTGCACAATCGACTGTTCACAAATACCAGTATGCATGACAATGTCCAATCAGTCCTAAGCACTCTCACCCCTAGCCAAATTACTATTTTACCCTTCCCGTTGGGGGTGGGATGTTACCTAAAAATATTGAGATACTTGAAATTGAGTACCTTGCATTACCAATAAAGCGGAGTGTGATATTTGAGTGTGACTGGTTTGATTCAACTCCTAATGTTGGTACAATAGTGTACAACTGATACATTCTAGTTGAAATCAACTAGTAAAGAACATTTAGACAATTTGAACATTTTGTGTTAGCGATGCAAACAATCCAGGTGTATTATATCCCTTTTTCTAGCTTACGACGAGATAAGTCAGATTGGTTGGTAGTTTGCAAAATAAAACCTAGAGATGTTTTTAAATTACATGGACGAGGAGAAAATAAGATAATTGAAAGTGAAGCATTTCAAGAAGATGTTTATGAAATAAATGCGTGTGTTACATATGACAAGAATGAACCTTTGAACGATCCAAATAATGAATATTTTGAAATTTTGACTGAAGGAGATGTAGTGGGCGAGAGATCTGAAGAGGAGCCTAAGTTTGAATCTAATTCTTTAGAAAAAAAAGATGACGATTTTGACTTACAATTAAGTGATCATGATAATGATTAATTTGTGTTTGTAATAGAATATTATATGAATAAATCTATTATCGCATCAATAATATATTGTTATATATTCAATTTATATTGTTCTATTACTAGAATATTCAATAAAATGTGAATTTTAGGTTAAAAATATGCCACCAAAGAGAAAATAGGATATGATGTTGCCAAGGTTAAGGTTACCATGATTTTAAGCTAGTTACTTTCTAGGTGAAGCATCACATTCTACAATTGCTACAAAATCAAGTGTTGTACCTTTAGCTACTATGTATCTAGATGAGGTATCACCTTTTGTACCTGCTGCTAAATCATCTAGTAGCCCTACACCATCCACCACCCCTATACCGATAGAGATATCAGTGGTAAATGTTGAGAATGAAGTAGGCGACCTCCAGTCTAGAGTTAAGGGAGTAGATGGAAGAATTTACATCATAATTGTCAATAATCTATAAGTGAAAATACATGTATGATTTAAAATTGCTTGTATATTAGGTTGGTTCCATCTGGAACGTGCTCAAGAAACATGACATACAAATTCAAGGAATATATGGAATAATATCTTTCAGGTAACAAAGGATTTTTATTATCAGGAGTTTGAGGTACAAAAAAATATTCTTTTGTATTTTTTTATCTAATTAATTTTATACATTAATTAGATAAATATTATAGGTTATAAGTACTTATAGTATGTTTTTCTCTTTTTTTTAGAAAGAATTTTTTAGGATTCCAAATTTAATGCAGTAATTTATAAAGTATGGGAGAGGCGAGCTCGTACACGTTATAGAGACTTTCTTGGTGCGATAAACAAGACTAGTGCACAACTCCTTATATATCTAAAGAAATATGGAGTCAATGGCAGTAGTGTTAGACATCAACCAAGGCAATGTCCATTTTAAAATGCAATTTTACAAACAGACATGGAGGATCGGGGGAGAAAGTCTTCCCGTACACACTAGAGGATCTATTACTCACCAAGAGCATACAAAGAATCTTGTAAGTATCTACACTTTACATTTATATTTTGATTTTTTTACTTTGACGTATTTCAATTTAATTTGATGTGTGAATTTTGGAATGAAAATATATGGGTATTATAGAGAATGATAATGTTATAAATGTCTGATGCCATATATGGCTGTGTTGTTGAGTTACTTTCTTTGTTCGATCGTGGGTAAATATCATAAAAATAGAGGAAAGGTTATCGAAATTTTTTAAAATTGTAGTTCACTTATAACATTTTATTCTGATGCAGGAAAAGTCTATAGGCAGGAAGCCTATACCCCGTCAACTCTTTTTGCACAACCACACTAAGAAGCATGTTGGTATGATCTTCGTAAATACCCGATGTAGAGAACTTAATGTATGTGAAATTTATGCTTTAATATTAATTCTTAATAATTACACTTATTAACATAAGCATTGCTTCCTGATATGACCAAATACAATAAAGCATCCAATGACAATCTCAGCACTCTGAAACCGTTGATGAGAGTCAGGCATTTCTTGATGCAGTGGATAGTAGGAATTGTCGTGAAAGGATTTTCGGCTTAAATTCATTTGCGAACACATGCTATTTGTAATCCTCCACGTCCAGTACAGTTGCATCTAGTATGCAGCTGGCATCCAATGAGAGAATCATTCAGCTTGATAGCACAATACAGATGTTGGCAACTCAGTTGCAACAGTCGACGGCTCCGTCATAAGATGGATGAGTTGAAGGGGAGGGGTAGCACCTCATCGCAGCAGTCAAACCATTCGCCTTCACCAACTATATAGCTTAATTTTGCTACTCTCAAGTCATTTTGTACGAATTACATATTTATTGTTGTAGATAATAATTTTTTATTATCAATTAAGATACTTATTTACTTTATATTATCATTCAACTTACTGTTTAGATAAATTAAATGTAGAAAAAAAATTCAATATTTTATCACCAGATAACTGTAGAAATTAAATATCAATAATAAGATTATCAATCAAAATTAAATTTATAACTTAAATGTATGAAAAATAAAAAAAAAACAATATCAGTGCATTTACCAACAGAATTATCATATCTATCGGTAAATTTAGTATTAAATTTACCGGACAAAATAACAAAATTTAGTCAGTAAATAATTTTCCGACGGAAAAACTTACCATCTTAAATTTACCGATAGATATGATAATTCCGTCGGTAAATAATTTTTCGAAGAAAAAACTTACCGTTGCTAAATTTTTCGACGGAAAAACTTACCGTCGTTAAATTTTTCGACAGAACTTCAACAACTTGACCGTTACTAAATTTACCAACATACATAAAATATTTGTCGCTAAATTTACGGACAAAATACAACTTACCATCGCTTAATGTTCCGATAGATTTTTAATACTTTGTCCGTCGGTAAATATTACCAACGGAATAGAAATATTTTGTTTGGAAAGTTACCGAAAGACTTAAAAATAAATTACCGACATAATATTTCTATTTTGTCGCTAAAGATTGCCGACGGCCATTTTTCCGACGACTTATGTGGTCGGTAATTTTCATCAGCAAATTCGCTTGCTGACGAAAAGCCTTCACATTCCGTCAGTAGTTTCCGTCACCAAACACCCATTTTCTTGTAGTGCCTTGGGCTGAGCAAAACTTGGGTTGCCCGAGCCCTACCTGAAGATCAATCTGTTGACCTAAGGTCTGACCCAATTTTCATCTCTAAAAGCAATGTGTTAGATAATCACTAGATTAAAGGATAAATATGCATAACATGTATAATCACAAATAATATCACATATTTGAATACTACGTTGAATTGAAATTTGGAAAGAAAAAAAATCTAAAGTTTTACTTTTTATAAAATTTATTTTTATATTAAAAATTTCGGTTGCTTTTCTAATTATTATATGTTAAACCCATTCAATAGTGTTTTAGTAATTATCACAATGTTGGAGCTAAATCCAAATTAATTTTTTTTATACCAAAATATTTTTAATTAAAAAGGAAAAAAAAAGTGTATCATTTGGTTGCATGATAAAAGAACATTTTTCTTAATTATATAAAATAACTAGTGATCAAATCTCATATATTTTAAAGTTTCCATTTTTTATCCACAAGCATAACAAATATTATGTGACAAGAAGGGGAAATTTGTATTAATAAAAAAGACTCAAAAATAGAACGCAAGAAATTTGTTACACGGAAATAGAACGCAAGAGAGTTTTTTTTATTTTTTTTGGTTGCCTACGGGAGTATTAGGTGGGTCTTAATTATGAGAAGGGACCTTTAAACTATCCACATCCAGACTAATCCCCGCTCGAATCGAGTAGGTAACTTGCGGCTGCAAAAGAGTTACGTGCAAGTACCGTATTGAATATTTTTGCTTTGTTCTAAGAAGATATAATGCGATTCAATGTTATCGTTCGTTGTAATTATCTTGTGTCGGCTGGTTGGTCAAGAAAAACAGAAACTTTGTCTCGGTTGGGTTTCTCTTTGAGGTTGCTTGGATCTCTTTGTCACCCTAAAAGTACAAACTTTTTCATCGTTTTCTTCATCTAAAATTCGATATAGCTTCATCTTAGATTTTCTTTCTCAGTGGATTTCATGAAACTGTTTGCTCTTTCTGAGAATATTGGAATTTAATGTTTTTTTTTTTTTTGTCAGAATGGCTCTTTGTTTAGTTTACACATTGATTGAATTGCTTTGTTTTCTCTGAAATTATATAGAAGGACTCAGCCCTCTAGTCATAATAATGGGATGTGAAAATGTGTTGATTGTCTGTCGTTGATGGATTACTGAAAAGGGTTTCTTCAATCTGTGTGCAAGATGTCGGCTATGGAAGAAAGTCGTGACTTTGTGCAATGGCTTGGAATTAACATGTCTGTCAAGATTTTTCTGCTTTTGGACGACCCATCTGATGCTGCTCGAGTTTGCTTGGTTTCCAAATCTTGGAACCATTTTGGTATGTCTGCTTCTAAGAAATGGGAATTCCCTTTTGTTGAGCTTTTGCTACCAACCGAATGGAATTCTGAAGCTGATATGAGTTTATTGTTCTTCGCAGTAATGGAAAATTCAGTTGCTAAGCAACTTTTCTTGAAGATTTTCCCTGAAGCAACAAGTATTAGTCGTGCCATTGAAGTTGACAATTTGATCGAGCCAGTGAATGTTGAACTAGGTGATTGCAAAGAATGGGAGTCTCTCAAGAGGAATCATAGAGTCTATGCACTTCTGGCTCGGGGTTTAACCCCTTGTGTGCAAACTGGTTGCATAGCAGAGGCTATTAGTGCATCCAGTACTGATCACTACCCAGAAGAGAGCATCGAAAATACTTTGTTGCCAATTGATAGATTTATGCATGGAGCTTCATACTGGTCAAGCGAAGGGCAAAGCAACCCAATTGTTCCGGAAACGTTAGTTTATAGGCTAACTTCTAATCTGTGCCTCATTTCTGAAATCCGTGTTCAACCATTCCAAGGTTAACCCTAATTCCTTTTCTACTCGTGATGCATTTCGGCATGCCTTGGACGCTGAAATTTTATCTTCTTCTTGTACACTGACTGACAATTTTCGTGTCCATGGTCAGCATATTTTCAATATGGCTTCCCTATATATAGATCCAAGAGTGTCCGATTCAGATTTGGTTTCCCCAAGGTTCCACTGGAATTATCAGATCATCTCATGGCCGATTCTAGAGTTGGACATGAATTAATTGATGACAAGATCTTCTGGATGTACACTTCACCAGAATATCCTATGGCTCAAGTAACTGCCATGTGTCTCATCACGATATCCTTTTGAGTTTTGGACATGCACTTCATTCTTATGTTCCTGGTCTGTAGTTTCTGTTATCACTTGAGCAGGGTAACATTTGTTTCAGGGATAAATACTACCTTGTGCTATTTGATTCTGACCTAGAGTGCTATTTTCCAGAATCATTAACTGTTACTCATTCACTTTGACAAAATGCAAACTCGAGCTTTCAATGTCTATGAATAACGAATGCAATGTTGGTTTATTGTTTAATGTATTTGTTGGCATATTTCATTCTTTACTTGCTGATTCTTGACAGGAGAACTGCTTGCAAGCATTTACGTTACCTGAACCAGTTCTTTGCATTGGAGGATTTGTTAAAGTTGAACTACTGGGTAGAGTTCAGAGACAAGACATTGATGGATTATATTATATATGGTTATCCTCTGTTTGCCTCTCTCTCACACACACACTGGCACTACATAGTAATAGACTGTATCTATTCTTTTCTTTCCCCTTCTGCAAATGAATCCTAGGTATACATCTGCTATGATCTTTGTATCATATATGTCAAATTTGTTATGCTTTGACTGCATATTTTGGTTTCATATATGTCAAACTTGTTATGCTTTGACTGCATATTTTGGTTTCATATATGTCAAACTTGTTATGCTTCGGCTGCATATTTTGGTTACATTGTCTTAATCTGATTCATCGGATGCCTGGACACTACAGCGTTTCTGAAGTTCAAGTTTTGGGACGGCCGCTCTCACAGCCGTTTGACGTCGAGATACTATATCCTTCTCGAAAGTGCATGCTCAAGTACCACCCACAGAAAGAAAGTTGCTCATTTCCTGAATCATTATATGCCCACAGCGGTTGGTAGAGAATGACAACAAGATTGATGGACCAGGGCATAAGGGGTTGGTAGAATATGATCATTGGTATGGTAATCGGAATCAAAGATGATGAATCAAATGATGAGGTTTTGTGATAAGTTCACATACACATATCAAGTTACATATCTAGAGATACAATCTTTAGTAAATGATGTTACAGAGATGAAGCTATTACTCCTAGCTCTACACTTTCTTGCTTTAAAATCCTACAGCCATGGCTAAAATCACCATAAAAAGCATTTCAGAGACATTAAGAATGCGTATTTAACCTCCCTAAATTTTGCATATCAATAAGATTTATAGTGAGCGTTGTTGTTGTAGTAAGAATGCAATCAAAAGACCAAAGAAAGCAGATTATTGACTCTTCTTTTTTGTTTAGTATTTTATTAGGCAGAGACGACTATTGTCAGATGTGTATAGTTCTGTTGATCTTTGAGAGAACCTCTTGAACTTGCATTTAGAAACTTCATTTCGATATTCTAAATTAAAATTCATTATGATGTATACATATTATATGAAATTGAAATTTTGATCACCACGAACCAATTCTAAGAACCAATGGAAAGTTTCACAAAATGGTAACTCTGAACATTTTACAATTGAAACACATAATAAGAAGTCAGCATTTGCCACATTATAGTGAAAAAAGAGTCCCCTGTATATTTGAACCTATTATTATTCCAGATCCAAGAAGTAACTGAATTTAAAGCAAAAATCATTTAGATATCATATCAGCTGTTCACTTGAGCAGTAGATTACATTTTCAAGACTTCATAAGAGAAAAAGCTGAAAGAAAGGAAAAAGGAATGGGGTAGGCGAAAACACAAAGCTAGTTACCTACTGTAAGTTAAGTCCATGTCAAACAAATTCCATAATATGTAAATATATAAGAAGAACAAAAAGAAGAGAAAACAGTAACGTAGCTATTTCATTTCCTGTACATAAAAATATTGCCAGCAATCAGGTTGACAAGAGCTACCAGCTGGTCCAAGCCAGAATGGTCATGCCTTCCAACCATAATCCATACTATCGTCAAGGTCACCATTAAAAAATCCAGGTTCAGTAAACTCGTGGGCAATATCCTGAACTAACTCATCCGGTATATGGAGATTCTGTGGTAAATCGGGTACTTTTTGATTAAAACCACTGTTCCCTCCAGCAGCGGATGAATCACTATTTGCTGCAGCTTTAAAACTGTTGCTTCGGCTACGTGCAAGTCCTGAAATACCTCCCGACACAGTGGAAGAAGTTACAGGTGCTGCAGAAGTGTTGCTTCCATAGCCCATTCCACCCCTTGGAGCAGTCACGTGACCATTCTGCCCACCAAGTGAATGTTGTTGCATCCCTCCCCCGCTGGTGTTAGACATCTCTTGGAGCAATTGCTGGATCATCTGCTGCTGATGCTGTTGTTGCAAGGATGGGGTGCCTTGCGGGGTTGGTGTATAATTCTGTTGTTGAAGTAAGCTGTTGCTGCTTAATGAGCGCTGCTGTAACTGTTGTGGCTGCTGCGGTGGTAGATTTGCACTTGAGAAACCACTTATGGGTGAGTTCTGCACAGATCCGGGTATGAAAGCAGCTGACCCTTGGAAGTTTGAGGACAGATTTTGGTTAGAATTGTTAAAGGATGATGCATTCTCCTGTTGAAGTAAGCTAGAGCTTGAATTCATCGAGTTCTGCCTCATCAGCAGATTCTGGTAGTTAGTCAAGGCCAAAGCGGCCTGGGCTGAACCACTTAATGCTCCCCGATTAACCATATGATGGTTGTTGCTCATGTGGTTGTTAATTCCAGGATGTAAAGCCATAAGCTTATTGAGGGTGTTTTGATCTGCTGGCAGACCCTGAACATTTGCTAGCTGCTCCATGTCCTGCATCTTCTGCACCTGGAGTTTAGTTGCAGTGGCATGTCGAGGATAATTTTTCAAACCGTCTGCGCCAATCATTTCAGAGTGAAAATTTGCAGAAACTTTTCAGATGACATCATAGTTCTCATTTCAAAAATTTGTGAGCAGCAGAAAACAATTTTAATCTGAATTCATTGACCAAATTTTCCTAAAATAACTCTATTTCAAGTGCATTTGAAATCAATCTCATCCAAGTTACTGAAGACACTAAAAACAAAATATGTAGCCGATAGAAGTAGCAACTCAAAGTTCATTATCATGCGGCCATAGAGCAATTACCAATTGGCCCAACTTTGTGATCTCGACAGTAATCAATCAAATCCTTCATACTATTCACAACCTCAGAGATCTGCAAAAATTTGGAGTCAAAAGCATTACAAGACTACATATCAACTAAAAGTGAAAATAAAATCTAGAACCCAAAAAAAAAATAAAACCTTAAATCTGACCTGCAAGCATCTGACATATCTCTTTGAAAACCCCAAATCATTTAGTGATTGTAACTCCAAACTCTTAGAAAGCTGGCGACCAGCAGTCAAGACCCTTTAAAAAATTTACATTGTGTTAGAAATAACAGTTAGTAAAGTTCTATTGGTAGCATCCAAGTCCTGTGCGAACCAAAAACTAAAGTCAACCCCAGTAACCTAAAATCATAGTATATGCAGATACTATAACAGTAATAGACAGTCATTGAACCAAGTATTAGAGAAGCTAAAATCTCTTGAAGCAGTCCCATAAAAAGCAAACATGGCTGCGGCGTTATAATAAGAGTTGCAGGTTACAAAGTTCCGACTGCACATAATGCAAGACAATACTCTTCAAAAACTCTTCTTAAGGACAGTATCCAGCCCTACCCAACTTGAGCACTCATAATTCACTTCAATACTTGTTACCAGTTGAGATTTTATATAAGCTTAAGCATATGCAACAACATAAATTTCCAAGTTGATATTAATTACAAGCGAAGTACTGGTCACTGACCCCTGTCAATTTCAAATCTTTACATTCGTATTAAAAAAACTACAGCCAGATCATCTAGCTCCAAGCACAACAAATTCAATAGCATCTCACAGAAAAAGGAATAGGAATGACTGTTTAATTTCTTACATATTACTGTTCGTCTGCAAATCCTGTTGAGAAACCCCATCGGTCCCAGTTTCAGCAATCGTGCTCTGACATTTTTGTGCAACTTGAACCAATTGATTTACCTGCAAAGGGATCTCAAAATATTAGCTTTTTCATGGAGGAAAATTGGCAGCACTAATGATTTATAAGATCCTTGTTAAGTAAATGGCTTGAAAGAGTACAGAAAATTTTGGAGGTTTTATCCACAACTTCTAAACACATTTGAATTTAGGCATAGAGTCACTTGACATTTAAAAGGTGGGCTAGACAGCAAACTTCTGATAACAGTAAAGGTCAAATTATTCAGGATCTTGTATTGAAGGACTATACAAGGAATAAATCCATTGAAATAGTTTGATCCATAAAGAATTGTCAATTAATCAAGATTACCAGCTGTCAATCTCTGTTCTCACAAGTATAATCCAAGGCAATAAAAGAAATAAACCAAGAGAAATAAAGAATCAAAATCTGTACCTGAGGTGCAACAACCCTTCGTGGAAGAAGTTCTTCATGGCACCGTGTACAAAATTCCCAAGACAAGATCTGTAATACATAATAGTACTAGTACGTTACCTTAAGGACTTCTGTAAGAGATAAAACTGGCTGTGGCAAAATACACTTAGTAACCTTTAAGTCGTGGGAGAATATAATACGAAGCTGACCCTCACGAACAACATGAAGTTGCTCATAAACACTCTTTTGAACTGCTTTTCCATACTCCAGTATCATTACTCCAGAAGAAAATCTACATTCCCGTGGCATGTCCAAAAACAATAGTTCATCAATGACTCCACTGCCAAATTTGATCTCATTAAGTCTAGGAAGGACTTCGAATGTTGCCTCTGTAGACATACACAGTTAAGAATTCAGAATACAGAACACTAAGCAAACGAATCAGGAAAAAAATAGATAGCAAGATCGTAGAATGTCATTTACTTAATTTGACTACAATCCTTCACTACATACTCGAGCATTTTTAAGTTGAGAAAAGGCACTTTCAAAAATGTTTAATCTACAATCTCAATTTGTCTCCAAGAAAATCAAGATATGTTTTGTACCTCAAGTAAGCAATCATTTTGAAAGTAACCATGTGATTGCTTATGAAGTAGAATATAGGGACCAATGTCAAGAAGTTGAACTTCAGATAAAAATTACTTATGTAGTCTCCTTACCGAATCCTCTACCAGAATTAGAGCCACATATATCACAATGCCATGCCTCCTGCAAATAAGATAGAGATGGACATGAACCTAGATTTGTAAGAATATTAACTAGATAGTAAAAGTTTATTATTGAACAGCACCTAAACCAACAATAACAACAACAACTCGGTAAAACTCCCGCCAATACTCGAAGTCTAAGGAAGTCCCGTAATACGCAGTCTTACCCCTAATTGGTAAACAGGCTATTTCTGATGTACAGCACCTAAACCAAAAGAAAAATGAAAAGAAAAAAGAAAACTGACCATAGCTGCTTGTGGGAAAACGCCTAGTGCATGATGCCCCACATTATCATATAATGACAAACACCATCTTTTCTTCGCACGAGGTGAATAGTATTCTGCCACAAATTTCCTCCAATAAGCAATACTATTTTCCTGTCACATCAACAAAGTCATATGAAGATGTAATCAGCAATTCTGCTTCAAGAACATAAATTCAGAAAGATATACAAGATCATATGCTCAAACAAAAAACATTAATCCCTAACAAGGATTTCTACTTCAAAGAGAATAGAAGCATTGTCCCATGCAAGGTACCCAGAGAGCAAAACATCAAGAACTTACAGCTGGCCGTTGTCGCTGATGATACAAGTATTGCATCAAGCGACGAGTACATACACCCCCATTATCAAAGGGACGCTTCAAAGCATGCATGGGCTGCATTGCTTGCTGTTGTAATTGCTGCCTTAACTGCATCTGCTGCTGTTGCTGCTGCAATTGAGCTCTCTGCAATGGTGGCATAGATTGGAGAATTTGCTGCTGCTGTCTCAGCCTCTGCTGTTGAAGAAAGCTTTGCAGTTGAGGATTTCGGCCTTGCAACTGCATGCTGTCCTGCTTCTGTAACAATTGGTGCACCTGCTGCGGCAGAATATCTTCCTCCTTGATATCCAATCTAGGTTTTTTTTGGACCTGAGATAGATTGGTAGGATCTTGAGCGAAAGACCCCACACTTCGCTGACCCATGGATAGCGGAACTTGCCCAGGTTGGGATGCAGGCAAGGATGTTGCACTTGAGCCCCCTTGTTGTGGCTGCTGACTTTGCTGTAATTGTACACTTGGGTCGTGATGATTGCCCTGTTGAACTATAGAGGATCCGTCAACAACTGATGAGCCTGAAATGCTTAAATTATTGGAGGAGAAAGACATCGGTGATGCTGGCAAGCGCATATAAGACTCGTTATTGATGCTTGCACTTCTCTGCAAATGGGGACCTCCTGACAGCACCGAATTTGCATCTGTCACCAAAGAACTTGCTCCAACACTTGGTCCTGAGTTTGCCACACTGTTCAAAACCGCATTATTGATGTCCCCAGAAACAGGACCCAAATTCGGGCGGCCAGTTCCAGGAATCGAATTGGATGAGTGACCAAATGATGAGCTCAAGTGAGGGTTAAGAACAGCTTGGGAGTGCCCATCTCCCTGGAAGAAAATTCCTGAACCTGAGGAAGACTGGGCTAACCCTCCAGCCACACGAGTAGGTGCCATGGCAGGCACTGCCCCCTGGTGGCTGGAGTCTAAATAGCTCTCCAGAGCCAGGGTTGACAAATAATATCGATAGTAACTATCCTCAAGCGGCTCAATATCATTAAAAAGTTAAGCTTTTCCAGCAAGTAAAAAAGAGTTTACAAGTATAAGCGTCCAAACATTAGAACCCTTCACCAACCAGAGAGGAACAAAAGCCTGATTGCTTCTATCAATAATATCACTGACCAATGAGAAGGCTGCCTGCTAAAAATCTACAAGCTCTCGTTCAGACCAAATGTAGTGGAATATTTTGCAATCAGTTTGAGCTTTCAACAATTTGTTGCATGGATCTAAGCAACGTTCAATAAACAATGCAAATAACAACATTAGCAAGAGAAGAAGAAAAAACACAAGCTTATGAGAGAAACAAAACTACAAAGCTCTTACAACTATATTCTCCTTAGAACAATCTTCAGACTCAAAACACAAAGATCCAAACTTTCCACTTAGAATCCTTCCAAAACATTAAAGCATACTTGCTTGAGGAAACCCAAGAAACCCCTACTTCTTAAACAAAAAGACAACGGTACAGCCAGCAAGAAACCCCAATTTCCCAAATCCTAAAAATACCCAAATTAAACCCAAAAGCGCAGCCTTAATAAAAAATACTCCAATTAGAAATTTGAACTAAAAGATCAAGAACATAAAGAAGCTAAAACGAACTAAATTGAAAATGGAAAACATCATCGACTATAAAACTCGCGTTATAAATAGATCAAACTCGACACTTTCTTGCACACCAAAGACCAAAAAGGAACAAAAGATTATCATCACTACTCGAAACCAAATGAGAACAAACAAGAGCTCCAAATCACATCTATTATCAAAGCAATATCAACTACAAATTAAAATACCCGAAGCTCAGCTACTAACCTCGAGAGAGCAAGCTCGATAAAGCGAATTTTTTTTACTTTTAATTTGAGAACTTAAAGCGTATAGAGAGAGAGAGACGGAGAGGAGAGAGAAAAAGGAGCTGCGAGTAGGCGGCTTTTATAGCTAGCGGGAAACGAAGAGAAACGATGACCGGCTGCACCAGTACAGCCACCGGCCATATCAGGTAAACCGAAGGGCACGTGTCGTTACAAGAGAGAAGAAGACGTAGGTCGGTGTGAAATTCCATGACGTGGCGAGATCTCATTGGAGAATTCGGAGGGCGCACATGATATAGATCATGAGGACCGTTTGTTTTTTACCTGGATTAGGTCCCTGAACACTCTGTATACGTTTCTGGAAGGACGAGCAGTTATCGCCTACACCCGTTAATACCTATCATACGACAATCCGTCAACTCTAAGTCATCATTGTATGACGTGGCATATCTCGAGTGGACGGTTTCTTCTGGATGCGAATGTAGAGAAGCGGAGCTCGGAATTATGGTTTCGCTTGTACGGCACCACACGTGTGGTATTACATGCGTAACGAGGCCATGTGTTGGCATGAGTTGAAAATTAACCGTTTGGTTCTACTTCTGTTTTTCTGTTGTAGTTTTCGGTTTCCGTTTTCGGTTTTTTTGTTTCTGTTTTTCTTTCAAATACAAACAAAAACCTGTTTGGTTGTTAATATTAATATAGCTGTATTTTTATCACTGATAATAAT
>JAOTBA010000006.1:32269184-32283621 GCA_025629845.1 Erythroxylum squamatum | reverse complement strand
GTAATAAAAATATTTATTTTTATTTTAAAAACAAAAATTAAAAATTCACAATAATTATAAAAGTTGAAGTAAATAAATAACTAATTAAAAAAATTTTGAAAAAAAAGGGGGAAGAAGAGGCCGGAGTGAGGGAAGAAGAGTTTAAAATTTTTTAAAACTTTTGCAAAAAAGTCCCTCTATTTTTTAAAATTTTTGGTACTAGCCGGTATTTGGTACCGAACGATATTTAAACCCGATACAACCGATCCTAAGTACCATACCGGTTTTAGTCCGGTACGTACCGACCTGTATTCATAACAATGACATAAAATGCCCTCCAAGCATGATGTTGTTCCCAATAAGACATGGTGCCACCTTGATTATACATCATTTTTAGAATAAATAATTGAGATTCTATTATTATTATTATTATTAAATTTTAAAAACCCATTTTTCTATTTTTTTTCTCCACCTTTCAATAATAAGATTAGAAGGGAAGAGATAGATAATATGACCATCACACAAACTAGATATTATCTTTTCCAATTTCCTAGTTTTCCACAAGCAAACGGTGACAATATCAAGACAATGTTTCTTTTTTGTGAAACTTTAATAGGAAACAAATCAATTCCACTTGGAGTTCAAAATGGGTTGGATCATGTCAATCCAAACTAGGAGAAAGGATTAAATCTGACTTAAAATTGTAATTCTCGAACTATTTCAATTTTAAAATAAGGATTAATTGTGAAAAATTATTTAATTTTATAATATTAGCCCCAATTTTAAAAAATGATGATAAAATGTTTCAATTTTTAATTTGTAGAAAAAATAATATGACATTATGATATAATGAACCATGTTAAATTAACATCTTTATCACTTGAGTGTACATAGAATAGTGGTGTCACATATAGATTTTATTATTTAATAAATTAACAATATCAAAATTTTTAAAATAATTATATGTTGTTTTATATGTTTTACTTCATGATTATTTTGTGATGTATGTATTTTTATTTATTAAAAATAAAATTTATGCGTGACACAAATAGAATATATAACAACAATGTGATAAAAAATAATAATCTAACATGGGTTTTCACATCAATCACATTACACAAAAGAACTTAATGTTAAGTTGTTTATGTCCAAAAGAAAAGAAAAGAAGTTAGAGTATTTTAGCCCTTTTTTTTAAATTCATACTAATATTACAAAATTAAATAAAATTTTTATATTTTTATATAATTAACTCCTAAAATAATATTATTTAAAAATTTTGTGTTTCTTAATTTTAAAGACTTTAATACCCATTTTTTACTAAAATTCAAATAATTTAGGCCGATCTTCCAAACTTAGGGATGGCAACTGGGTCTAGACTTCCAGGCTAGGTCCGAGTTGAATATGCATTAGGCTCAATTTTTCTAAAATATCAGCGCTCAAGCTTGGCTGTCTAGGTCAGGCCTGGTCTGAGATCCAATCCTTATAAGCAAATCAACATCGTTTTATTGAAAACGATGTCATTTTAAATTTTTAAAAATTGGGTTGGACTGGGTAGGGCTAGGGTCGTACTAGGTTACCTCAGGCTTTTTTAGCCGACCCAAGAGGTCGGCTCAAGCCTAGGAGGGTTTGGGTTCGGTTCGGCCAATTATTATCCCTATCGAAAATCGAGTTTAACTAAATTTACTAACTCGAGTCTGACATTGGGCCGGGCTTGGACCTAGGAGGGTATGGGTTGAGTGCGACCCATTATCATCCCTATCCAAACTCGAGATTAACTAAATTCACCATCTCGAGCCCGGCGCAGCCTATTGATATCCTAAACTCGAGTTCAACTAAACTTACCACCTCTAATTCCATCATTCATTTCATAATTTTCGTTCTTTAGTCAAAAACATCGAATCTGATTTCAACTTATTTCCATTCACCAGTCCCATTCTTTGGAAGTTGGATTTTCGTTTTCCCTTATATTCTTAAAAAGTTAGCTGAATCAAGGCACTAACTAATACAGAGACATCTCTACCACCTAGTTGAGAATTGATCCAATTATCATAATCTCCACATAATCAGGATAGAGACACCCAGCCATATCCGCTAATTGAATCATTAATTTATTAAATAATTTACTTAAAATACGTAATTTATATAATTATTTATTAAATATTCGTTTGCGTGATTTTAAAATATCAACATGGATTGTATGTTAATGATTGTTTACTTCATCCATCTTTTCTTCTTTTTCTTGGACTTGACTAAGGCAACAACTAGATCGATCGAACTTGATTTTTGACTTGCACCACAAAATTATGGAGGTTGCGTACCAATGGAAGCATTGTCACCAACTTTACGATTCTAAGGTAACCATCAAAATAAAATAAAAAGAAAAACGGTGCCATGCCCTTTTCAGTAGGAATGTCAATACTCCGTAGTCGCCAGACGAGCGCGAGGCAGGACAGCTCGAACTCGGCCGACTTCAACCCGTGACCTGATCGAGCTAACCATTTTTAATCTAGGTTAAATTTGACATCCTTATTTTTTAACAACGCCCTTCTCCTTTTCATAAATTAGAGATGAACAAAATCTTCAATTGCCTTTGTAAAGTAAGAAATCTTTGCCCTCGATCCTTGCATTTAGTATGAAAATCTTTTTTAAAAGTGTGCATTTATAAATAATAAGTTCGGTTTAAGTGACTGATTATGAACTTTAATATGAAATAAACTCGTGTCTCTACCATGAATTTAATTTAAGGAGAAATAACAAATAATAAACTCCATTCAAGTAATTGACGATGAAGAATAAATTTATTCATCGAACAAAATATTAAATTAATTGATTAATAAAAAGATTTTATTACAATACAAATTTGCTCCTATTCAAAAAGGATTAAAAGAGTTTAAAAGATTTAATTTTAAAATAATTAGCGATGCTTTAAAAACTGACCCAGAAGTTAAATCGGTAAAATCAGAAATTTAAGACTTAAGCGGTATTAGACCATTATAAAATATGTTGAACATTAAATAAAATTAAATAATTTGAAATATGATTAAAAGAGATTGTTTTTAATTATTAAAGATTTTGGAATTTAATTAAAGTATATTATTAAATAAAAATTAAGATAATTACTGATGATAAAATTGGCTGTCAAATTTGATCTAATTTAAATTTAAATAAGTAAATTTATATTAATTAAATTTTAGATTATACCTTAAATAATTCGAATAACTTAAACAAAAAATTTAAATAAGTAAATATTTAATACATTCTTACGATTTTCACACGAATCATAAGACCAGTCATTTTCATACCGCTATCTTCTATTCCACAGCAATAATTTGGTGCCAGAACAAAAGAGTGGCTGACATAGTTTGGACGGACAAAGCCAAATTAATATCATCTGCTGTCCGTTCTCTATCAATTTTTGTGGACGCAAACACTGTTCGCACTGACAGAACAGAACCAGAAATTTATAATAAAAGAGTCTAAATATTTATTTTTTAAAAATTTAAGAGCATGATATATTACTAGCCCTCAAATAACTTAATCCTCATATATGTATATATATATAATATTTAATTTTTTAAAATTTTAAAGGCTCAATACACTACTGGACCCATGTACTATTCGTATCCACGCAATGCCAAAAAAGGCAAATTATTAGTCCAAAAGTATCTCTGAACCCTCACATGTTAAATGTTCCTTTAATCTCTTTTATATGCCAATAATTTGAAAACCGGATTGAACCGGCTAATTCAACCAAAATAAATACAAGATAGCCTAATTTTTTCTCCAATTTATATTTATAATCTTTATACAAAAACTAAAGTTATATTTGGTTAGACGTAAAATTTTTAATAGAATGAAATAGTTTATAATGGAATAGAATGTAAATAAATGTAATATTAGAAAATTGTTGTCTGGTAAGAATAAAAGGTTCATAATGTAATATAGTGAAATGTCATTTAGAAAAAAATTTCATAATATAATATAGTTAAATCTTATTTATCATTTTACATTCCATCGTAAAGTCTCAAATCGGAAGCAGTTTATTTTTAGTGTTTATAATAAAATGAAATGTAATGTGAAACTTTTTTCTTTTACCCTATTTTATTTCATTTTAATATAAACCCTCATCGCGAAAGATAGAATAACACAACCTTGCATTTCATTTCATTAATAACTACCCAATCAAGCGTAGCCTAACTGATTCATTAATAACTAGGTAAGTTTCATGAAAAAAAAAACCCGCCGGCTTTCTTAAAAAAACCGGTTAAGTAATGAAAATCTGTTAGTCAAACATGTGGGACCCACGATAGAGGGGTTGCATAGTTGCGAGACCCACAAGCAGCAATTTATTGCACACTTTTTTAATATTTAGGAAAATTGAGATTTTTTTTGGGTTTTTTAAATTTTGAATGATTTTTTTCTTTTAAGTTCTTTGGACAATTTAATTAATAAATTATATTTTTTAAAATTTGTATTCTTTATTTACCTCTTTATATTTTAATCAAAATTTTTGTTTTAAATAATTATTATTAAAAATGAGTTATTAATTTTATCCTTACAAATTACTAAATTTATTTAATCACGTTAATAAATTATATTTATTAAAATTTAGGTCTTTTATTTATCTCCTTATACTTTAATTGAAAATTTTTAAATTATTATTGTTAGAAACTAATTATTATTTTTATAATAATTTTTTTTAATAAATTAAATTGTTAATTAGTATACATAAGTAATTTTTCTTAAGATAGTTTAAGAATATGTTAAGTAAAAAAGTATGTTTAAATGACATTAAAAAAATAGAACAAAGCTGGAGTCCTTTCTTTAAATTTTATTAAGTCTTTACATTTTACTAAGTCTTTAAATAAATGATAATATATATTCTTATAGTTTTTTCTTCTTATTTATTGTATACCGATTTAATACTAATTAAACTTTTAAACATTAAATTTTTTCAAAATTAATAAAAATCAAATCACAATAGTTTTTTAATTGTTTTGGTTAATAAAAAGTTATAATTAAAAAATTAAATCGATTTGAGTAATTCAATCGTAAAAATTTTGAGCGGTTAACTTTTCAGTTCGATTTCCTTCAATAACCTTTGTTGTTAAAAATCAATCAATTTATTAATTAATTAGTCAATTTTTATAAATAAAAATTAATTAATTAATTTTCATTTAACATTCTCTCTTTTCAATTAAGCTTTAAATTAATGATAATCTCTTTCAATTTTATTTCAAGTTGTACAATTTTATACATTCTTTAATCGATTTTATGAGAGTCTAATGCCAAATAAACCTTTTAAACCTTAAAATTCTTGTTTTATTAAATTAATTTTTAGACCGATTTTTAAAAAATTGATAAAAATGTAGTGTTTTGTGTATAGATCATATTAGCAAAAATAACTTTTTGACGTGATTTATGTAAGTTTTAAAAGATTAGTTACTAAGTTAAAATTTTTAAAAATTAGCGCTAAATCAAAAAAATTCTTAAAAAGTTTAATATTATTACTGCTGCTACCCAATTTCACACGCCAAACGAGAAGACTCACTGTTCCAAGATAACATATTAATTTGCCGAATTTAATATAATTATTGGTCGGTCTCCTGTCTCCGATCAATAATTATATACTTTTAGATAATTATTGTCTCCGATCAATAATTAAAGAACTTATGCCGCCCCAACTGCTCAGTTATTGTAATTTAGTATCCAAATCAGTATTCTAACACACAGACATATCTATTATTGAAATTTGTCGTAATTATACTCGTATTATCTATAACTTATCCTATTTATGTCAGTAATTATAGTGTTTGTTACTTATTATATATTTTATTCATTAAATATTTATTTTATTTATTATTTCTAATATATATTTAATTATTTATACATTTTTCTCGTGGGTCATTTGAAAACAATATTTTTATTAATTAAGAATAAGATTGCATACTTATGAACCTTCTTGTACTCATGTATCAGCGAATTATTATTGGGTTGTTATTATACTACTATTTATAATTATTATAATAATTAATATAACATGTAACTTCAATTTAAAAATTTGATATATACATTAAATATAAAATGGTGAAAAAAAAATAAATTCGTGGAGAATGAAAAGAGAATTTTCTATTAAAAATTTAGTTCATTGGAACTTTTATATTTATATATATAATTAGGTGTATATAATATGTTCTTAAGACAAAGGCAATGTGCTCTAATGCAGCCACCGGCCTATTAAGTAGGTTGCATTGTCTTGGTCAAGTTACGTACGCACAGAATATAATTCCCAGGTGGTACGAGTCCGTCAAACGGCTTAGGTACCGCCACGTGTTATCCAGTCTAGCTTCGCTCTGTCGGTGGCAGCCAATTGAGTCAAAACAAATCGGGGCCCTTGGTTTCCGCAAAACTCGCTGATGTTACCGAATTTCTGGGACGCGTGTCCTTATATGACGTACACAACGTTTGTTTTACAACAAAACAAAAAGGAAAAAGAGAATTTCTCAAATATTATATTTTAGAAATTTAATGGTTACTTAAATAAAAAATTTAATTAATTATTTAATTGATAATTTATTACATTTTTTCAAGTATTTGATTGATATTTTTAAAATCTGTTCAAATTATATTTAAGCAAAAATAAATGTAAATTATCATCGTCGTCACAACATCTAATTGACATCTTACTAAGATGTAGAATTTGAAAAGGTTTGATAGTACGCAACCTTATTTCTATGTAATAAAGAGGTTTTTTATAGACTCACATACAATACATCCCGACGATACTACAAAATTATAAATAGATGCAATGAATGAATGAAAATTATTTTATTATAAAAAGGAATTTTCATAATTTATGATACATATATCTATTCTAAGTTAAATAATATTTATTTTACACATCATAATTATAAATAAATTAAATGGTTTATTTTAAATTATAAATCACAATTTAAAATATATTTATGTATTTATAAAGTTAAAAAATAGAAAGACAAAACTATCCTTAAACTGGAAAAGAACATGTTAGAAAAGGACACAAACATTTACAAAGGAATATTGTACCTAGTGCCGACAATTTTGGATCAAAAAAATTGTACAGCTTATTTCCTTTTACATGAAAAATAAAAAATAAAGCATAAAATGTGATCTATTACATAAAAAAGGAATTGAAATTGTTATAAAATATGGTTGTGTCTCTTATCTAAAATAGAATATAAAAATCTAATGCATTTTGTGCACAAAAATTTCTCATTTTAGAGATAATTATAATATACGCAGCCTTTTTTATATTTTTATAAAAAGGACTGCTTTTGTGACTTGAATTTATAATCTTATGATTAGGAAGGAATACCTTTATCAATTGTGTCATTTATTTATATTTACTAATTTAGTAAATTAAATTTTGTTATATTTAATTTGTCTTAAATCTAACGAAAAAAGTTTAAATTTATTAAAATTATTATTTTTATGGACCAAGTGTAGACAGTATAGTGGTCCACCTATTGTTAAGCCTACGCTTATCATGTTGGACGTGTTCTTAGAGTGTCTTACTTTGCTTCCGTTGATATTGACTAGACCTCACCTGGGTCTCTCAGCCGGGCCACTGACCCGAAAAGGCTTTATTGTTGACAGCAAGGAAAGAATAGTACTGCACACCCATACTATATGACATGACGCATGTTACTTGTTTGAATGGTAAAAATAGTCAAGTCAAATTAAATTCTTTATTTAAAATTTAAATTTTAAGATTCAAACACAAAAATAATTTATCTAAAATTTAGAAATTCAAGTCTTTTAATATATATATATATATATATATATAATAGTCAAGTCAAATTAAATTTTTTATTTAAAATTAAAAATTAAAAATTTAAGATTCAAACACAAAAATAATTTATCTAAAATTCCCATAAAACGCAAGAAACAGAAGAACACGCACGCGCGCGCGCACGTGTGAGCAAAGCGAGAGTCATTGAGTCCACTCACCGCTTTTAGTTGCAAGAGAAATACCGGCGGAGCAAGAAGACTCGCTTCTCTCTTTGATGGGCACAACCCCTCATCAACTGCACCAACCCAAACACTGCAACTCATCTTAACAACACAATGATTGGGATATTCCTGATCTTGCCCCTGGGAAACACACGTGTCATCAATGCAACGGTAGTCCACCATTTGTTCCAGTACACCTGCATGCATTTGAACAGAAGCCAACCTCCCAGTTTGGTGAAACACCCTCCTAGAGCAGCCTTAAATTTTTGGGCCAGCTGTCCCATCCTGTGGGATGCCTACAAGCCAGCAAGGGGTTAATCACTGGATCCGCCGGTAGATACCCTGGTCTGAGACCAAATAAAAAACACCCTCCAATGTTGTGTGTCTTTGCCTGTTTGGTCTTTATTAACCTTTAAACAGGAGAGCTTTGGCGGCTTTCGTAGTTACAAGTTACCTTCTTTCTTTAACTTTCCTTTTTTGTTTTTTTTTTTTCAAACACAGTTGTTTAATGTGTGTTTATATATATGTTAGCTGTCCACTCGTTTTTTATGTTCATTTTCCAATTTCCTCTCCTTTGAATCCTCCAGAACAGCTAGTAATAGAGAGAGAGGGAGAGAGGTGGGGAGATAATAATTCAATTCTTCTTTGACATACCATTTTCGTTGATTTTGATTCTGTGTTGGTTTTCCCGGTTGTTTCTTGGGAACAATCGCGGTTCTTTAGAGGAAAGTTTTGATCTTTTCTCGCAAAGACTCGAGCTTTTTGGCTACATTTGTGTGGAAGAGATCTGGGTTGTTTAGTTTCTTCATACAGAGGTTTGGCAGATTCTGGGTTTCAGCGAAAGTGGAGCTTAAGTTTCTTGAATTCGAAGAATTGGAAGATCCATTCGAGTTCTGCTTTTTTTTCCTTTCCAGAGCACGCCATTGGTTTGCGAAAAAAAAACTAGTGGAAGTTAAGCTTTCTTTGTCCCTCTATCTACGCGTGGCTGTTGAGATTGGTCTCGTGTAATGTTCAAGTCAAAGCTTTCTAAAACAGAGACTAAGTCCTGCTGTCTGAAATGGGTGTCTCTTGTTTCTAAGATAGATCGTGTGGAGTCACAGTCGTCGGAGATCTGAGCCTCTCTGTATCTTAAATTTTCTTAGTTGTAGAGGTGTCAGAAAAAGATGATGAGAATGAAGAATAAACCAACACGGTTGTCGCCGATGAATGGCGGTGTCGGCGGCGGTGGAGGTGAGTCTGCTGCCCAGTGGGAGCTTAGGCCTGGAGGCATGTTGGTACAGAAGCGAAACCCCGACTCCGATCGGAGTTCCGTCGCGCCACCGACAATTAGGGTTCGGGTTAAATATGGGTCAACGTATCATGAGATCAATATCAACTCTCAAGCTACATTTGGTAAGCCTTTTTGACCTGTCTCTCCCAAACTTTGTTCCTTTTATTGGTTTCTCAGTGTTAAATTTACAAAACAAGCTTTGGCAATTTTCGGTTTTCCAGGAGAGTTGAAGAAAATATTAACAGGACGAACAGGACTTCACCACCAAGATCAGAAGCTGATTTTTAAGGACAAAGAGAGGGATTCAAAGGCGTTTCTCGACATGTCCGGTGTGAAAGACAAGTCAAAACTTGTCCTTTTTGAGGACCCAATTAGCCAAGAAAAACGATTTCTTGAGATGAGAAAGAATGCTAAAATGGAGAAAGCATCCAAGTCCATCTCAGAAATCAGCTTGGAAGTTGACAGGCTCGCTGTTCAGGTAACAATATTTCGAAATTCAGACAATCACCAGCTTTGATATATCAGAAGCTATAATTCTGAGCTTTTTTAATAGGTTTCGACGCTTGAATCTAAAGTTGCTAAAGGAGGAAAAGTAGCAGAGATAGATGTGCTTAATTTAATCGAATTACTGATGAATCAGTTGTTGAAATTGGATGGAATAATGGCAGATGGTGATGTTAAACTACAGAGGAAAATGCAGGTAATTTAGCTTTCTAGTTCTTTATCAGACCATGTGACTACGTTTGTTTACAGTAGACAAGACTGATTCGTTTCTTGATTGTCTGATAAAAAAAAAAGGTAATGAGAGTGCAGAAATATGTTGAGATTCTTGATACGTTGAAGATCAAGAATTCTAAACCACCTATTGTTGGTAATGGAAAGCACTCAAATGGGCAGAGACTACCAACAATCCAGGAGCACCAACCCAAGTATCCTAATGGGCAGAGACTGACACCGATTGCAGAACAGCAACAGCCACCGGTACAACCGGCGCGGGAAAAGCCACAACCCTCTAACAAAACATCAGGGCCGGTGGTGGTGACCACACAATGGGAAACGTTTGATTCAACTCCAGCACTAATACCGGTCCCCTCAACGTCAACATCTAGCACCAATAATGCATCAGTTGTTCATCAGCCAAAATTCCCGTGGGATCTCTTAGACTAGTCTCTGTTGCCACGTAGAGTAATTGGCTCTTTTTTTCCTTTCCTGCTTAATTGTGTGTGGATGTGCTTTTTCAGTTTGTCTCCCAATTGGTTTGTTACTTTCTCCATTCTTTGATGTATTTAGATTCACCCCTCACAGCTTCTTGCTCTGTCAATTCAGTTCAGCAGCAAAAAATAAGTGGGGTTACTGCACAATACGTCCATTATTATTGTTCTTAATCTGTTTCCACACTGTATCTTGTTACCACTTGTATGGTTCTGTTTGTGATAGTGATCATAGACACATATATTTTCTAGCTTCATTTTCTTGTCATTTCAAGTTTCTTTTCCTTCCCCTACCAAACAGAAAATTCTGGGTTTGACTGCAAAATTCTGAATGGAACAGGAACAAGAACAGGACCAGTAGTGGTTGATGACCCAAAAGTTGATTTCTTTTAAAGTATTATACTTTGCTTCCTCTGGGGGCTACAAGCTGACAAAAATGGAGTTACAAAGAGAGGTGATTAAGACATTGAAAGTCTAAAACCCTAGAAGCAATTTAATAAGTGTTTAGCCGAAATGATTAACAGTGTAATGATTTAGTTGACGCAAGTCACCTGTTCCAATTTTGGTAAACCTTCCTATTTAGCTTCATTAGCTATAATGTCTACTGACCTAATACCTGCTAGCTACCATGAAAGTTCCAAGAACATGAAGTACGACGAAAGCATGTTTGCCATTTTCTGACTTCTCCAAACGCATAGAAATTGTAGGGCTATGATTGTACTGTTATTACACCAAGAAAATAAAATCACGAAGCTAACCTTTTTCCAAAATCTTTCGACTCAAGTAATCTCTAACCGCTCCCCTCACCATTAAAGTTCGAGTCCTTCGATTGGACGAGAAAAAGTGAAGTATGAGTTGGTGCAATCATAAAAAGTGTAGGTGTTTTTAGGCTTCGCAATCTAAATTATGATATCCAAATTTAAAATCTTTATTAAAATAACGTTATTTTTAAAAATAAAATTTTTATTTTTTAAAAAATTAAAAATATATTTAACACGATCCGATTATGTTTTCGTAATTCAATTCGTCATGAAATTTAAGTATCGTGGATCGCTCTTAAAAATTAAAAATATATTTAACACGATTCGATCATGTTTTCGTAATCTAATTCGTTGTGAAATTTAAGTATTGTGGATTGATGTTATGGTCTCATTCATACTAAAAATTATGCTTCTAATTTTATTTATATTCTAAATATTTTGTAGTGTTAGAAATTTAAAAAAAGACTTTCAAGTGTTTATCAAATTATTTTAACGAATATCGTTATGTGATTAATTGTTGTATTATGTTATAAGCATGTATGAGTGTTTTATATCCACCAATTTAATGTATCTCCTCATGTTCGAACATATTTAAGTTCTATGCAATGTTTTAAAAACTGAACCAGAAGTCAAATCGGTAAGACAATAAATTTAAAGTTTAAAAGATTGAACTAGTATTCGACTGTCATAAAACCGGTTGAATATTAAATAAAATTAAAAATTTTGAAATATTATTGAAAGAGATTGTCTTTACTATCGAAGAATTCGGAGTTTAATTGATAAAAGAAATTGTTAAATGAAAATTAATTGATTTATTTTGGTTTATAAGAACTTATTAATTTAAAAAAATTAACTAATTAATTAACAAATTGATCAATTTTTAACAACAAGAGTTATTAAAATAACTCGAACTCAAAATTTAAAAATCGAACTGAAAAGTTGGACAGTTTAAAGATTTTACGATTGAACCGGTTGAATTTTTTAACCATTTGTTCTACGAACAATTCATCAAAACGTATTAAACTTTGGTTCCAAATTTTGAGGTAGTTGACTTTGATATTTATTTTATCTTCATTTTCTAAAGAAAGCATATTTAATAAAGGCATTGAGATCTCACAATTCAATGAAAATGATTAATTAAAAGCACCTAATTATATGTTACATAACAAGACAAAAACATCAATTAGTAAATAAATTTCACTCATAAATATATACTTTAGCAACTTTAATTAGTAAAGAGAGGAAGCTAAAAAAGCATGCACACATCTTCATTGGCTAACATGTATATATTTGGAGGACCAACAAGATTCTATATGCACTTCTTTTTGTATTTGGGTTTCATTAAAGTGGAAGAACAAAGCAAAAGTCCAATGAAATTGCATTAGTTAAAGGGTGTAGGACACCTTCACTAAAAGTACAATTATCAACTAAAAGAATAATGAAATTCTAAATAATAATACCAAAAATAAGAGGTCAAAAAATACTTAGTCTTACTCTTGACTAAGGAAGAGACTGCTTTTGATAAACCTATAAATAAAAAAAATTTAAGATCAGTTGGAATAAAATAATAAACAAATACATAAATAAATAATTGTATAAATAAAAAAGGAAAAAATCAATAAAAATAAAAGTAAAAGTAAAAATAAGGATAAAGTAAGTAAATAAATTGAGAAATAAGAAAGAAAGTTAATAAAATAAACATATAACGGTTGTTGGGTAATTATATTAGAGAGCATCAATGATTGATTAAAGCATGACTTTAACTAAGCATAGCATATAAGGAGTGTCGGTGGAAGGATTATAAAATAATCATATAAAAAGACCAAGAATAAATTGATAAAACAAGTTCAAGGAAAGTACTTTAGTTTTTATTTTTTCTTTAACATACTTTTACATTTACACGTAGGATAAAAGTTTACTTCCTTTATGAGTTTCTAAAGAATATTAAATTAAAAAATAATTCGTAGTGTACAAAATTATTTATTTTTCATATAATTCATAACACACTACAAGAAAATTACGAATTATCGACGAATAATTACCGATGGAAACAATACCGTTGAGAATTAGCGACGGAAAATCACATTCCGTCAGTAAAATTGTCGTAATAAATGGTAATTTGCGACAGATAAAATATCCGTCGATAGAGCTGGATGGAAAACTATCCCGCTGATTTTTGCTATGGAATATAGCGATGGAATAGGAATTACCGTCGGTAAAAGAGGCGCGAACGGTAGGCGGCAAAATAAGCGTCGTCGTTTACCGACAGAAGTTTATTCCGTCGGCAAAGTTAAAAAATAAACGTCGTCGTTTACTTCGACTGCAACGTTTTTAGTAAAACGTAAACGAATCGAGATGTACCAACGGAAGTGCATTCCGTCGGTAAAATTAAAATTTAAATGCCACCATTTGCTTCTTCTTCAGCATTTTAGTAAAGTCGAAAACGACGTCGTTACTCGTTAGACGTCTGATCTTAGCACGAAGCCCACCCCCCGGTCCTCATTTTCACCTCACGTTCTTCTTCTCTCTTGTCGCCGGTTCTGTGTCGCCGTGTGCGGGCGTGGGTTCGCTTCTCGCCGTCGATCTTCTTCCTTCTGCATCCATCTTCTTCCTTTGCATGTTTCGGTTCCTTGAGAAAGTTTTCACTCCGCATCTTCGTCGTGCATCGGTTCCTTGCTTCCTTCCGGTGCTTTTGTGTTGTTCTTCCTTCTGCGTCTTCCTTAATTCATCGATTGAGGTTAGTGGGTTTTGTTTTGAACTAGCTTTTGTGTACTGCGTTCATAGTTTTCGAAATATGTTCGTGTGGATGTTGAATTTGTGGGGATGTCGTACTGAATTTGTGTAGTGAACTGTGTTCGTGTGGATGTTGAATTTGTCCACATTTGGAATTGTCTGAAACCTTTGCCTGGTTTTTGGAATCGTACTGAATTTGTGTAGTGAACTGTATTCGTGTGTATTTTGTTATTATTTTTGTGACTCTCTTATGGAGAATGTAGACTTCCAGAAATGCAATTATCTTTAGAGTAGCAGATGTCCTACCCCATATATGTGCCAAGAACGTGATCGGTTACCTTTATTGTTATTAGGATAAAAAGAGAGTAGCTCTCTCTGATTCTAATCGACCTGCCACTTCATGGAATAAACCTGCTCAAGGTTTTATTAAGCTAAATATAGATGCATTTGTGAAGAAGGATGGTGTTGTTTTTGGTGATATAGTATGAAAT
>JAOTBA010000006.1:32253164-32269084 GCA_025629845.1 Erythroxylum squamatum | reverse complement strand
GTTAAACGAAAAGATTACACAATTCAACCCCCCTTCTTGTGTGTTGATTATCATTGTACTAATTTGTAATTCACTTCAAGTACCTCTTAGGAGTTCAGTTAGACAGAGGAGACTGGCTAGTTCCAACGATTACTTTGTTTATCTTAGAGAAGACATGTATGATATTGTGGATAATATTGACCCTAAATCTTATCAGGAGAAATGTAGTCTATGGCTAATAATGAAGTGTGGGAACTTATTGAATTGCCTAAAAATTATAGGGCAATTGGTTGTAAATGGATTTTTAAAACCAAGAAGGACTCGAAGGGGTCAAGTTGAGAGACGTAAAGCTAGGTTAGTAGGGAAAGGTTTCACGCAAAGAGAGGGCATTGACTTCACTGAAACTTTTTCCCCTGTGTCCAGTAAAAATTCATTTAGAGTTGTCATGGCTCTTGTAGCATATTTCGATATAGAGTTACATCGAATGGATGTCAAGACATCTTTTTTGAATGGTGATCTCCTCGAGGAAATATACATGCAACAACCTGAGGGTTTTCAGTTAAATGGTAATGAGCATTTAGTGTTCAAATTGAAGAAACCTATTTATAGTTTGAAACAAGTTTCTAGGTAGTGGTACCCGAAATTTGATGAGTTTCTAGGCAGTGGTACCCGAAATTTGATGAAGTTACCTCCTTAGGTTTTGAAGAAAATAAAGTAGATTAGTGTATATACCTAAAGGTCAGTGGGAGTACATTCATTTTTCTCGTTTTATATGTTAATGGGTTGTTAGCAATGATCTTGGCTTACTGAATGAAACTAAGCAGATGCTGAAAAAGCATTTTGAGATGAAGGATCTTGGTGAGGCAAGTTTCATGCTAGGAATTGAAATTCAAAGGGATAGATCTCATAACTTAGTTGTCTTGTCTCAAAGGGCTTATATTAATAAAGTACTGGAGAGATTTGACATGCAAAACTGTAAACCCGGTGATATAACAGTCGTTAAGGGTGATAAATTCAATAAAAACCAGTGTCCTAAGAATGAAATTGAAAAGGCAGAGATGAAGAACAGACCATTTGATAGTGCGTTGGGGAGTTTGATGTATGCTTAGGTTTGCAATAGGTCTAACATTGCTTATATAGTTAGCGTTTTGGGTAAGTACCAGTCTAATCCTGATAATGTCCATTGGGTAGCTGCTAAGAAAGTGATGAGATACTTACAGAAAACGAAGTAGTATATGCTTGTGTATAGAAGAGTTGACAACTTCGGCCTTTGCCAGCATTCTTCGGCCTTTGCCAGCATTCTTTAGCCAGGTCTTCATGTCCTCCAGGAGCCGCCTTTTGGGGTCCAAGAGCTGCTTTGTCGAGATACCCAGGGATCGTTGTTTGCTAGAGCTATGATTTAATTTCTGTTGCCTTTTGTAATCAAAAAAAAAGAAGAGTTGACAACTTAGAGATAATAGGATATAGTGACTCAGGTTTAGCTCGGTGCCCTGATAATATGAAATCGACTTATGGTTACATCTTTAAGTTGGCTAGGGATGCGATATCTTGGAAGAGCAAGAAGCAGACAATGGTTGCGTCTTCTACTATGCAGGCTGAATTTATTGCTTGTTCTGCGGCTGCTACTCATCCTGTTTGGTTGAGAAACCTGGTGACCGGACTTCGCATTGTGAATTCCATTGCTAGACCTCTCAGAATCTATTGTGATAATAGTGTAGCAGTGTTTTACACTAAAAATAACAAGACTTCTAGTGGTTCTAAGCATATGGAATTAAGGTATCTGACTGTCAGAGACCTAGTGAAGAATAAAGAGATAGTTATTGAGCATATAGTTACAGAGTCCATGCTAGCTAATCCCTTAACCAAGGGTCTTCGACTTATAGTGTTCCAGAACCATGTTGAAGACATGTGGATTTAAAACTCTTTTAATGCACTTGGCTAGTGGGAGTTTTGAAATGTATGTGATTTTTCCTTATGTTGTTAGACTTTTATTGTTAAATATTTAAATGTTTATTTCACATGGTTATGTTATTTTAATGCAATTGATTTTAATATTCTCTTATTACTATTTAGTATATATATCAATTGCTATTTCGAAACTCGATGTCCTTTTATATCATCATGTCTTGTGATTGACACCATCTTATAGTTAGAGACATATTACAAAATTTTGGACTCAGTGTTCTATTAGATTATAATGTCTCCTGATCAACACCATATTTGAGTCTGCAGAAACTATTATAAAACTCGGTGTCCTTTTCAATCATTATGCCAATGGTTGACACCATATTGGAGTTCAAGGCATTATAGTTCATAATGAACTATACAATTTCTCTTGCTTTAAGCCTATTTTAAGAGAAATTGTAAGAACTGACGTTGAAAGTAGCACCTTGCATTAATTATTGGATCACCTTTATGTGATATTTTCATGCTACACTACACACTAATGACTGGTTAATAAGGTTAATGATATATGTAATTATTGATCGATGTTATATCAATAAAGGATGTAATGGGTACCGTAGTTCAATGTCATTTGACTTTCATCGAACTTCCTATTGAAGTGCTACATCTCGGATCATATATATATATATATATATATATATATATATATATATTTAAATGTGGCCACATTGCACAAAATTTAGTTTATTAGCTTAAGAGTCGTTTTCAAAGGTTTTTTCAAAAAAAATTTAAACAATTGATTTTGCCCGAGTGAGAGAATGTTAGAATATATTTTGTGGGCTACAATCAATTGTAGTTTTGGTTTTATTAAAAATAGGCTAATGATATGATCCCTATTGAGATGCTTATGGTCCACTATTATAGTGATCCCTATTGGACTTAAGCACTTTATACTGTTAGTGTGATTAATGGTGTAGGCTTAACCCTAAGGCCTATAAAGGGCAGGCCTAGGGTTACTATCTGTGGCTAGGTCTCTGTTGCACTCCCTATATACACATATGTATGGTCTCTCTACATTTTGTCCAATTGAGAATTGTATTTTCCAAAAAGAGCAGAGTTGTTGTGGAAGTCCTAGTCGTCACCAAACGCTTACGCGGTGCTTTCTCGATTTGTCGATCATGTCTTCAACAAGTAAGTATTTGTGTTCCCTATCACGTAATTTTTTTCATAATTTTGGTTTATTACGGGATCAGGTTGGGTCGATTTGCCAACCCTAATCTCATTCTTAGTATTGATATTCATTTTTTATAAAGAGATTAATTTTATTTAAATTAATTGATTTTTCATATTTCTTATGTAATAGACAACACGTAGAAGAAATTACATATTTTGTTAATGCTTTAGGGAAAAAAATTTCGTTCTTTCTTTTTAATGGAAAAATTCGCATTTATTATAATTCCAATGTGCGTTGACTTTTTAAAAAAAATTTATTTTTAGAAAATAATATTTATTTTTGTAATGTTATTTAATTATTTTATAGCTCTTTGGTTACCAAAATGACGATGTATTATAAAATTTAAATTATTATATATAAACAAACAGTAATTTAATAGAAAATATTTTTATATTATAATAGTTTAATAAAACATATATTACAATGAAATTTTATATAATATTTAATAATATTCACAATTTAATTCTATTACTCTTTTAAAATTAAGAGATCAAATAATTTTAAATTAACTAATTAATAAAAATATATCGATGATAAAAAATATTTATATATTTATTTTTTTCGAATAGTCTAATTGATATGAATAATTTTATAAATTGATATGAATAATAACTTAAAATTTTCATGGTCATGCATTCAAGTTAGTAAAACTAACTAACTACTGAAAACAATTGCAAATTGATTAACTAGTAAATAATTTTCTGTCATCATATATAATTAGATGACATCATCCCAAAAAGGAAACAAAGAAGAAAGTCAAAGGAGGAATGATATAGGCAGGGTTCGTTAGCCAAAAGAAATACTTCTTATCTTTTGTGACTTCTGTAACCAATATATTCAAAGGAGTAAAGGAAAACATGGTGAAGTTATTTGTCAAAGGTTACCATAGAAGAAGATGGGGGAAGAGTTTCACAAAGTAACCAACTTACCATGAGATAAAAATAAACTTAAAAATAAGTTTGATTGGATGAGAGTTAGACGGGGTCTCCCATTTTAAGTTATTTTCTTTTACTTTAATGCTAAATAGTTAGTTAAATAATTTATATTTAAGTTATTTATATTTTTGATAGGAGAACATCAATTTTAAAACATTTAAAGAGAAGGGCTTGAACTTGAGTTTGAATGTAAGTTGAATCAACTTTTTGGATGTTTAGCCCAAGGAGAGAGTACATTTTATGCTATCACTAACCCTCCACAAGGACAACGAAAAGTTGAGAAAGTGTATGTTCCTTCTCCACCTCATAATTATGAGAATATAGATGAGACTAGTGGTCTAAATAATTACCATGTGACTGGTGATTGGGAAGAGGTGTGGAGAGAACCTACCTCGACCCTTACATCTACTCCTATTGCTACCCCTCAAGCTACATATGATCAAGGGAGTGACAGAAGAAGAAGCAAAAGAGTTTTGGAGAGTAACAGTTCACAAAGTAATAAGAGTGCAAGAACTGATTCCACTAAAAGGATAAGGCACTTAGGTAATTGTTTATACTAATTATATTGCTTCTATGGACACTCAGGTAAATATTACTTGGTTGATAAAGGCTATTTGGAAAGAGAAGGATATTTAACACCTTACCTAAAGATAAGGTATCATCAATAAAAGTTTCATGGTGCAAATCCAAGAGGATCTCAAGAAGTTTTTAATTGAGCTCATTCATCATTGAGAAGTTGTATTGAGAGGGCTTTCGGTGTTCTTAAGGCTCGATGGAAGATATTGAAGAAAATGCCTAAGTGTTCACTGATGGATCAAAATAGAATAATTTGTGTAGCTTTTACGCTGCATAACTATATTAGAAGAAGTACAATTGGCGACCCTGCTTTTAACATTATCGATCAATATCCTGAATTTATACCTCCAGATGTATTTCAAAATGTCAAAGTTAAACTCTACACAAGAAGGCGTTGAAAAATAGAGGACTTGGGAGATGACAACTATTTGTGATAATATTGCTTTTAATTTAATGGCAATTAGAAGTTGTTCTTAGATTATTATAAACATTTGCTTTAAATGATGGTGTTCATTTCTTTTGCTCTATTTGAATTGTGATGTTAAACTTAATTTGGATTGTTATATTTTATGTTTGGATATATGATGATGATGATGATGATTATTATTATTATTATTATTATTATTATTATTATTATTATTATTATATGTTCTATGTTTTTTATTAGAGTTATAAACTTAATTATGTAGAATTAAATATATAAAATCTAAATTACTATAAGAATATTCAATGAAATACTAAGATATATAATATTCATACCCTTATAATTTTTTTAAATTCATGTCCTCATAACTTATTTTATACATAAGCAGTTAATACTAAACAGTTAATTTTACCAAACATCAAAAGACAAATAGCTAATGCATTTCGCTGGTTAAATCAGCTGATACAATCAGCTATCAGTTAACAGCTGATCGCTAAACAGGGCCTTAGTCTAGTCCTTTTCAATTTAATTTATATATTTTAAGAGTTATCATTAATTTTTATAATATTATTTAGCTATCATTATAACATTAATGTTGCATTGTTTTAAGTGAAAATAAGTCAAAAGTAATGAAATAATGATTGAGATTGTGTGAAAATTAAACAATATTATAAAAACAAATAATAATTTTTATAACATAAAAATTAAAATAAACAAAATATCAAATTATAAGAGTTTTCTATTATATTTAATCCAAAAGTATCAACAATATATAATTTTTATATCTTAAAAATTTTCATTAATTTTATAATATTATTTAACCATCATTCAAGTCATTAATGTTGTAAAGAGGAAGTAATAATTTTCATAAAATAAGCAAAATATCAAATTACAAGACTTTTCTAATGTATTTAACTAAAAAATATTATGCAAATGTCAGGATCAACAATATTCAAACTGAATCATCAAAATTTCAACTTAACCAAACCTAAAAAGTTTCATAATTGTAGCACATAGAATTTGAACGTGGAGCTTTGAATAGGTTGGCACAGAAGACTGTAGCGTAAGACAATTCAGATGAGTTGGACACACATGGCTTTTTCATTTTGCAGCTTCGATTCATGCACACTTTGAATAAAAGAGCTATTTGGAAAGTGTTTTTCTGGTGTAAAGGCCATTAGGGTCAAGAGTTAGTGACTGAAGAACAATAAAAGTGCATGTGATATTCAAAGTTGAAACCACCGCTATCGTCCACTTGCCCCTGCACACAAGTCCAGACGATATTGTGTCCAAAAGTAGAGACTAGAGATCGAAATTGAAGCAGAACATATCGGAGTGTAATCATGGCGTATCTACTTGCTGAGACGCACGAAAACAGCTGTACATACGTCCAAAATCCAAATAGAAGAATGCTGTCAGTACTGAGTCAGAAACGACAGCACTTTCACTTGCCATCCGTGGCTGCAAACTCCTGCAGTACTCAGTCCTCAGTCTGTATCTTGCAGAAAATACAGCCTTTTCACCGACAATCTGCTGCTCCAAGCTCCTCCTAGTCCTAGCTGCTCCCTCTCGGGTAGACCGATTCATGTCGAGGTGGTACCTAAAAAAAATTGTAAATGAGATATTATGTATCATAATAGAAATAGAATAATCAGAATAATTAGGTGTTAAAATATTTAATTTAAATAAATTTGAAATTAATTATTAATGAAGATTTTGATGAGGGAAGTGTTAATTCTATTATTCACTTTTAGAGTTTAAATACATAAATACAAGGCTGAAGTTTTTGGAAACAAAATCATAAGCCTAATTACAGGTTTTGACCCAATCTGTATTAATGCTCTGTATTAATGTACATAGGATCCTTGACTTTTAACATAATCAGTAGCTTCCACATCTTCAGGAGATTTTAGCATCTCCTTGAACAATTTCCTTATCAATTAACTCATTTAATAGTTTGTTAATAAATTCGAGTTATATTATCTCAGTTTAACAAAATGAGAATGCATTGATATGATTAAGGTTTTAACCCGATGTTATGGCAAGTGTTTCTCTCCTTTTAATATTTCTCTTAATTTTTTGAATTATCAATTTATAATAATTTGTTCTCTTAATCCCTTAATTTATCGTTAAAATTAGTAATAAATAGTTCAACGTGTATAATCTATACAGTCAAATTAGTACTATAATTCGGTGGAAAAGTAGTTTTTATTATTATTTTAATTTATACTTTCATGTCAACATTGGATTGCGAGTCTTACTCAACCACTCTTTAACTTTTGAATTAAGTCCACTAAAATCTCCTATTCAAACATCAAACTAACTACCAAATTGAACCAAAAGTTGAATCGCACGTTTTAATAGTTTTGATGGGTGTGGATGACTAGTAGATACATATCTTCTTTCTTAATCTTACCCTCTTAAGAAGTCACTAAAATATCGAACTTAAGTAGCAGAATAAAGTCATGTTCTTTGTGAGTAGATGACATCCAAACTTAACACGAAACCATGGTCCATGGCCGCTGGTAAAGCTGTTTCAGATATGCACGACGACTCACACAGGCTAAGAGTGGCTGTTTTCATTTCCGTAAATAAATGGATGGTCTCGAACATAAGGTGGTACACGAAAATATGAACGTGAGAATTGATCCCTTGAGCCTGGACCTTGGAATCTCAACTTGGTGTTATTTGGAATTCACAAAATACACACACACATACATGTATATAATTTTCTAAAAAATTATCATTTACTTTTTCTAATATTCTTCCAATACTATATAAGTTATTTGTATCTTTAATATTATATTAAAATTTAGAAATCTTATTATTGTGTAGTTTTAAATAAAAATATATTAAAATTTAAGACAATATGAGGAAGGATTGTGTGATAGTGAAATAACATAAATAATCAATAATTTTTAAATAAAAATGATAAATTATAACATTTTAATCCTATATACATCTATCTATATGTACACATATACACCTACCCTATTTATATCTAAACTATATATACTAAACCCTAAACGTGTCTCCATAAGAGGGTGCCAGTTTCTGTGGTGTTGCCATTATCCCCGTAGAAATTATGACCCCATGCACTTTGCTTATCAAGTTGTGGACCATCTTCCTCTGAAAATGACCTTATTAGTACAACACCTTTTCCTGCAAAAGCACACAAAAAATGCAGCCAGAAAAGCGACCATATCCCCTTTAAACGATCGAAGTGTGTACGTGAGCTCAAATTGTGGGGGATTAATATCCGGTCACTTTGATTATGATAAGATAAGAATATTCCTATATACTGATGGATTGACGGAATCATCTTGCTGATTTAGTAAGTGATCGTGATCATTTTTTATCAACTTTTGTGCAAATATGGATTAGAACTAACGTCATTCTTTATCAAAGTAAGAGGAAGTGTGTAAAAAGTTGCGATGGATTGTGCTCTTGGACTTGATCATATAATTAGTGATATAATCACTTGATTAATATAGAAACTTAGATTGAAACAATAAATATTAAAAAATTTTACCCATCTAACCCAAGGGGTGTGGTTGAGTGGCATGGACTCATCCATCCTTAACTATAGGTCAGGAGTTTGATTCTTGGCTTTGAGTATGGAGCAGCCTTAAATCCTTGAGCCTGCTGTCCCATCCTGTGAGGTGCCTACAAACCAGCGAGGGGATTAGTCACTGGATCCGCCGGTGGATACCCTGGTCTAAAGATAAAAAAAAAATTTCTTTTTTACCCATCTTATCATGTCCTCAAATCTTTAACCGGAAGTATACAACTTATTTGAGTATATGCAACAGTTCTAATTAATACGATACTTAAAATAAAGCTTAATTTAGCAAAATGAAAAAAAAGTTATTGGATAAAATTATATTAATTTTAGAATAAAATACAAACATACCGTGTAATTTAAGAAATATTTAAAAAATTTTGTTAATTGAAAATTTTAAAAAATATTTTTCAAATTTTTATCATATTAATGACATTTAAAAACTAAGTTGAATTATCATATTAATGACATTTAATTAATTCGTGTACGATATTTATATTGCACATATTTTGTCAGCATTTTTTAACTAAAATTTAAAAAATATTTTTTAAAGAATCCGAAATTATTTTGTCAAGAATTTTAAAGATTATAATTTTTTTTAGCATCTCTTAAATTATAAGAGATGTATAAATTAATTTATTAACTTAGATATGACCTTTTTTATATAATATCTCCTTCAATATTCAGCACTAGACACCATGTAATAAAAAAAAGAGACACTTGTAAAAGTGGGAACTTCCGGTCAGACAGTAATAATATTAGTGTGTTCATGAAGCAGGGATGTCTCAAAAGTACACAACGTCGGCGCGTGAGAGTGGAAGCTTCCTCAGCCAAAGTGGGTTGGTGACTCGGTTCACTTCGCAGAGAAAGGGGAAGGTTATCTGTTGTTAATATCTTAGGCTTTATTGATTTTTATTAGCAAATACTTCCTCCTTTGGACCAAACTTTTGTTGGATTCCTGTCAAATCCCAAGTGATTAATGAGTAAGGTACAAATTACCTAAACTTTATTATATTATTAGAACTAGATCGAAAGTTAAATCGGTAAGACAAGAGGTCTAAAGTTTAAAAGATTTAACATGTATTAGACCATTATAAAATTAGTTAAAAATTGAATAAAATTAAAAAATTTGAAAAATCACCGAAGACTTATTCATCGAAAAATTTAAAGTTTAATTGAAAAAAGATATTGGTAAATAAAAAATAATCGATTTATTTTAATTTATAAAAATAATTAGTTTACGAAAACTACCGATTAAATAATAAATTAATGAATTTTTAACAACAAAAATTATTAAACTAAATCAAACCGAAAAGTTAATTAGTTCAACGTTTTCACTCTTAAACCAGCTAAACCAGTTCAGTTTTAAAACATTAGTTTTCATTATATATATGTTTGATCATAAATTAGTAATTGCATCAATATGAAGAAAAGAATAATGGTTTCAAAATTTTTTACTTCTTAAATAAAATATCTATAAAATTCTTCTGAATTAAATTAAATCTCACTCTCGATAATTTTATTTTTCTTATTTGTTTTAAAATTAGGATGATCGATTCTAATTTTTTATTTATTCTTTTGTAATTGAATGAATACCTGTAAGAGTGTAATAAATTATGTTTGTGATTAGTTATTTTTGCATTTATTATAACCACCACAATGGTTAAATAGTGTACATTATGTGAACTATGTCATATTCCATTTTGTTGAGCTTACTGTGCTGTGACAGAGAAAGTGGAATTGGAACAACATAAGAACAAGCCTCTGATGAGGAGAATCGCTTTTCCAAGTCGGATGTAATGGCTAAGTATAGATATATACGAATCTGAATAACCAAAAAGCATATCAAACTTCTTATGTTTAGAGATTGTTCTTACAAATTTATTATATTGTAAAATTAAATAAATTTTACAATCTCAAGTTTATATATAATTACGAATAAGTTATATAATAATTAATAATATAACTAATAATTTTTAAAATATAAAAATTGATCCTGTATTATAATATATAGTAAGAGTATCCTATTCAATAACCAGTTACTCTATGCATGAAGAGGCCCCGTCAATGTGTAAACTCTCATGATCTGTTTTTTAACATAAAACTATACTCTAAAAATCTTAAATGATTGAAGTAGCAAGAGTATCCTATCTTATTCAATAATCACACTTACGCTAATGCATGGAGAGGCCCCATCAACGCGTAAATATTTTCAACATTCAGATAAGCGTCCATGGCTGCCTGCCTGGGGTCACAAACATGCGAGAAACAGTGAAAAGAAAGTGAGATGGTGCCTTATCATGGTGACTAAGAGGCATCAAAACGCAAAAGTTGACACGCAATTTGCATATAGATTTGCGGCTATATTCATCGTCAACCTCCAAAGCCACATCAAAACAAAAGAAGACCTATTGGAAGAGAAGCCTATTCTGCGAACCAGGGCATGCCCATTATCTATATGCCTTCCCATTTTGTCAATTCTTATCAAGCTGGATAATTATTAATTACATTTTTCAGATTTTTTAATAATTTATCAATTAAGTTGCGTAATTTGATCTGGATAAAAATAATAAAGTGATTTAATAAATGATCTAAATTAATTGGTCAAAGTTCAGGTAAAAATGGATAATAATTAGTATAGATCAGATCCATATCAGGTCTGTGATAAGAAAGCCCGATATGGAAGCTATATATAAAAGTTAAGGTCTTCTACAGTTACTCATATCAATCGTAAGCATAATGATTCTCTTACTCGTTAAGAGAGCTTACGTTTTGATAAAACTATAGAGCAATTCTCGTAAAGATGACAATAGATTTACGTTCGTTTTAGCTTCGAAAAACTCGTTTGAAGTTATGAAGACCGAAATTAGGTATTTTTTACATTTTTGCATTTTTTACTCTTTCACGTTCGATCCGAGAAACGTAATTAAAGTATCATTATATATTACGTCCCTTTCTTTAAACCCTTTTGTATGTTTTAGCCAACTCTTTTGACATTGGATTGGAACCCTTCTCTTCAGTCGGAAGAAAATCAAATCTTCACTTCTCTTTCTCACAATCGACAGAAAGTTGGTCAAAACTGTAACCATGTGATTCCGTTTCCTGTCATCAATTCATTTCCAAGTTCGTGTAACTATTCTAGGGATTTCAGAGCTTTCATGACCCAGAAATCCTGTCAAACTTACGTATCACCACACCGTCCCCACAAACAGGATTATCGTGTTCTGAAAATGATGTTTCGATGATTGTATGACATGGGAAATTAAGTTGACTACATAATATTCGTTGATTAGACTACTCTTTAAATTTCCATCGGGAAGTTCACTTCATGATCTCCTATCCTATGGGGTAATACTAATTAATAAAGACCATTATTTAATGTAATCGATCCATGGTTACTCCTAGGCTATTGTACCATACCTAGTCTTGTCTATAACTTGAAGATCGGACAGAGACTTCCACAATACGTGAACACCGTGAGTGGTACGGGAAGTGGAAACACAGTGTAGAGATAAAGCTGACAATTGAGCCTATATATGGTCGGCATAGAACAGATTTGATTCATATAATAAAACATCTTTAGTTTGTTTTATGTAGATGCTGAGGGCACGGCTCGTAGAGTTTTTTCAAGAGTAATCCAAATAATGTGAGGAAACTCGTCAGGTATCTCCAAATATTTAAAAACTTAAATTGAAATTTATGTGCAATCCTTCAAGGAATTCAATTAAGTTGCTTTATACAATAGAGTTTTAATTTGTCACTGCTGGATTAATTATTATTTTAAATTTTATTTTAAATTAAATATTAATTTAAACCAAACTCGAAGGAAAGAGGAAACTACTTCTTCCTAATGATAAAAAATCGTCAAAACGTAAAATTTAAGAAGTTTTATAATATGCAATCTTATCTCTAATTAATTAACAGGTTATTTCCGATAACCCAAAAGAGTATTCTTATACTCAAAATTGAACATAGATATACATCCATCTTTGAAATTGATGATTAGGGTATAATGAGGCACATGTAAGCTGATCAATCCAAGTAAACATTGACTTGATTGTATCATTATGTCGAGCTGGAAAATCCCAAGTACCTGCAGGAATCAGTTGATCATTAGGATCCCAAGTCTGCACTATCAACACATGTTGTCCTTCGTATTCATTACAATCCAATGCTGGCATTTGGTTCGCGACATATACAAATATTTGAGAGAAAACAAGAATTTAAATAAAATATTTTTTCTTTTTTATTCTAATTTATTTGAGATGCCTTGTGGGTGAAAATTCATAATTTCTCTCATATGTGCTCAAACCTCAAGCCCTAAGTATGAAAGTCTAAATAATAAGTTGAACGTGACTCATTTTATTATCAATCTTATGATTTCAATTATCTGAACTCCCCAAAAATATTTATTTCTTCTTTCCGATATTAATTTTTTTGTTTTTAGTTTTCCACGAGATATCCTAAGAGCGTCCCAATTATGAGAAAACACCTTTAAGGCATCCACACTCAGATTAATCCCAGCTCGAGCGGGATAGATCCCTTGCAAAAGGCAAAACTCTGGCTTCAAATTTTAAACGGCTGCATACATGAAAGTGGTTCGAACCCACAACCTCACTTAAATCAGAAGATCTCCTTACCAACTCACCTGCACCTTAGGGTTATTAATTGAAAAAAATGATTATCTAGTGGTAATATATATATTTACTACTTTATGCATAAAATTTAGTCAAATCATAGTATTGTATACTTATCCCCATAATTTTTGGTATTTCTTTATATATATTGAATATACCATGTAAGGGGTCCCCTAGAGCCATATTCTTAGGTCATTAATAATGCCTTTGATTACACCATCAACCTTTCTTTATTCAAACATATGAACATAGCTCAGACAATCATACCGAGATCAAGCCGAAAGGTCTTCCAACATCCTCTTGTTTGTCTTCCCAGCAAATCCCTTCTCTTATGAGTCTTAAAATTACAATAGCAATAATAGTATACAAACTTGGAGTTGGAGACATGGTTGAATGAATTGGAACGTTTTATCATTCTGGGGAGACGAGTCAAAAGTGAATTTTATTTTATTTTAAAACGGAAAATTCATAAAGTACACAAATTATTAGTTGCATGTGATATATATTATAAATTTATAATTTTTAATAAATTATAATTTGAAATTAGATAGTAGCTTTAATTTAAATAAATGACTAAAAAATTAAGCTGGTTTGACCAATTAATCATTAAAACTTTAAAGTTTTGGTTCGATTTATTTTAATAAAGTTTGCTATTAAATATTAGGTGACTTTTGTAAACTAGCGGATTTTCAAACTAAAATAAGTTATTGGTTTTAATTTAACATTCTTCTTCCTTAATTAAATTTCAAAATTTTCAATGAACAATCAATTTTTTTATCAAAATGCTCTTATTTCATCACTTTTGACTCCTCATATCCATTAGAAAATATAAGTACCTTAAAAATCTTGACACACACACACGAATACAAAAATTATTAAAAATAATTATTTTTAATTTTAGATTGAATTATTATGATTGATGTAAATTAATTAAAACTTTAAAAAATATTGATATTTTAATAAAATATTTCATTTTATTATATTTTTACTTATTATAATTTATTATATACCATTATACTTTAAATATCTTATTATATTAGTTTTAATTTTAAATCTAATTTTTAAATTATTAATTTAAATATTCGTTAGAGAACTCACATAGTATTATAGCTTCTAATATAAGAAGGCTCTTGACTCTTGAGAGCTCTCTCTTTATCACTTGAATCACTTCAAGAAACAAAAAATCTCGTCTTTTGAGCGATGGAGCCATGGAGGTCAATGAACTAAGAAGAAGAATGTACATTTTTGGGACATTGAACCATAGGTCCAATCTTCTACTCCCTCCGATTCATAATAAAAGTTGTTTTAGAAGAATGCACACTTATTAAGAAAGTTAATGAAATGTCTGATATACCCTTATTAATTACATGTTAAAGTGTCTTGAAAATATAATCTGTGTAATTAAGATGTGAGAGAAATTAAAGGTTAATTTTGGAAGTAAAATTATAAACATGTATATAAAGTCAAGAATGACACTTATTTTAAATAATTAAAATGTATCTAAAACGACACTTATTATGAATCGGAGATAGTATAAACAAAGAAGGTTGGAGCAGTGGTTTTTCTGATATAAATTTTCAGAAGATTAGCATGCATAGCCGTGTCCAAGTTACTCAGTGCACAAACTCTCTGCTTTGCGAAAATTTAGGAAGGGTTATTGATATATTGTTGATAAAGTTTTGATTCAACCACACAATCGTAATAACACAATAGTATCCTTCGAGTAACAGAAAATACGTTTTAGAGAGAGAAGTTACAGAAGATTGACAACATAGAGAGAAAATGATTTCATTTCATTCCATTCGTATCAAAAAACATGTCCGTATAGTCGTTAGAGGTCGCTTTAATACATATGCGACTTATCCAATATGCTCGAGTATCGGAAGTCACCCTGAGGTTTTATTTAAACGCTGCGTAAAATACTAGTTAATTTCCAGAGTCTTCCACTGTCCTTGCTCACGCTTCTTCGTATTCGACAGTCTCCCCAACATTTCCCTTCCTCTTAATGTCTTTGTCTACTAGGTTGACTTTCGGAAACTACTTTTGGAGGTCAGAGACATATTCCCATGTTGCAGTAGTGTTCTCACCGTTGACTGTTGAAAAATAATTCAAAATATCTTAAATTTATTGAAGATAAATAAGTCTTTTTTTTTATATTTGAATAAGTCTTAATTTAGTTGTTTTTTTGTTCCTAATCTATAGGTCATTATCTAGTCCATAGGAAAATATTTTGCTGAGTTTGTTCTGTCTGTAAAGTGCCTATAAATAGCATCGATTCTATTGAATAATATTATCTGTTGCAATGTTTTGTTTCGTAGTTCCTCTATTGTTCATTAGTACTCTTTTATGTCTCTTTTGTTTATAACATTGTAGTATCAGAGCCTACTTTGGTCCATTGAGCAATTTAATGCAAGTAAGCTTTAGGTTCATTGGTTATGGCGTAAATCTTTTTTGGGGTCCTTATAAGAGAGACACAAATATAGCTTTAGGAGTTGGGAAACATCTGAGTGAGAGACACAAATATAGCTTTAGGAGTTGGAAAACACGTGAGTGATATATGAGATGGCAGCACTTAGGTTTTCTTCTGCTGATGGATTTTCTTCTACACAACCACTTCTACCAATCTTCAATGGTGAGAAATACGAGTGGTGGAGTATCAAAGTCAAAA
>JAOTBA010000006.1:32228629-32241223 GCA_025629845.1 Erythroxylum squamatum | reverse complement strand
TGCTTACCTTCAATTTCTTTTCCCACCATTTGTCACTTGCATCAATAGTTTGATTAGTAGGATCCCATCCTAGTCCAATTTCCTTACCTACCAAATTTGTCCAAAGCTGGCAATCCTTTTTTAATCCATCCCATTTATTCTTAAATTATTTGTATTCATAATTCTTCTTAGTTTCATTATCAAACTTTGAAACTATATTTTTCCATCCAATCTTGTTAAAGTGACCATTTAGTTGATTTCCAGCTAATGTCTCGTCCACAAAAATTTTGATTACAGTTCAAGAGTTCTATCATTCCACTCCGCTTTAACCCTTTTTTTCAATTTATCCCCACCTTGAATATCTTGACTTAGATTTGACATTTTCTATCAACAACACATAATCCAGAAAACAAAATCCCCACCGCCTATAGTAATGAATTTAGCAAGTATAAGAAAATATAAAAGCATAACCAGAATGATATAGACAAAAGCATAATAAGCATTAAATCTTTTGTGAACTCAACATTAAAAGCATAACATGAATGACATAGATAAAAACATAATAAACATAACAGTAGCTGCACAGAAAATAAATTAATCAAATGATTCACCTACTGCTTATTAAATGCAGATTCAGATACGTGAATGTTTAGTTTATGTCCATCTCTACTATTAAGAGACAACCACCCAACAACAAATTCCAACAAAATTTAAAAGTGGTTGCATATCAATTCTGCATTATATGTTTTAACAACCAGAAAATAGTCGCTACAAAAATAAGAATTGATCAAAAAAAGAATTACTAATAGATTATTATTGTCCCAAATATTCTTGAATTACTAATAGATTATTACCGTCCTAGATATTCTTGAATTCAACAACTCAAAGATCTGGAACAATTGCAGCTCACCACAGGGATTCACCAGATGACGACACCGGCTTCTCTTTCATAAATTGTGAAATCATAAGAGCTGGAAATATTTTTCGTGGGAGAACTTGGGGGGATTACTCAAGGATAATATATGCAAACAGTGACATTGATAATATTATAATACCTAAAGGATGGAGTGATTGGGACTTGCCTTACAGACAGAAGTAAGATTCTTCTTTTGCTCAATTTGATAAATTATGCAAATTCAGACTTAACAGAAAACTAAATGATTTTATGCAATGCAAGCACAGGACAACAGTTTTTAGCGAGTATAGTTATAGAGGAAGAGGAGCTAACACACGTGGTTGGGTTTCATGGCGAACGATATTCACGTACGAGGAAGTTAAGCCCTTTCTGGGCATGAAATTCATAAAAGGAGACCAATGGCTCAAATTATAGTTTACTCCCTCTTCATTTAAATCGTCTTGTCATATACTCATCTTTTATTTTTCCAACTTATTCTTTGAACCATTTAAGAGTAAGTTGTAGGAATTTTTTTCTATTAGAAAACCTAAAACCTATGTCTTGAGGAACATAATGTTGGGTTGAGAAGTAATTATCCGAAGGTTTATGTGGAGATTGATCTAAACGAAACCTTACCAAATACCTTGAAAGTTGAGAGATTAGATGGAGGAGGAGGTGTTGATGGTGTCTAAAGGAAAGAACTCAAATTTGTTCACTAAAACCTAAAATTTAAGCAGAGAAAGAAAAATCAAAGAACAACCTAGCACGAAGACGAAGAAGGAGATCTAACAGTGTACCATAAAGAAAGAAATATCTAGAATTAAAGTGGTAGAGGGAGAGAGAAGGAGATCGAGAAAATCTCAAATACAATCTTAGAGACAATTTTATAATGGCTGATAGAAGAGATCCACAGAAGCAGAACACAAAACACCCACACAAAGTCATCGTGAATAGAAGAGGACAAAAAGGTGAGAAGGAGGGAAAAAAACAAGAAATAGCATCCCAGAAATCTTAGAAAAAGCATACCTGTGGGTTGATCCCTTCGTTAGCTGTGTCCCTTAAGAAGACGGGTTTTCAAAACAACTACGGTGTCCCTTGAGAAGATGAGTTGAGTCGCTGGCCACTTTTGCAAAACAAATAGTTTGCGATATAAACGTAAACGTCGAATAAAAAGTCTACCTGAAAAAGATAAAATGAGGGGCTTTTTTTGAAAAACTTCAAATTTGAATTTCTTAAAAAGTTGTATTTTAGCTGCCAAAAAGCTATATCTGTTAAAAAAGTGAATTTTCATTTTACAGCAAAATACTCATTTTTTAAAAAAAAAAGCTTTTGTGGTAAAAAAAGTATTTATTCACCTTCCAAAAGCCCATCCAAACAGACACTTAGAGTGAAGTGAAATTTTGAAACTGAAATTTTGTTAACCGCTCAATTTGATTTCATTTTTTTTCTCGGGTAGTTTTTAGTTTTTAATTTTTTCTTTTAATTTTTAGTTTTGTTTTTTAAATAAAAATAAAAACTTGTTTGGTTGTAAATATAGTATATTCTTACTATTGATAATAATTATATATTATATAAAATTTAAAGATAAATTATTTTTATTAGTAAAATTAAATATTTTATTAAAATAATATATAATTAATTTTTTATTTTAATTATTAAAACATATTTTGTTTAAAAAATATATATTATATATTATATATTATATATTTTAAATTTTAAATTATATTTATTAGTAATTGTTAAATTAAAATTATTTTATTTTAAAATTAATATTTAAATTAATTAAATTATCACAATTCTAAATAATTTAACATATAATCTTAAATTAAATTATTCACAATTTTTATTACGGTAAGAAACTAAAATAAAAAATTCGGAATTAAATTTTTTTTAAAATAGTTTTTTATTAAATTTAAAGATAAAAACAAACAATTAAAAATTTGAATGAGACCAAAACTTTTTTCTGCTACATCGTAAAAGCCAAGTCTTTTTGCACAATCATCGACCAACATTATGAACCTACGCCCAACTTACAATTCATTTGGCAAGTTCACTCGAGACAAAGCTCTTGGACAAGGGATGAGTTCTGATAAGAACAAAAGCTTTATCTGCATTTTCAACTTGTTTTGTCCAGATCGATGATTCTTGTTTCTAGAATTAGAATGAAAGATAATAGGAGTCAACAAAAAGACACCATTTGAACAAGAACACGTACCTGATTATGTTTCTGCTAAGTTCGTTACTTAAATTGGACAGATCATTTCTAGGTTAAAATTGCCAACTGCCAACTGACAAACATATTTTAACTGGTTTTATCGAAACATTATGTTCTTCGACCATGACCCTTTTGGTTCTTTCTTTGTTTGCTTCGAAGATAGACTGTCCTTCCTAAATCCTTGTCTGAAATTCTACTATAACCCTATATAAACAAGAAGTTAAGCTATGCCAATAAGAGTCTAACAAGTAAACTCATAGTTTAAACCGTTTTGTTTCCCTCTTAATCTTATCACCTGTCCCATAACACATCCCAAAACATCGATGAAAGCTGTCCATTGGTAAAATAGCGATAACATTAAAGCATATCTCATGGCTCAATCTCTACAAACAGAACATATGAATTATATCAAAGTTCCAACTTACGAACTATCACTTAAAAAGACTATGACAACAACAACCACTTAGTATAAATATGTAAAATATGAAGAAGTCCAGTAATACACAGTCTTATTTTTAACTAATTGAAAGATTGAGTTAAAAAATACTATTGTGGATAACAATTATATATGTCCGATAACAATTTTTACATGGAGTTATTTGTTAAGAGTTGTAATTATATTTAACATTCACGTAAAATTTAATATCTGATTATTTGCAATTTAATACTCTTAGTTACATGACTTCATATTCAATGGAAGTCACCATAATAGTCAACAAATTTATGGAAACGTCAAAAGAAATGAGGATGATACCTATATATTCTATACAAATGTCAGTTTAAACGATGGCTGGAACCCTAATCTAAACTGCTAAAGCCGCAGTTTTAATCTAACTGAATCTAATCTGTGTTCTAATAGAAGAATCCTTGGACTTCATCCTTGACGTTTTGCTTCTTGTTTAGTTGTCTTCTCCGATATAAAAATGCCATTCCCATTTGGTTCCTAGAAAGGACAAACATGGCGTGGGGTTTTCCCTATAGTGGGTTGTTGCCACGTGTCACACGGTCCTCCTATTCTTCTTCTTCTAGTTTTCTTGTTTTTTTTCCACACGAGCATTCATTACATATTGCATTCGGTGGAATGCATACGTCTTATTTGGATCACTTCTAAAAAAGCCTTACCGACAGGTCGATCGGCCGACTTTGTGAGTTCTGACCAAAATCAACGTTCGAAGTCTAGGGTCGTGTTCTTTCTCTTTTTGTACTTTACACAAACGCACACGCAAAGAAAACAGGTTTTGGTCAAAAGCACTTTAATGTAATCAAGCGTTATTGAATTAGGAAATCATTAACTTTTATTGTTACATATAGTATTAAAGATGAGAGTGTTGTTAAAAGGAGGGGTCGAATTTGTAAAAAGGAGAAGAAAATGAAGAGATAAAGAGACTAAAGTTAGAACTTGCTTTAGAAATGTGAAGGATGTTAGATGTTGAAAGAAGACCAATTCGCATTTAACTTAAATATAAAAAGGTCATATTTAAATGATTATCGAATTCAAAAATAAAAAGCTAGTCTTTTTAAATTTAAAAAAGTGATAATAGATTCAAAAGTGGATTAATATTTTGAGATTTTTTTAATTTAGTACTAAGAATTTTAATCTAGTGAATAACTTTTCAAAATCCATACAAATAAGTTGAAGGTATTGCTTTTGTTGATGTGTTTAATATATAAATATTCATATAATTTGTGGAAAAATACATTAAAAATAATTTTTGACCTGATTTATACAATTTTTAAAATATTAATCACTAAATCAAAATTTTTAAAAAATTTGACATTAAATTAGAAAAAATTTAAAAAATTAGACAATATTAAATTTGTTATTCCTTAAAAAAGGTTATTAGCAGTATGATAAAAAAGGCATGGAAGAGATTAAAATTGACCAAAAATAAGAATTTATAATGCTCAACATAATAAGATGAAGCTCTTATTTCTCCTTTTTATAAATGTTAAAGTAATTAATGTGATTTAAATTGTGAAATTAAAAGTAAATAACATAGAAAGTGAAAGAGCTATGAAATTTTAAAAGATCCATCGTGGTTAGGAGACAATCTAGAAGCTTGTTGTGTCCAAGATTACGATAGTTCTACAATAAATAAATCAAAATGTAATTTTCAACTACGAAAATAATGAAAGATTGAAAATATATACCCATAGAAATTAAAGTATCCTTTCAATAAGAATAAATACAACTAAATCTATTTGAAAGGAATCTTTGAAAAAATTATTCCATTCTCACCTTCAATGTTCTTTAGCTTAAAAATTAAACACCACTTGTTGAATAACACGTGTTTCTCTACTAGTTAGGAGTAAGGTAACGTACTATTAAATCTCTCCAAACCTCACATTTTAACAAGATTCTTACTTAGCATTGTTGTTGTTGTTTCACATGTTGTAAAAATAAGCACTGCATTAAAATCTCTTAGGTTTTTAATATTTTTAAATATCTTTCAAGTTAAATATTTGTGTGATTTGGTGAAATTAATACTTTATGTATATTAAACACTAATTAAACTTCATTTTATGTATTTTTAACAAATTTGATTAACAATGTCAAACTTGAATTATAAATTATGTTATAAGTTTCTAGAATCATATAATAAAGAAACTAAAATTGATATTTGTATCCGTTAGAAAGGTTTTTAGTAGACTTCTCCAATTCAAACAATTTAAAGAAAATGATAAAAACAATAGGAAATTATTAGACTAAAAAAATCAAAAAATAATCTAATTAACCCTTGATATTCGTCATATTTAACCATTTTTAATGAATCTTTTCAATTCAATTAAAATTTAATTTAATGTAATTTGTAATTCTTTTGAGAGTTAATTTAATTAACTATCAAATTAAAAGTATTTTAACACTAATATCAGTTATCTCAGTAAATATGCAAACAAATTGACTTTTGTAAAATGATTCCGAAAGTTCAATAAGATTTTGGACCATTTAATTAGTTCAAATTATATAACTTAAATTTAAAATTCAATTGTTTTTCAACTCTAACTTTAAATTAAAATTTATTATTTTAGTCAGAATGTACGAGAATTATACCAAATGATGAATCGAGAAAGATTCTTTTTACTATAACTTTAGGTCGTGAAATATTTTACCTATGAGTCTTAAGAGAACCGAATCACAAGTTTCCAACCTATATATTAATAATATTAATAAAATGATATATGGTAATATAAAACATATTTTCATACGAGTACAAACTACAAAGATAAACAAAGCCTAATAGAATTTGTAGAAAATATGTAAGAGGATGACGTAAACCAGCAATCTGGAGAAGCATGATACCAGCAAATGGGATGCAATAAGTGTGGCCATTGAGATTTGGGTGGAGTCCACCATGATGATAATCCGACGGCGATGATGGAGGGTGTGGGTCAATCTAATCAATGTTTCCTTTTACCTGACAGTCGTGATTGGTCGAAAGCATACATTACTCGGATCGTGACCTATACCTAAATGAAACTGAAGTTTATACGACGCGCCGCCTTATAGCGGTGGACTTCACTACAAGATTTGTACCCTAAACGCAGGAGGTTAACTCCACGCGGGGGCAGTTAAAAGAGTACTGAATTGTTAAGATTAGATATAAATCAGTGTCCGAAAAAGGATCCGCAATTTGTGGGACCCACGTTTTTACTTTTTTGTGGGTTTACTTTTTTCTTTGGTCGGGAAAATTTTAGGCACCGAACTGCAAGTGAAGCTTTTTTACCTGAAAAATAATCAAGAAAATAAAAAAAGAGAAAAGAAATAAATATAAAAATGTTAGTGGTAAAAAGTAAAGACAGTTTGAAAATTCGTTTTTATTTAATATTAAGTGATAATTTTTAATAATTAAGATATCTCATATAATTAAATTAATTTTACTTAATTTATAAATTAATTTATTTACTTAATTTTAGTTAGTGATCACCAAACCCGCATTTGGCGAAATTTTTTACTGAGTTATCATTTTTTAATTTTACTTAATTTTTATAATTATTCCAATTTAGATTAATTTGAACTTGTTCGAACTAAGTTTAGATCTAAAAACTCAAATCTAACCTAACGAATATACTTAAACTTTTCAAATATGTCCAAAACTTGAATAAACTCAGGCTAGAACCCGCTTATTCAAGTCCGATCCGGCTTAGACTCCGGCTTAGACTCGAGTTTGAACCAGCAAAATTTTTAAAGCTAATTGTAGTATACACAATTGTAGATTGCTGTTCTAACTACAAAGTTTGGCACTCCACAACTCCTTATTTCACGCTCTTTATAAACCTTAACAATGTCAAAAACTCAAAATGGTTCGGTTCCGGTTGCGTCCGTAGTCTGGACTAGCCTTCTCTTTATGACAATGGCCTTGATCACGACCATAATCACGGCTTCTCCGTTCGATTTGTTAAGGACTTCTAAGGCCGTTTCCGATTATAGTTTCACATCTCTGGTGACCTATCACGACCCTTTTCGGAACTGTTTCCGTTCCTCCTCTTGCCATCATCTGACTGCATATTCTACTGAAATTACTCGATCAATCAACTTGCAACACAATGCAGTCAAAATACAAACCAAGATAAGTGAAGAAATTAAAGCTTCAAACTTATATGCAGGTTAAAAAGAACGCGAAGAGGGCTCCTCAAGAGAGGAAACAAACATCATATTTGTAGCTTTGAAGGCTCTGGTGGCCTTATCCTGTAGATCATATTGAACAAATGCAGAAGTTTCTTCTAATCCTTACAGTCACTATCTTCCCATATAATTTAAAGTGCCTTTCTAAGTCCCTTGTCCTAGTATCGTGAGAATCTAAGTTGAGATAGGTCATCATTCCTTCTTATGGCTCTCTCTTGCTGATAAACCAAAAGAACACTATACGGAAAACCGACGCTAAGTTCAAAATTATGTGCATGAATACCAAGCAATCCTATTGAAGAAAGAATATGAAATAAAAAAGCAATTAATAAATAAATACTATATGGATATGCACAACTACTGCAAAGGCACAACTTAACATAACTATATATAAAAGGAATGAATTACCTTTGTCCTTTCTACACAAAGTCAGCGATTCTTTGGACCAAATTCCACCTGGTGTCAATCCCACAGATTGCATCTTCAGCATATCTCTCATCTTCCATATAGATAAAAGGAAATCCTATAGATATGAAGAATAGAAGTACGTAAGCAGAACATTGCACTAATATATTCCACTAAAAGCAACAAGGTAAGCGTTTAAGGATTCTTGGATTGTTGAGACTAGGTTCCAGCAAAAATATAGTAAGAGGGGCTAAATGAGAGGGAGCAACATAGGTAAGATGTGAGGAATTGTGAGGGTAAATTGGGGAATAAGAGGGTGAGAGAAGGCAGGTGAGAGTTAGTTAGGAGGAGGGAATATAAGGTTGTTAGGGGCAGAATGATGGTCATTCGGTTATGATATTGTGATTGGTGATTGTAAGGAGGTTCAGCTAGCCCTCGAAGTCTAGCTAGGGAATAGTAGTTACCGATATCCCATTCATTTCTACTTCATTCTTGTGCTTGTTCTGTTGCTGTGTGTGTTCTGTGGCTGTTGTGTGTGCGATTGTTGGCTATGCAGGTACTGTGTTTGGGCTAATTCTCTGTTAGAGCTAGTGGTCTCTAACAAATTGGTATCAGAGCGAGGCGGTGATAGGGAATGGTATTTACGAGAATGGAAGCTAGAGTCGATAATGTAGAGAAAGAGATGTTGAGGATAGTTGAGGATATTGCGGGAGTCGAAGCTAAGTTTGATAAGGTTGTTGGAGACATTGCTTCTATATTCGAAATTTTAAGAAGGACGGAGAATAAAGGGAAAAACAAAGAAGTCGCTGGTGAGGTTGAAGGAGAATCGGAGCAAAAGTTCGAAGGTGAAACTTCCACACAAGCTGACCCGATACGAGGAGAGAAGAGCTATCGGAAGCTTGAAATTCCTCTGTTCTAAGGAGAGGATTCGTTTGGCTGGGTATTTCGGGTGGAGAGATACTTCGAGTTGAACGGCGTGCCACATGATCGGTGGTTACCGGCTGCAGCGGTGTGTATGGAAGGTGAAGCTCTGAGTTGGTATCAATGGAGGCAGAACTGGTCACCCCTAGCTGAATGGGTGTCGTTCAAGAGGGCGGTGATTCGAAGATTTGGAAGTTCAACAGTGGAAAACCCGTTAGCGGAGTTACTGAAAATTCAGCAGATAGGGACGGTAGCTGATTACAATCAGCGGTTTGAGGTAGTAACGTCGATGCTGAAGGACATCTCGGTGGAGGTGGTGATGACGGCATACGTGAATGGTCTGAAGGAGGATATACGAGCTGAGGTGTTGATGGTCCAGCCTGAGTCGTTGGTCCAAGTGATGGAGTTGGCCCAGAGGACAGAAGGCCGAAACTGGGCCCTGTTGGAACAGTCTTCCAGAAGCAGCAAAAGTCCGAGAGTCGTTGGAGGGTCGGGATTGTCGGGTTCTCAAAACTGGGGCATGAAGAGGACTTTCTCGGCTAGCCCTAACCCGACGATTGTCCCTTGGATCCCTAATCGCAAGTCTACCGATGAGGGGAAGGCGTCGACCCCGGCGGTGAACTCCAATACCAGAACGGCTCCAGCTCAAGGCCGATCATCGGAGCAATGGGGGTCTAGTTCAACTGGCGATGGCCGAAGAACCTTTCGAAGGGAACACTCTTTTCCTTTTAAACGGCTGACGGCGGAAGAACTACAACGAAAGAGGATGCAGGGTCTCTGCTACCGATGTGACGGGAAGTATACACTGGGGCATGTGTGCGGTGAGAAGCAATTCCATATCCTCCTAACTGATGAAGAGCAACCGGTGGAGCTACAGGAGGAAGAGGAAGAGTTAATCAACCAGGTAATGAGCTTTCAAACCTATGTGACCGAAGAAGCCACTCCGACTCCACCTGAGTTGGCATTATCGGTTACCTCTCTTAAAGGCGTAGTGGATCCACAAACCCTAAGGCTCAGAGGGACCATTGCGGAAACAGACGTAGTAATTTTGGTGGATAGCGGAGCATCTCACAATTTCATCCGAAGAGGGTTGGTTGCAGATTTGAAGGTAGAAGTGAGTCCCACGAGCCCTTTCCGAGTCAGATTGGGTAACGATTGTCGTGTGCAGAGTGTGGGGGTTTGCAAAGGGATAGAGCTCTAGATACAAGGGTTGATAGTAAAGCAAGATTTTTTTCCCTTCCAGATGCATAGTGTCGACGTTATCCTTGGAGTGGCATGGCTGGAGACTTTGGGAGACATTCTGCTCAACTGGAAGAAGCAGATTATGAAGTTTGAACATGGGGGACAGAAGGTCAAACTATATGGGGAGACAGTTTCGAAGACTAGGGTAACCTCACTTAAAACTGCTGTCAAACTTTTACAGCATGGGGCAGAGGGTTTTCTTTTGGAATTTGGTGGGCAGGAAGAGTTGAATGAAGAAATAGTGGGAGAGGAAAGGGAGGTACAGAACTTGGAAAAATTACCAGATTACAATCAGTCTGATTCTTCAGTGGGAGAAGAAATCCAGAGGGTATTGCTGAAGTTCAGCAGTGTGTTTGATAGTGCTACCAAGCTGCCACCGAAGAGGCCAACTGACCATGTTATACAGCTGGAACCGGGGTCCAAACCGCCAAATGTCAGACCTTACAGGTATCCCTATTATCAAAAAAATGAGATTGAGAAGTTAGTTAAGGACATGTTGGAATTAGGGATCATCAGACCAAGCAACAGTCCATACTCTAGTCCAGTGTTGTTGGTAAGAAAGAAAGATGGTGGATGGAGGCTGTGTGTTGATTACAGAGCCTTGAATAGGCTGACAATTCCAGATAAGTATCCAATCCCCTGTATTAATGAGATTTTTGATGAATTGGGAGGGTCCAAAATTTTTTCTAAAATTGATTTGAAGTCGGGGTATCATCAAATAAGAGTTAAAGAGGAAGACATATCTAAGACAACATTCCGCACTCATGAGGGACACTATGAATTCAGGGTAATGCCCTTTGGACTCATGAATGCTCCTGCAACTTTTCAATCTCTTATGCATGCCTTATTTAAACCTCATCTTAGAAAATTCATCTTAGTTTTCTTTGATGATATACTGATTTATAGTGGAAGTGTAGAAGATCATCTGTTGCACTTACAAATAGTGCTTCAAATACTGATTGATAATCAGTTAGTGGCCAACTTGAAGAAATGCAAATTCGGGCAGAACAGATTGGAGTATTTGGGGCATTTTATTTCTGCAGAGGGAGTTTCAGTAGACCCTAGCAAAGTTGAGGCTATTGTCAAGTGGCCTGTTCCAAAGGATGTTAAAGCACTTCGAGGATTCTTGGGGCTATCAGGCTATTACAGAAGATTCGTCAAGGGATATGGGAGTATAGCCAAGCCACTTACCAATCTGTTATGTAAAGACAAATTCCAGTGGGATGACTCAGCTCAGAAGGCATTTGAAGCACTCAAACAATTGTTGACTATGACACCTGTGTTGGCACTGCCAGATTTCTCCAAACCCTTCGTAGTGGAGACAGATGCATCGGGTGTTGGCATGGGGGCTGTACTAATGCAGGATGGTCGACCAGTGGCTTATTTAAGCCAAGGATTCTCAGCTAGAAATCAGCTGAAACTTGTCTATGAAAGGGAATTGATGGTTGTTGTGTGGGCAGTGCAGAAATGGAGGCACTACTTGATGGGGAGACACTTCACCATACGGACAGACCAAAGGAGCCTACATTTCTTGACTGACCAGAGGCTGCTAGGTGAGGAGCAGCAGAAATGGGTTACTAAATTGTTAGGTTTCAGGTTTGATATAACCTACAAACCGGGAGCAGAAAACCGTGCAGCAGATGCCTTGTCAAGAAAGGCTGAAACTGAATGTAGGGCTTTGAGTATGGGATTCCATGATGAGTTGTAACAGTTAGAAGACATGGTGCAGCAAGATCCTAAGTTAAGAAGCATTATACAGGATCTGTTGTTACAGCCGGATAGTCATCCTCCTTACAAGCTGATAGGATCAAGGCTTTTCTATGAAAACCGACTGGTGTTGCCTGCTGAGGGTCTCCACCTATAGAAGTTAATCAGAGAGTTTCACTCAACCCCAATGGGAGGACATTCAGGGTATTTCAGGACTTATAAGAGGTTAGCAAATGTTGTATATTGGCAGGGTATGAAATCTGATGTGAAACAATTTGTCATGAGCTGTGATGTGTGTCAGAAGAACAAGTATTCCGCCTTGAAACCTGCTGGCCTTCTTCAGCCCCTACCTATTCCCACTCAGGTATGGGAAGAAATTTCTATGGATTTCATAAGTGGTTTACCTAGAGCAATGGGAGTAGATACTATATTTGTTATTGTGGATCGATTGACCAAATTCAGTCACTTCCTAGCTTTAAAACATCCTTACATTGCTAAACAAGTGGCTGCCCTTTTTATTAAAGAAGTAGTGAGACTCCATGGAGTCCCTAGGGTAATTGTGTCAGATAGGGACAGATTGTTTATGAGCACCTTTTAGCAAGAAAT
>JAOTBA010000006.1:32190135-32207251 GCA_025629845.1 Erythroxylum squamatum | reverse complement strand
TCAATGAGGTAAATACCAAGTTGCTTATTTGTGTGGCATGCTTGAATCCAAGTGACTCTTTTTATGCTTTTGATAAGAAAAAGTTGATTCAGCTTGCTAAATTTACCCTTCTGATTTCTCTAAAGTAGAGCTTATTACTCTTGATGATCAACTTGATAATTATATTGTTGATATGCAATTTGATGATCGTTTTTCGATATTAAATGGGATTAGTGATCTTGCCAAGAAGCTGGTCGAAACGAAAAAAGATGATGTGTACTCTTTAGTGTTTTTACTTGTGAGATTAGCTTTGATTTTAAAGATGATGTGTACTCTTTAGTGTTTTTACTTGTGAGATTAGCTTTGATTTTGCCTATTACTACTGCATCAGTGAAAAGAGCATTTTCTGCAATGAAGATAGTGAAAAATCGCTTGTGCAATCTAATGGGAGATTCTTGGATGAATGACTGTTTGCTCACATATATTGAGAAAGATATCTTCAATAGTATTGACAATGAAAAAATTTTGCAGCGATATCAAAATCTGAAGACTCGTAGGGAACGATTGTAATAGGTTATATGTAAGAAGCTCAGGACAATGATGTATTTTTTTGTTTATCAAATATACAAATATTTGTATTTTTTTAATATTATAAGAGTACTTTAAATATTTTATCCTCACTCAAAATAATTTCTAGATCCGCCCCTGTCTCCAAGCATCCTTTTCAACAAAATCGAGCCAAGCTAGCAGTACTTGAAGACACCACTATCTTGTAGGGGCGTATTAAGAAACCTGAAAAAGGGTTTAAATACACCTAAAAAGGGGACTCGTCTTAAGTTATAGACCAAGTCATAGTTTGTCACTCACATGCATAATATAAGAGCTTGCTTGTCATTTAAGGTATGGTTGGCTAATGAATTAAGTTTAAGTTGATTGGCGTTTAATCTAGAACAAAACATAGGATTATTCTAAATTTTGACTTGAAAAAATCGACTCAAATTCTCTTTAAAAAATAAGTTATTTTAATTTAAAACTTTAAAATATTTTTTTCAGTGTTAAATTTTTTAACTTATTTTTAAAAAGTTAAATTAAAATAATATTATTTTAATATTAATCGATGAGTTTGAGTTAGACTAAAAAATTTAAAACTCGTCTCAACTCGGCTTGTTGTCATTCATAACTTTGAGGCGCATATCAAAGGCCCTGATATTTACTAACCCAATGGGCTTTGCAAAGTCCAAGGCCCAAAAGGACGGTCAACGCACGTATCCGTGAGACTCTCTTCTTATTTTGGCTATGCCATGTCTCGTTTAGAACCCTGGCTCGATCGTACTAAAGATTTATTATTATTTATTAATTTATTATCCTACGTCAGACCATACCTTGTACTAGCTCACGTGCATCTTTTGTATTTGAAACTAATTTGCATCCTAATAACTAGGAATATTAACCCCACCCTTGGGAATGCAGCAAGCTCCTGGGCCAGCTGTAGCCCTCCTATGTTGAAGATGTTCCCGCAACGAAGGGATTAGTCATTGATTTCGTCGGTGGATACCCTGGGTGCACCACAAAAAATAACTAGGATTATGGCTTTCTTTAGATTCTTCCTCTTATGTTATTTTACAATTTTGAAGTAATCAATTACGTTATTATCATCTAAAATATCAATAATTAAAAAATTGAATTGATTTGACCGATTCTACTATAAAAATTTTGAATTATCTAACTTTTCGATTTAGTTTTTAACTTTTTGGTTCGAATTATTTTAATTAACTCTTATTATTAAAAATTGATTATTTTATTAATTAAGCGATCGATTTTCGTAAATTAATAAGTTTTTATAAAAACAAATTTATTTAATTAATTTTTATTTAACAATTTATTTTTTAATTAGACTTCTAATTTATCGATAAGTAAAGACAATCTCTTTCAATTATATTTCAAAATTTTTAATTTTATTCAATCTTTAAGCGATTTTATGACGGTCTAATTTCGGCTGAACTTTTTAAACCTTAAATCTTTTATTCTATCAATTTAACTTCTGATTTAACTTTTAAAACACTGTAAAATATAGCATCGATAGAAATTCATTCTAAGAACAAGTTGATAAGCATCATTTACTTTTAATGAATCTGATCTTATGGATGTTGAATATGTGGGAGTGCTTAAATGCAATGAAATTCAATTATTTTACCACTCAAGTTTTGTTTTCTTTTTTTTTTAATTGGTAATTGGCAATAGTTTCAAGTTTTAACACTTCTAAGAAATGATTGATGAATGTATGATTTGAAAGGAATAGTCCAAAGACACGATCCTTAACTAATCTAGTTCTAATATGGAACTTATTATGTGATTAGCATAGGACTTACTCATTATAATATTTATTAATTAGTTCAAAAGATGCAAGTAACAATCAAGATTAATCTATTGTCGTTAATTAACTAGAAACTCCACCAAAATGTACTTAATGCGAGTTGTAGAATAGAGATGGTATGAGGTATTTAATAGAGATGATAAAAAAAATTTGAATCCGACCTAATTCGAAATTATTGAATCAATTTCAATTTGATTAAATTCAAATTTAGGTGTAAGTGTAATAATTTTTTTAGGTCTGATTAATAATAATAAATTGGATCAATTCAATTTAAATTAACATTTTTGTTCGGTGAAAATTGAAGATTTTGGGTATAGTATGAGACAGATTTGTACATAAAAGCTTCGTCTAGGTTTTTGGGGGAGTGATATTACACATTAGTAGGGGTGAGCATTATTCGGGCCGACCCGATTATCCGGCCCTGCCCGAATTAATTCGGGTAACAAATTTTCGAATTTCGGGTAATTCTGGTAATTCGGGTTTTACCCGAATTATTTTCGGGCCGGGGTCGGGTAACTCCAAAAAAATTCGGGCCGGCCCAATTACCCGAATTACGTTATAAAATTTCGAGTAATTTGGGTAATTCGGGTAATTAGGGTAATTCGGTAATTCGGGTAATTCGGGTCGGGTAAGCTCGGGTTAAAAAAAGTTCGGATTCGGGCCGGGTAAGATGAAAAAAATTTCGGGTAATTCGGGCGGGGCCCGAACAGTAAAATTTCGGCCCAAATTACCCGAATGCTCACCCCTACACATTAGTAAGGATGCCATTAGGTTTGGTTGAGTTTAAGTCTAAAAATTTTGTGTTTAAGCTGATTGAATCCAATAGGTTTGGGCCGAGTAGAACTTTGGGTTGCCTGAGCCGAATCGGACTTAAGCTCATGCTTAGCTGCCTTGGACCTGATCGAGTCTCGAGTCTGGCTTGACCCGTTGTCACCCCTACCGAGTTTCCATGTTTAAAAAGAACTTATCATAATAAAACTTCCCTGCACTTGCCCACTTGATGTTTGAAAGTAGGCTTGGTAATTAAGTTCTAATTTGAAGTCAACAAATTTGGTTTGATTTAATCGAATTTTAGGCAAAGTTTAAACTTTTTTTTAATTTTTTGAGCTTGAAGTTGTTCTTGAGCTTGGATTGGAACTATTTGATTTGAAGCTTAAAAATTTTGAAAAAAGTGACTGAAGTCGAGCTCGGACTGCTTGACTCGAAGCTTAAAAGTTTTAGAGAAAATGAAGGTTTTTTTTTGGGATAAAACAATATCATTTTTAGTTTTTAAAAATTTAAAAATAAATTTAATAAGTCTTAATTATGATTGAATAATTTAAAATTTGGTTAGATTTAAACTCAAATTAAAAATTTCAGACCAAAATCAGACTCAAATACAAAATTTTTGACAAGAGAAAAAAGTTGCATTCCTTTCATTTCGCAATACACGGAATTGGAAGTTTGGAACTCTTCGTACCATAGTCCAGCGAAGTTTCAGTTGGCACCAAATGTCATGCTGCTTCAAAAAGTGGACCCAAGCAAAGAAATTTGGATAATACTAAGTTCCTAGTGGGGTCCAAACAAGATTGTCTTAATAAAGAGCACGTGGTCCACGCGTTTCCGTGGAGGAGATTTAAAAAAAAAACAAAATTCTAGAAAGAAAGAAGAAGACTGACATAGTTAAGGCAGATGGCAGCTACGCAGCAGGAATTAACTGTCAACCGTCGTACGCAATGACATGCCCCGCAAAAGGAATTTTCTGCTTCTACTCGCCTTCTAGGCTTTTACTTCCTTGATTCTATCTTTTTTTAGTTACTTCAACCGATTTAATATCTTTTATTTATGTGAAAATCTTCTAAATTAAAATGTTTGGTCATAAATTAATAGTTTTAAACAATTTTCTAAAAAACGATCAAGTTTGATTAATTTAATAATAACAATCTTGAATTGATTAATTTTTTAGTATAGTTCAATTTTTATTAACTAATCAGTTTTATAAATCAAAATAATTGATTAATTTTACTGGCTTTTTAATCAAAAAAATTAAAACAAACCAATTAAATTAGTTTTTTAGGTAAGAATAATAATTTTTAAAAAATTAAAAATATTTAATTTTTAACTTATGATTATTTCTTAAAAGCTCTTATATTTCACAAAAATTGAACGGAAAGTTCCGGGAGGGGGATCTCCCTCCAGGTCATTGAAACTGATATCTGAGTCTGACAGTGACAGATGCATTCTCTTCCGATGGCAAAATCTATGAAGAACGGGTCAAATCAACACGTGTCGACCAATAAATGTCTCAAACGACAAAACCTAACTTGTCCTAAAATGAGACAGCTGGAGCTGCTAACCCTCCTTTCACTTCAATCCGTACGACCTCAAAACACCGCCCAGCCTGGCCCCTTCACCGACTCCGTGTTCATTTCGCTTATTGAGCGTTTCATACCCTTGTCACTGTCACTTCCCCGTGTTCATTTCCCTGCTCCACTTCACTGACCTTACACGTGTATAAGAGTTGTATAACCCCTCCATGTCCGACCTCAACTACTCACTGCTACTGCTCACTACTGCATCACTTATAGAACCCAAACACTCGACGTAGTTTGATACTGTAACTATGGATGTTTCCTCTCATTACTCGGAGCTTTGGTCTGCGTCTTCTTCTACTGTCGAACGTAGAAACTTTTCCGACGAGGAGGTCATGTTGGCGTCCAGTTATCCCAAAAAAAGGGCGGGGAGGAAAAAGTTCAGGGAGACTCGTCACCCTGTGTACCGTGGAATTCGTAGAAGGAATTCTGGAAAGTGGGTTTGTGAGGTTAGGGAGCCTAAGAAGAAGTCGAGGATCTGGCTGGGGACTTTTCCAACGGCGGAGATGGCAGCCCGAGCCCATGACGTGGCCGCCTTGGCTTTGCGGGGTCGGTCTGCGTGCTTGAATTTTGCTGAATCTGCGTGCCGACTGCCTGTGCCGGCGTCCTCTGCGGCTAAGGACATTCAGAAGGCGGCTGCTGAGGCTGCTGAGGAGTTTAGACCGCCGGGATTGGAGGGCGTTTCGGGGGATGAACCGAGAGAAGAGAGTAGTACAAGGACAAAGGCGAAGGTGGCAGCACGGGAGGAGGAGGAGGAGGAGATGTTTTTCATGGATGAGGATGCGGTTTTTGGTATGCCCGGACTGTTGGCAGATATGGCTAAAGCAATGTTGATACCGCCGCCTCACTGCGGCTGTGAATATGATGATGATACGGAAACTAGTGGTGACATATCATTATGGAGCTATTCCATTTGATTTTTGACCTTTTAGCATGAGTTTGAGCAATGAAAGTTGCAACTTCGAAAAACCCTTTTTGTTGCTGATCTTGTAAATCTAGAAGAGATAGGTGGGACTCTTAATCCGTACTTACTATTCTTACTTGTACGGTCACAAGTCCTTCGAAGTGATCGCGACCCTTATTCCGTACTTACTATTTTTACTTCTACGGCCATAAATCCTCCTATTACGTTGAACTGATTACTGATTAGTGCTTCTAGTGACCTTCATTCAGAGAAGATTCCAATTCTAATATTAGTAATGGTCAAATTATCTAGAAGAAAATGACTGACTACACATCGTCAAATGGAGTCCGTACTTCTTAGAGACCATCATTATTGGGTGTGAACCAACGTCAGCAAGAGATCCGGAAGGACAGCAGTGACTGAACAGGTGAATAAATGGTGAAAAGGTGAAGAAAGCACAGTAGCAGGCAAGAACAGGGACCACAAGCAGCCTCACACACGGATTTAGCACTGCTGGCTCTACAAGGTCAATTAAGAACCAACTTACTAAGATTCTGGCTAGCTCGATCAAGTCAGTTTCGATACTCCTCCTCCGGCAATACAAGAAGGTCCCTGGCTCGGAAGTTTTTGTCATCCCTCTCGCTCAACTGGCCTATGCTGAATTCTCCTAGCTCTGGTGAGTTCAACTTTTACCTTGGCTAGGGCCCATTGAATCCGCTTCGCTCCTCCAACAGCACAAGAAGGTCCCCTGGCTTGGGGCTTTTTGCCGAGCTCACTAATGAGGTCCAGAGATTTTCGAATAGGTCAACCTTTCAATTACTACTGATACAAACTATTAACAGATTGTAATGCCATACATGTCATAATTTGGAAAAGATATGCAGTTATACAAGCTCAAAACCTCAACCCAACTAAATTGAAAGATGATGATTCTGAAGCCCTACCATATCATGCCTAGTGTTCAGCCAAATTAGTACACTACACACCAGCAAAAATTAAACATATTCATGAACAAAAATTTCTAATTTTACACAAAAAATTTGCTGCACAAATAGAGGTTCAAGGGGGAGGGGAGCATTAATCTAAAACTCTTTTAAGTGCAACATGTATCCCACAATTTTAGTAGAGTCTGGCTTATCTCCATGAAAGTGCATATATGCGGAAAACAAACTGGTTTTCAGCTGTGCAGAAGAGAGGTGATAGTTACATGCGCTTGACATCAACCTACCGTTCACTACTGCAGGCATTTTAACAGAAGTTCTACTTTGTTTTCTTGAGCAGACTTGATGTTCTAAACTCTGCATCATCCCTTACAAAGCTCCACCAAAGATAAGCAAGTGGGATGGTAGTTGCATGCCACAGAGCGTGAGCATCCACAAAACCCTTGTATGGCGGGAAGTCGTATATTTCCAGAAGCAAAGCAAGAGCTCCTCCCACAACCACCACCCACAGCTTCCATCTGGATGGATGATTACTTGCCCTGGCCCAAACTGCCCAAATGAGAAGCTGGGCCACTCCCATGGCTAAGCAAACTTTCATGTTTAGACCTGCAGAGAATATTGACATGTAAATCTCCAAATGCACAAATGTTAGATACTATTAGTCGGCTTAATTTTTTCTACAAGTCCATACAACTATCAACCCCAAAATAACTTGACAAATTTGTTTTCTCTTGGGTAGGTAGGTTCAACCTTGTAGAAGAAGCTTAAAACATAAGACAAGGGGACTTGCTACAATTCCCATCTAAAATCAGAATCGACAATGCTTCCGATGGACCAAGAAAGAAGAAAAAATGGGCCTAAAATTTCATTATTATGCTGCTTTGAAATTAAAAAAATAGGTAAATCAATGAAGATGCAAGTTAGCCATGCAAGTCAGTTTGAGTGTGCTTTTGTCATTTGGTATCAACAGCAGGAAAATACTGGAGAAATAATTACCATAATCAAGTTTATAAAAATTCAGATACATTATGTGTGTTGTAACAAATGCAAGCAATGGAGCAGCAACCATGACAGTAGCAGCCTCATCTCTGACACTGAAAGCTCGCAATATTGCTAGAATAAGGGAAAACCCAATTAATGCGACAGCAGATGAATAATCTAGTTTCTCTGTCAACTCAACATCTCTGCAATCAATTAAGAACAATGGGACACCGTTAGGAAGAAACGTAGCAATGCATTAAACCAGAAATCTTTCCACAATTCTTGTGTGTGTATTATTTAATAGTGCATGAATCCATAAACTAGAGTATAATACATGATAAAACATTATGCTGATACTTAAAACATTAAAACACATTTTCTTGTGATAGAGCAAATTACAGGGAAGCACAACCTTCAGGTATCAAAGGCGTGCTACCATCTCAGTGATTTCAGTGATATTACAGATGAAAGACTTTTTTTCCCCCTCCTGAAACTGTTTGTTCTTTGAACATCTTGACTTTGCAACAAGGGATCAAAAGGGCTTGCAGTGGCTAAAAACTTCAAAATCAACCAATGAATTATGAACATAATTCTATTCCCCTCTCAATTTTTTAGCACAAACTCATTCTGTGAATCAATTGGGAACAATATCTGAGCACCTTTGTAAAGCATATTAACAGCTATTATACTTACCGACTGTGGAAAACAGCACTCCAGAACCAGGAGTTCATTGACAGCATGGCATAAATGTGCCACAAGCCCGTATACTCATAATAAGTCTTCTTATTTGGCCTCAGTGGAAGCTTGTAGTATACAAGGATGAAAAAAGATATCCAACCATGAAACTGAATAGCTAGATTAAGTGCAGAAAGTGCCACAGAAACAGGTTCCTGACAGCATAAATGATGTAATACACATTTAGAATTAGTGGAAAAAACCAACAGTCTATGAAGATAAAATCACGCTTATGTGAGCAAATAATGAAAAACCTGGATCCCATAAACACGTTGGAATGGCCATTTCCCATGATACTTGACAGGCTTGTCACCAAGTTTCATTCTTTCTTCCTCCCTGACAAGCATGCAGTGGTATCGACAGTCACCACGACAGTCCCATTGTTTCCACTTCAAATACAGTGGCTCTTGCAGGTACCATGGACCATCAATTGGCTTACCATCAAATGAGAATTTACAGTGTTGGAAGCATTTTTCCCCAACACATCCACTTTTCTCACACTGCTCCAAGCAAGCCCTGTAAAGGAGTAACAAGTTCAATTACTAGTAAATTATCATCAGTGGTTACATCACACAGCACGGGAAAGACAAAAGCAATAGATATTCTACTTCCTAACAGATCATGTAAATAATTGGCTTGTGCACACACTAATGTCACTTCAAGTCTTCGAATCCTACAAGAAGACTCAATTGACCTATTATGGTTCTAACATGAACATATTTTTCGCCTTCGGAACTTCAACTACTCTAAAGCCTTTTTCCAGCTTTTTATGTCAACAAACTTATTGGACCAAACCAATTCTACATTAGTGACATAGAACAAAAGAACTTTTACCCAGATGATCTTCCTGAACCTTGCGTTAGGCTAGAAGAACAGCTTGAAGATTAGTGAAAATCCGTAGCCACAGATTGTAGAATGGAAATCAAATTTCAATACTAGAATTAATGGAAGTTCAGTGACCATAATGTTATGCTTTTTCCAAGAACACACGGTCAACTTTACAAGATTAGAAAAGGAGCCACGTACGTGTCAAAGTATACAAGTAACTTCATAAAAGAGATCAAGATGGCCTAAAGAAAGCAGATTTACTGCAAACAGAAACTTCAATCGAAAGCTGAGAACTGCCCATACACTTCCCGATGAAATTTCTGATTACTCCTCCGACTATGAAATCTGAACTCATGTCTCAAATACTTCCGCACCACTAATCCCACCACAAAACCCTCCTTGATTTCCATGTTCGTGATTAATTATGATATAATCAGCTAAAGGTCGTACTGAAAAAGAACCCACGATCAGAAAGTACAATCCCTTGACCAACTAAACAAGTTCAACAATTTCAATGAAAACTGAAAACGACACAAAAATCGTAACAAAAACCCTAAAAGAAAAGAAAAAAGAAATCTCACTTGTAAATCGGATCCGCATCACCAGCACTCGCCTCAAGGCCACGTAACAAACCCAGAAGTGAAACGAAAAGCAGAATCCAATGACACGAACCCATAACGCTTCACACAAGAATCAGAAAAAATGACCAAGACCACAGTAGCCCCCGAGATTTCTACAAAATCAACGGAAGGTGATTGACTTCTGTACCTTGATTTGATCGGTAGGGCTCCATGGAATCACTGACACATTAAAAACTCCGTCTTGTTCGACAGAGAGTTTATGGGATTCAATCAAATTCCAGGTTTCGATGAGGCGGAGGCAAAAAAACAACAGAATCTGGGTCAAGAGCTGATCTCTGAGTCCACCTTCAACTCGCGACACGTGTGGATTCTTTTCACTACTTTTACCATGTTGCCCTTTACCGCGACCAGATCCGCTTCCGTTTCGGTTTCCACGTCGTGCTACGGTGGCACTTCGTCACCGTTTAGCTGTCACCTTCTTCGTATAACTGCCGTTGGATTGGAATAAATGGTCGTTTGATTCATTTCCTTTTTTCTGTAGGTTTAGTTTTAGTTTTTTTTTATTTCTGTTTTTTTGAAAACTTATTTGTTCGAGATTTGTAATATAAAAATAAAAAATAAAAAATATTTAGTTAAAATTTGCAATAAAAAATAAAAACAAAAGCATGTTTGATTTTATCATTCTGTGTCTATTTTTTCATTATACTCTTATGTGTAATAATTATAATATAATATATTATATTTTTAAATTAATTAATTATCATTATAAATAAAATTAAAATATATGCAAATCAAATATTATTAAAAAACTACACATTAATTGTATATAATAAAATTACATAAATTAGAAATTATATTAAGTCATTCTAATCAATAAAATATGTCCATTATACTATAATCCTTGAAAACATAATAGTATTATCATTTACAGAAAGAAACATAAATCAATTAGAAATAATATAATCACTCCACATTTGTCAATTTCATTTCGCTTCCAAGACATAACTTGAAGTTGTGCTAGAATGATATTATACTCCACTTGAGATCTTGCATCTTCATTTTCGTTTTTCCTAATTTGTTCTTCATTTTTAACACAATTTTCAAATAATTCATCACTTTGTCCATACATTCTAATATAGTTGTGTATAACACAATAAGCAATAATGGTGTGTTTTTGTTTCTTCATATCATAACTCGACATGCTTTTAAGTATAGGGAATCTTGCTTTTAGAATATCAAAACATCTTTCAATAACATTTCTTAATAAAAAATGCCTGTAGTTAAACAATTCCTGTGAACCTTGAGGTCTTCCTCTGTCTTTATAATCTCACAAATGATATCTTTCACCTTAGTATGGTGAAAGAGATCCAGACATATTAGTGTAGCTCGAATCAACCAAATAGTACTTGCCTAATATATAAAGAACATATATTAACAAAAAATTAAAAATGAATCATAATTACTATGTTTATTTAAAATAATATATTTCCTTATGGAGGCATAGGAAATTGATTTGCTGGATTTGTCACTGTTTCTAAAATAACTCAAGAGCTATTTGCAGTACCTTTCCATCCAGCCATTACATATGTAAAACACATGTCAAATGAGCAACAATACAAAATATTTTGGGTTGGATTAATTCTTTTGCCCCTATATGGTATTTGTTCATTGGTTAGAACATGTGCATCAATATGTGTAATATTTATTACTCCTACACAATCCTAAAAATTAAAAAATATATTAAAATAATTATTAATCATAAGAACATAATTAAAATAGTAATTAAATATATGAATGTACCTGAAAATATGGAAAAAAAAAATTGAATTATGTTGAATCTCAAGAGGCGTATTAGTAAAAAATGGTAGAGTAGTGAATCTTTTTGCAAGACGATTAACTGCATATAAGATTTTACGAAAATACTTCGAAATTGTCCAGGTCGAATGTTAAAAGCGTTCTGCATTGATTTTAGTTGTTTCACTATGCCCTATAGTCATCAAGAAAATTGCTACTTGTTTCTTTACAGTCAAATGACTTGTTATCTTTAAGCCTCCTAAACTCTTCAACTCATTACATAAGCTCAAGAACATTATCTTTCTCATTCTTAAGTTTTCATAAATCCTTGTAGGATTCCCATTCAAAAGTTCCATTATCCAATCATAACCTGGTAGAGCAGAAGTTCCACATAGTTGCGTTTGTAAATAAAAATATTTGTTCTCTCCCCCAGCTAGAAAAATAATGATTACCTTCTTACGTTCATTATCAGAATCTGATTCGAAATCTGATAAAAAATTCATGTATCTACAATGACAACATTAAATAATTAATAAAACATTCAATCAAAAAGTTTAACCGAATGTAAACAAAATATTCATACATTAAGTTAAATATTCATACAAATCACAAACTTAAAATGTTCAAACTATGGAATAATGTTTAAAATAAAAGTGTCAAATTAACAAGAATTCGATATGCAATAACCTGAAAATATAACTAAAGCGACATAATCCAATACAACTTCCTTGTATCTGTCATCTTCATAAAAATATCCCTATAAAGTGGAGAATCATGTAAAGCCTTTATAGCTTTTCCATATTACACATCGTCAGCACCCAATTGATCTAAGGACTTCATACATTTTATCATTATGTTACACTATTGAGATCTACTCTCTACGGTGGATGATGTTTCACTCAATTTTTTTCATAAGTAAATCATTCTTCCTTTTTGATTGTTCACCAAGTCAACCAAGACTTCTTTTACAATGTTAGAACGTGTCTTCTTTGCTTTCCTATTCTTAGGAGATTTCTTTCTCTTAGATATAAAATTATATCTTGATCTTCTTTTTCATTATATGAGTAATCTTCATCAACATCATTTTCATGTTCCCCTTCTGTACTATTCGATGAAGATTTAGTTGATGGATGTGCATTCACACCAATTGTAGTAGTATCTCCAAAAATATGATACAAGTCTGAAAATTCCTTACATTCTTTTTTCTTGAATCTGTGAGTCATTTTATGCACCTATAATGATGAAAAATAAATATGAGAATAAATATTATACAATATGATATATTAATAAAAAAAGACATATTTTACCTTAAAGAAATTTTCTCTAACATTCATTTGTATCTTAACTTCACCAATAAGGGAGTTGTAGCTGATTCCTGTTTCTTTCAATAAGTTCTTGAAATTCTTCCATCTAGCCCTTATTCTTCAATTGAATATCAGTATACTCCTTATTGAATTTTGTTTGAAGCCCTGCCTTAATATTCTTCCAACCAGATTTGGAAAAGGTAAGAGTCGTTCGATTTCCTTTCTTCACTTCGTTAACCATAAAGGAGATTAAATACATCTCTATAGTATCATTTCATACCCCATCTTTTTCATTTATTTCCACACAATCATTAGAATCGTTCATATTGTTCAATCCTTCCATCACTAAATGTAACGACATATAAGTGACATGAATCATAACAATTTCTACAAAGTATTAAATGGTAAACATGGTTCAAAATAAGCATGAGACAACTATATTAAATGCTAAATTGCATAAAGTGCATGGAAATGATTGAACAAAAATAAAGGTCTTTGATTCTATAGCATAAAAATAAAGATGTAAATTTAAGCAAATTCATAATATATGCATGATGGTCAAGCCAACAACCCACTTCAGTTCTCTTCACTGCCGCAAGCTTCTCTCTGCCACCACACTTTGTTCTCCCCTCACTATTCACTGATTTGACAAATTAATATGTTGGACTACCCTACTATTTACTCTTCTTTCCTCTCCGCAAGCTCTCTTCTTTTCCTCTTTCCCGCAACTCTTTATTCTCCCCTCACTATTCACTGATTTGACAAATTAATATGTTGGACCACCCTACTATTTACTCTTCTTTCCTCTCCATAAGCTCTCTTCTTTTCCTCTTTCACGCAATCTTCTTATCTCAAAAACTACTTCTCTTTATGTCAATATATTAAACAGCTTCAAGGAAATCCTCCAAAGCTTTCGCCATTTAAGCAACAATTCAAATATAGCTTCAAGAATTACTATCCTGTTCTAAACAGTGGTGATCTTAAATGAAACGAGCATTTTATTGTAGAAATAGAGCCTTCAAGGAGTACCTTAACCAATTAGAAACGTGAATAATGATATCCCCAAAATATCAAGTGCTTTAAGATAGTTACCAATGCTCCAAACCTAAGAACACAACTACTTGTTCATTGAAGCTAATTCTTATTAATGAACTAGACGTTCCTGAAATTGTATACTTTATCTTCAGACAAGGTAAACAAATGATCCTATCTTCACTCAAGACATGCAAGATACTTTCATACTACAACTTTCCATTCACTTTTTCCATTTTAGAATTTGTTAAAGCACGAGGAGGGATATCATTATATCCCTCAACTAGGTGATCAAGTTGCATATCTAAGACATGTATCACGTCGTTATGCTATCCCTGAGCACTGTCCAGTGAGAAACACAAGAAGGGTCTCTCTCATGAAACAAAACAACGTTGATGAATTTAATGAATTAATTTTAATTATGCTACAATAACATGTGCATGTTACTGTAGCATAACATGCACTCTCTTGTGTGATTTCGAAGAAGAGAAGGTGATGGACCTGTTATGTTTCAACGCAAATAACAGTAATTGAGCAACGAGTTACAACACATACATAAGCAGATGAAAACAAACCTGAAAATCACAGATGGTAGAAAACGCAAGAGAGGCAGAAGACGATAGAAGACGTAGAAATCACAACCGGTATAAAACGCAGAAGAAGGCAGAAGATGACAAAAGACGCAATGACAGAGAAATAGTAGACAAGGCTGAAGACGGAGTCGACATAGGAAAATCGTTTTCGTTAAATATAAAAACCTGTTTTCAAAATACATTGAAACATCTTTTTTACGTTTTCAAAAAATCATTGCCTTTTTTTATTTTTAACAACAAAAAACGAAAACATCTTTAACCAAACAAGTTTTGCAAGACTATTTCATTTTTTACAAAAACAACAACAAAAAATAAAAAAGGAACTAAACACCACCTAAAGAGTCAAGCCTCGTTTCTATTCATTCGTATTTAATAACAAAACCCCAATAATTTGTACTGATACGTAAGTACAACAATCGGACGGGTCGGGTTCGGGCCGCATTTGACCAGACACGGGCTGAGGGCTGCCGACCCGTCTACACACTTTTTAAAAAAAATTTAGCAAAACGACGTTGTTTCAGTCCGTAGGCCAAAGTCGGGCTGGGCCAGGCTAAAATTGTCACCCTTATTGATACGGACAAGTTAATAATTAAAAATATTATTACGCAAATAATGCGTGTTGTTTAACAATAATTAAAAAAGTCAACCGGTTTGAATGATTTAATTATAAAAATTTTGAACCTTTCATTTTTTTCGATTTTTAATTTTCTAGTTCAATTTACTTTAATAACTCTTGTTGTTAAAAATTGATTAATTTATTAATTAATTAGTCAATTTTTGTAAATTATTTAATTTTTAGTTAACAATCACTTTTTTCAATTAAACTTCAAATTCTTCGATAGGTAAAGATAATCTTTTCCAATCATATTTTAAAATTTTTAATTTTATTTAATACAGTCTAATACTAGTTGAAACTTTTAAATCTTAAACCTTTTGTCTTACCAGTTTAACATTCTGTCCAGTTTTTAAAACATTGCTATTTATGCAAAATTTGCAAAATCCGAAAACTTGAATTTAAAATTTCTAGTACAAAAAGGATATTGGAAGCTTTTGCTTTTATAGTTAGGTACAACGAAAAATTAAGTTTTTTTTAATATTAAAGTTTGAATTCAAATATTTAATTATAAAAATGTAAATCAGACTAATTCAAAATTAACTTATTTCACTAGAATCGAATTTAGGAGATATTACCACAAAAATACTAGTTAAACCCTAGGCCAATGGCATTACTCTAAAATTTTGACAAATTTTTGTTTATAATTTCAATTAGAAATATCAATGATTTGAACCAAACTCAAGTTTTATATGTTTACCAATACCCACTAATACAACTAACTGTTCTGTAATTTTCTTTTCACTCTTGTTGGTTAGAAAGCTAAACAGCATATGACACCCTTCAAGAACCATCTGTATCTGCATCTCCATCTTCAAAGGTGATTTCAATGTTGAGGTTGGCGATGCACTCTGTAGGAAGACCAAGGAAGTTGTCGAGGAACACATCATTTACAGGATCAACTTCTGATACTCCCACCAACCGGCACGTCCCGTCCTTACTCATCCTCTTCCCTTCTCCACGACGTACACTCCCTCTCGACTGCTCCGATGTCAGTACCGTCTTCACTGTGAGTGGAGGTGCTTTGTAAAGTTCCCCAACAGAGAAGAAGAACTTCCCCTCAAATTCAAGGTCAACCTGCAATAACATTTGGAGAAGACATTGTAGTTGGTAGAAGTATTTGATGAATGGAACGACGACGCTGACTTCAGGTTATCTTCACTTGTACCTGACCAGACTGTTCAATAGTTCCACCAAGCTGTTCCGGGACTACCTCAATCTTCAAGAATGGCGGCATTGGCAAACCCAGGAACTTGGTTGTTTCACTCGTCAATGGTGGAACGTAGAAATTGGAAGTGTCGAAGGTTACTTTCATCTCACCGTCTTGTTCGGTCGTTGTACCGATGCCAGTTACGATTCCTCCGTCAGCATTGTACTCGAAGTCAGGGAATCGAGAAATGCCAAGCTTGGAACCTCCCTTAGTCTTCAACCGAATCTTGGTGTCTGAAGTTGGGGAGGAAGATCTGAGTTCTTCTTTGCTTGGAAGGGAAAAAGATTTGACCAAGTTTGGTTTTCGAGTTCTTAAAGAACACTGAAAGGCGTCAGGTTTGGAGCTGAGGTGATAAAATCTGGAATTAGAAGCAATACCAGTATGTTGTTTCCATGAACCAATGGTTAAGGAACGAGACATTGGGTTTGTGTTTCGACGGTGGAGTTCAGGATTTGGACCTTATCCTTTCCTGAAGGAAACATAAGTCATATTATGAGTGGTTCTCATCAAAAGGTGTATGATATTAACCTTTTCTTTATTGTATATAGGGTTTAAAAATTTTGAAACTCAACTTAAATTTAAGTATTTAAATATTTAAAATTTACAATATTTTTGGATTTGATCATATAAAAATCAATGGAATCAGAATTTAAAATCATGATTATACCAATGTTATAAATCTTTATGTACCAGCCGAAAAATGATATAAAATAGGATATTTTATTACGATTCTAAATATCGGCTTGTATCAGCTTGTTTTGTTTGGTACCAATTGATAATATCCATTCTCATTCCTCATTATATTTATTCCCATTCTTAGACTCAAAAGGTGGAACGCCCACCCTAGGCGCCCCCACACTCCGGCCCGACATTGTGTGAGGGAGGTAAATCACGGT
>JAOTBA010000006.1:32120548-32156484 GCA_025629845.1 Erythroxylum squamatum | reverse complement strand
TCTTGACTTATTATTATTAAAGTAATTTTGATTTGGAGCATTCGCAAAAATCTACTCTTTATATTTTCTATTTAGAACTTATATTTTTATGTGCTATACAACCCGATGGATATCTAAAAATCCGAACAACCCAATAGATTTGGATATGGGTAGTAAATCGTAAAAACTGATGGATATAGATATGGATATAGGTTGAGTCATAAAAAATAGATATAGATATGGATAGAGTAAAACCCGAACTGAACCCTACCCATTGCCATCTCTACATGCCAACCTTTTTTTTGTCACTTTTTTTTGGATTTCCTACTATTGGATTCAATTTAAAAGGTTTAAAAATTTGAGTTCGTAGTATTCATTATTTAAATAAAATATATGAATTATTAAATAAATTATTTAATTACGAATTATTTTAATAACTTTTTTTTAAACGAAAATTATTTAATAACTTGTCAAGCGATTTAATTTAACAATAATAATGAATATATATTTCACCAATATATATATATATAACCAACTTTTGTTTTTAATAAATGATTCAAAAATTCAACCAATTTTAGTCGATTTAATTATAAAAATTTTTAACCGATAGATTTTTTAGTTTTTAATTTTACAATTTAATTTACTTTAATAATTCTTATTGTTAATATCGTTAATAAGGACGGTTTTTTTTATCATATTTTAAAATTTTAATTTTATTCAATATTTAACTAGTTTATAACGTTATAATACCAGTTGAACATTTTAAACCTTAAACTTCTTATCTTACTGGTTTAATTTCCAGCCCCAGTTTTGAAAGCATTACTCATACCAGAAATTGTGAAACCTCTTATATTAAGATTTTTCACTTGTAATGAAAATTACGTATGTCGAAAAAACGACTTAACGAATCAATTCAGCAGCTATAAAGATAGCACCTTTGAATATATATATCATATACAATCAAGTTATAGAGTTTCAAATACATCCAAAGGCTATAATCTTAATACCGTGAATGTGACATCAAAGTATATCATCTGTTTACGGATTTTATTCTGATCCAAAAGTTAAAGACCCTTTATGAAGCAGTTCTGAGCTTGCGAGTCTGCAGATAAATTTCACAGATTGAACATCACCTTAATGGCATTGCCTCCACGAGCACTAGTTTCGAAGGCTTCTGCAACCTCTTTCTCAGAGAATCCGTACCTGTGAGTTATCAGGGGCTTCACATCAATCTTACCACTCTGCAAGAACTCTAGGCATAGTGGCCATGTGTTCTTATACCGGAAAACACCCAGAACATCCACCTCCCTGCAGAGCAGAAGTAGTTAAAAGACTTGCAGGAGTTGGTGGAGATGGTGAAAGTAACAAGTGAACATTGTCACAAGTTATGATTTGAAAAACCTGTGAATAGTAACAGAAGATTCATTCTCAACTACCTTGCAGCAGCTGGAGTAAGTGGGATGGTCATCTCATTATGTCCCATCCCAACAAGACAAACTTTACCACCTGGTCTAGTGGCACTGAGAGCTGTGGACATGGTTTTGGTAAAGCCTGCACAATCAAAGGTAACATCTACTCCAGAGACCATAGCTTTATGTATCTGCAGAACTTCATCAGCTACATCCTGTAAAACTCCAGATTGGATTCATAGCATTTAACAGCAAGAACACAATCATGAAAATGAGTTTGTATAACTTTGAGTTTGATTAAACATACAGTACAAACCTGACTGTTTGTTGAAACTCTAACAATCTCATCAGCACCAAGATCCTTGGCAACAGATAAGCGATAGTCATCAACATCCACAATAACGATTCTAGGTGCTCCAAAAGCACGAGCTGACAGCAACGTAACGAGTCCAATCGGTCCAGCTCCCATGACCAACACATTTGTTTCTGGACCAACATTAGCTCGACGACAAGCATGAACACCAACACTCAATGGCTCACACATTGCCCCTTCCTCCAAGCTCACATTGTCTGGTAGTTTGAAACATAAGTCGGCAGGATGCACTACCTGTTAGAACATAAGGATTCACCTTCAAAATCCAACTCCATGATGCATAAACTACTTCTGCAGATCTTCTACTTCCTGATAAATATCACTTGACGGTATTCCTTATTAAATTCAAGTTTCAAGCTGTAAATGTTTCCTTACCTGATTGGCAAGTGAACCGTGTACTGGTGGTGTAGCGAAGAACTTCATGTCAGGGCATAGATTGTATCGACCTTCTTTACAAAGATTGCAACGCCAACAACTGATTCCTGGTTCTAGTGCTACACGGTCTCCAGGCACAAGACTTTTAACCTCAGTTCCAACTTCTTCTATGATACCAGCACACTCATGCCCAATGACCATAGGTTCTTTCACCACAAAATGTGCACATCTCAAGGTCTGAAAACAAAAGTTGCATTACTTTTAATAATCAGACATTGAAATAAGGAAACAGAATTAATAATTATAGGTACAGAAACTATCTATGAGTCCTAACTCATTCCTCATCGGTCAAGAAGAAAACATGAAACTGAAGAACATGAGAAATCCCAATTTCTTAATCATCCCAGAGGCCAAATCTATGAACCCAGGTCCAAGCTACTTCTGTGTCTCTTTCTCATCACCATTTTTAAGGATTGCAGTTAGATATACTTTAGCAACCAAATAGATATCAAACGGGTTAATAGACCATTATACAGACAACTATTCATAAAAAGAGTTGCAAAACCTTGAGGTAGTGAACATCGCTTCCGCAGATTCCAACAGCTTTCATTCTAACTCTAACATCATGAGGTCCTATAGAAAAAGAAGGATATAAGAACACTAATAAGCGATAAACAATAACAACAAAAGGGGTTGTTCAAAACAACAGAACAAAGATCATATAACCAGAAAGCATGAGTTCCCAGTTTCCTATTAGAAGTTAGATCATATAGACAAGACAAGACACAGGTACCAAGAGGAGGGAGTTTGAAAGGTTGAATCTTGAGGGTGTCCACACCAAGAAGCCAAGCAGCCATGTTCTCCTCTCCTCCAACTTTGCTCTCTTCATGAGACATCCCTCCTTTACCCATTCTTCCAAAGGTTCTACTCTACTCGTCAGAGGTTGATACACTCCTTCAGGTTCAGGCTACTCTAGTTAACCAGCAGATAAGGTTCAAGAACAGAGAGAAGATATTGGAAGCTGAGGAATATTTACCAGCAGAAGGATAAGACAAGAAGAATCAGATTCTGTTAGCAATACTGAAACTTTACAAATTTAAAGCAAGAAAAGTCGCTTTCCAAGTTGAGTCTTTTCAAGGACTGTTAAAACTTAAAAGTGGGTTAGTTTAATAGAGTTATATTTGTTAAATTACAAGGATTTTGAGCTACTGTTGGAGGATTGTACCCCTTTTGATTCTCTTGCTCCAAAAGGTGGAATCAGCTACCCCAGCTGTTTTTATTTACGGGCCCGATCACAAGATGAGGGAGTAAATCACGGTATCTACTCGGTCAACCTATCAGCAAAGCGGCCCTTTACTTTTTTTTATAGGAATCGAACCTAGGACCTTGCTCCAAATAACCTTGCTGGAAGACCAACCGAGCTACACCCGTGCGGGCCCCTTTTGATTCTCTTTATTCTATGTAAAGGAGATGTAGTTTCCTATTCATGGATAATGTTTGCTTTTAAATAAAATCACAATTTAATTAATTAATATAATTTATAGAAATTTAATTTATTAATATGATTTATCATAATAACTATAATTAACAAAGAAACGAGTATGTATAAGTTCAGTTCTTTGGAAAAGTCAAACCTCAACCGGAGATCAGGCACTCACATGGCAGATGAAGAGAACAAAGCAGCTTGGCTACTTGGAGTCAAGACCCTTAAAATCCAGCCGTACCATCTTCCTCCTCTTGGTAAATTAATCCCCAATTGATTTATTTCCTTTACAAGGCCTTGCTGTTCTTCTTTCAAAGCCAATTTCGTCCAAGATGCAACCTTTGACTAATGATCTGCTTTCTGTGGAAGCTTATTGACTGTGAATTCCTTAAAGTTCAGTTTTTTATGTCGAAATTGTGGGAAATTTTTGATCTTTTAGTACTTGTTTCTGTTTGTAATCATCTACCTGGTAGTAACTGAAGATCAATCCAATAAAGTTTGGTTTCTTTTCGAGATAGTGGCCCAGAAAACTAAAGGGCACACTTTCTGTTAGCTCTCTTACCATTTTCTTTAATAGGTGAGAATGAAGTTAAAGTTCGGATTAAGGCTCTTGGAATCTGCGGAAGTGATGTTCACCACTTCAAGGTGAATGATCTTTCGGTAAAGTTAGGGTAAGTTTGCAAGTTGTGAACTTACTAAATTTGTCTCCCTTTCTTTGGTACCTTTTACGGATGCTGTATCTGCCAGTAGACAATGAGATGTGCAAATTTCATTGTCAAAAAGCCCATGGTTATTGGTCATGAATGTGCTGGGATCATAGAAGAAGTTGGGAGTGAAGTGAAGTCTCTGGCCATTGGTGATCGAGTAGCATTGGAGCCTGGGATCAGTTGCCAGCGTTGTGACTTCTGCAAAGACGGTCGCTACAATCTTTGTTCCGAGATGAAGTTCTTTGGATCTCCACCAACAAACGGATCTCTTGCCAACCAGGTTGTCATAGGTTGCAAAGGTTTCATGCTATGCTAGAGCTTTGAACAATGTACATATTCCCTTCCTGTACTGCGTAGCCTGTCACTTGGAGAATCATCTTGTCTATAGAACAACTTAATTGGAAGCTTTGAAACTATAAAATTGTGATCTTTCTAGTATAAGAGTACTGTCAATGTGCTCCTTAATCGATCTTCCCATATCTTTTTGAACTTTGTCTATAACTCACTATAGGCTTGGGAAAGGGAAGTTGGTTCTATATCATTACATTGATTGGTTACTTGACCTCACTACTGATTTTGTGACGGAACAGGAGCTTTTAGTTAACAAAATTGGTCTTTTGTTGAGGTTCACATCATGCTAAAAAGGGCATCAAAACATAATATTGTTATGTTCTTCATTCCAGGTGGTGCATCCTGCAAATCTCTGTTTCAAACTACCAGATAATGTGAGCTTGGAGGAAGGTGCAATGTGTGAACCCCTCAGCGTTGGTGTCCATGCTTGTCGACGTGCAAACATTGGCCCAGAGACGAACGTATTGATCATAGGAGCAGGACCGATAGGACTGATTACCTTGTTGGCTGCCCAAGCATTTGGTGCCCCTAGAGTAGTGATTGTGGATGTTGATGATTGTCGCTTATCCATTGCAAAAGATCTTGGTGCAGATGAGATTCTTCAGGTCTCGACAGACATTCAGGTTACAGCAATGAACTTCATGATCCTTTTTTTATTTTCATTTGCAGAACATATGTGAACTTATGAATTAACAGAAAAGAGGGACCAAATAGGTTCCTTAGTTGAAACCTCAGGATGTTGGAGTAATATGCGAGTATCTTACAGGATGTAGATGTGGACGTAAGAAAGATACAGATCGCGATGGGTTTACACATTGATGTGAGTTTTGATTGTGTTGGATATGAGAAGACCATGTCTACAGCTCTAAATGCCACACGTTCAGGTGGTAGAGTGTGTCTGATTGGACTGGCTCTGAGCAATATGACTGTCCCTCTTACACCTGCTGCTGCAAGGTTCCAATTTCTATTGTAAAGAAAAGAAAAAGATCATGAGCCTAATCTATTGTGTTCCTTTCCAACTATAGGAATCCAATCTTTTCCATGTGAAACTGTATCATTAACATGAAACTGTCCATTGATGGTTAGTCTCCAACGCTTTGTTTCTTATCACGTAGCTCACTTAGGGATTACCATTAGCAGTAAGAAATCCACTAGGATTGTGTGTATATATATAGACACACACCCACACACGAAAGAAACATATCTTTTTAACCCAGTGGGTGGTGTTGGCTGCAGGGAGGTTGATGTTATGGGGATTTTCCGCTATCGGAACACATGGCCTCTCTGCATTGAATTCCTAAGAACTGGAAAGATTGATGTTAAGCCTCTGATCACGCACAGGTTTGGCTTCTCACAGGAGGATATAGAAGAAGCCTTCGAGACTAGTGCTCGCGGTGGCAAGACTATAAAGGTCATGTTTAATCTCTAAACAGTCATTAGAGACAGTTTAAGCAGGTTTGAGCTTACGCTGGCATATATATCAAGCTTCCTTTCTGGATCCAGTTTGTGTACAATTTGTTCGCAGGAATAACATTTAAATGCATACATGCGTGTGTTTGAGAAACTCCAACCTGAAGGCTTTTGCATATCAGGATTTTCCTCCATCCTTTCAACCATTAACGTGGAAACTTGAAAAGCTCTGCCAAATCTGTTTCTGATATCAGTTTACCCTTCAAAAGGACAGATATGTATCGGTCAAGCTGCCTGGTTGTATTATAGTCCAAAGATTCTTTACAACTCAAAACCATTTTCAAAGTTTCACTCAATGGGATTTCTTTAAAATAATATCTAGACATTATTGATTAAGTTGAAAGTTCTGATTCTTGAAAGTTTCTGTTCATTTTAACTGAAACCATGGAAATAAAGCTATATTCCTATTCATCCTTTCAATTCCAAGAGTCCAAACTTGAGGCGCAACGACATTAGTGAAAATGGTACTCAGAAAGTGGCCATCACTTAAGCTGCAACTCATGCTTAATGGAGTTTCAATTGTGGTGGCTGTCCTTTCACTATCACCTTGAATGGAATGTTAAGCAGAATCAGGCATCAGATATTACCCTTAAACTCAGCCTTAGTGGAAGCTGACACTTGATTCAACTGTTTACTCCATGGAATACAGCCAAAAGAAGAGCAATGGCCTTTGATACTTTTCTGTTCAACTTGGAAATGAGTGATTATGGCTAATGAGACATCATCATCAAACTTGCTATAAATTATTGACTATTAATTGGCATATAAAATTTTAAAAAAATGAATGGTACCACGTAACCTATCAAAAACATTTTAATTTATTGGCTCAAATTAGTTCTTTATATTTTCTTAAAATTTGAAATTACGGGGTTGTCAATCATTTTTTGTATAATCATAACTTATAGTTACTATTTTCGGATGTATATTAAATAAATTCAATGTTTTAAAAACCAAACTTTTTGATCGTTTAATAGTGAAAATTTTGATCCGACTGATTTTTTATTCGATTTTCAATTTTTCGGATTGATTTAGTTTTATAATCTTTGTTGTTAAAAACCGATCAGTTTATTAATTAATCAGTCATTTTTTATAAACTAATTAGTTTGCATACACAATAATAAACCAATTAATTTTCATTTAAGCCTTCCTTTTCAATTAAACTTTAAATTTTTCGATGGTCAGCGATACTCTTCTTCAATCATTTTTTAAATTCTTTAATTTTATTCAATATTTAACCAGTTTTATAATAATCTAATACTAGTTGAGTCTTTTAAACTTTAAACATCTTATCTTACCGATTTAACTTTCGGGGTAGTTTTGAAAACATTGAATAAATTACTTGTTCATCAAGTGTTTAGAATCAAGTGACAAAATTGATGCAACCAACATTTGTAGCTTGAACACGTTTTTACCCCTAACCTATTATTTCTCTGTCACTATCATAAGAAACAATTTTCCAACCACCACTACTTAAATTAATAGATATATAAAAACCAAATTCTACAAGTTAGAACATCCATGAGAATACTTATCTATCATTTACTGGCTTAATTTTTAAGATACAACTTTGTAGGTATAGCATATGAAATCTCACTCCTTGTTCATAGTTGGTAAAACCAAATGAATAGTTAACTCAGGTAGGAATCCTAAGTAGTAATTGAACAATAATTATAAGCTAAAAGCCTAAAATTGACCAAAAATACAGGAAAATCTTCCTCTACTTGGTATTTAATCAAATTATGGTCAAAAGAGAGGTGAGGGTGTTGACAATATTAGCTTTATCCTTTGCATTGATAAGAGGAATTTAAAATTTTACAAAGTTTTAACAAATATATCACATGCAATATCAATTTTTTAAAAATCATATCAGAAGTTAAATTAGTAAGAGAAGGGATTTAAGATTTAAAAGTTTCACCTAGTAGTAAACTGTTATAAAATTGGTTAAAAGTTGAATAAAATTGAAGAATTTAAAAATTGATTAAAAATTTTGTCCTTACTAGTCAAAAAATTTAAAGTTTTATTGAATAATGAGACTGGTAAATGAAAATTAATTGGTTTATAAAAACTTATTAATTTATAAAAATTAATTCATTAATTAATAAATTGATCAGCTTTTAACAACAAAAATTATTAAACTAAATTAAACCAAAAAATTAAAAACCAAATTAAAAGTTGGTCAATTCAAGATTTTCACTTTTAAACTAATCAAACCTATTTGAATTTTTAAAACATTGAAAATACAAATAATATTGTTTAACTCCAGTAAAAAAAAAAGTATACCATCGTATGTACACTTTTTAAATTTTATATTTCATAAAAATATAGTTAAATTTATATTTAATATTAAAAAAACGTCATTGAAATCCTTTTTTTTAACATTCCTACACAAAAATGACCATTGTGTGGTATATATCTATATATGCATACCTTCATGGATTTATAAATATTCACATGCCAAGTTCATGGATTTCTACCTTGCATATTTTGCAATAAAAATAAGTTAGTTGAAAGATTATGGCCAAAGCATGTTTTGAATGATCAAATCTTGTAAATTCAAAGGGAGACTCTTTGATCATCACAATTCTTCTCAAAGTTTATAGGTAAGTCAATAATTTGTTGGAAAACCAAAGAGTCTGAGTCCCAAATTTTGGGGTAGTAAGTGACTAAGACTCTTTGGTCCCAAATTATGGGGTAGGAAGAGACTAAGTCACAAATGTCAAGTCAAAGTACCAAAGAATGGGTTAGTTTATCAACTTGCAAGACTTCCAAAGTTTTTATTAAAAATCAAGACTTTTGTTTATCTTAGAAATATTTTGTATTAAAAGTGACAGAATCTTAATATGTGAAAAATGATCACAACCCATTAGAACGCTAATTAATCTCCTTAACTTAAATGTTTTTTTCTTTTTTAATTTATTGACATTAAAAATAATGATTTATATATCGTGACGAGATCAAGTTAATTCGTAATTATAAACTCTAATGTGTTTTAACTCTTAATTGACCAATTTTTGATATGTTTTGACTATTGCTCAATTAATTTATCAAAGAGATAATAAATTCAAAAATATTTAAAACTCGTACAACTCAAAACTAAAACGTTATTTGTACATATCGTTAGTAAATAGACATTCCCGTGACATTTAGTAAAGACGTTATATCAATAAAAATAATCTTTTGATTTGATTTGTACACATTTTAAAAGAGTAGTAACTAAATTGAAAACTCTTAAAAGTTTAATACTAAATTAAAAATATTTAAAATTTAAGTACTATTTAATTTATTTTCATTTTTTATAATTAAAATTATGATTTTTTATAAGAACTCTACGAAATTAACGTGTCGACAAACTGACCAGGTCGTCTGGTCCTTAGCTAAAATGTTAGGCACGCCAAAGAGAAAATTTCCAAGGCCTTCCCTATCAAAGATAGCCATTGGTCAAAACTTGCTCCAACGTAGAAAGAAGCATGAAAAGGATAGCTTAACCTTTTTTCTTCTTTATGGTTTAGTTTGGTCTTTGATATGATTCAAATCCTTTGTATAGAGGGAACAATTACTTGCAAGTAACAAGCCAATCCTCCAACCTTCCCCACAAACCGACCCCCTCTTCGACCACAACATGTAACCTCGTCTTCGGCTGTCTTGCGCTGGAGGGTAGTGCCCTCTTGTTCTATTTATACATGATCACCTTATCCCATTGTTTCTTCGATCATCCTTGAAGCTATTGTCTCTTTATCTTTGAGTATAATCGAAAGCAACTCTTACCTGAAAAATCTTAAAGAAGGATTTTGTTAAGAAACATAGAAGATCAAAGCTTTAGAATACAAGAAACCATGGATGGTCATCATATTTTATGTAAGAACTACGTCACGATCGAATCATTCGAATATATTAACATGTTGCTTGTATCTTATATACTTCCAAGATTTTTTGAATTTATTTAAATATGTCAAATCAATTGTTCACCTCTTTAAAAAATTATAATTCCTAAATACAAGTCGTGTTTGAATAGAACTATATACAAGTTGCTCCATGTGTATAAACAGCTCCAATTTGAACCATAAACGGGCCAGCTACCTCTTTTTCATTTCATACTCGTTATATTTTGAGTACATATTACACAAATTATTAGGTATGTATGTAGGTAATTACTTGTAAATAATATTTATTTAACGATTATTTGCTTAAAATTAAGTCATATATTATTCAAATAATTCTTATAGACTTTAATGCATTTTTTGGATTATTATATAAATTGAATAATTCTTTAAAAGATTAGAAAAAAACGTGCTTTATAACCACTTGATTTTATCACAATAATTAAAAAACTTAACCGGTTTAGTCGGTTAAATTATAAAAGTTTTGAATCGTTCAATTTTTCAATTCGGTTCAACTTGTCAATCAAGTTTTTAACTTTTCGGTTCGATTTACTATAATAAAAAATTGATCAATTTATTAATTAATTGACCAATTTTTATTAATTGGTTGAATCTTTTAAACTTTAAAATTTTTATCTTACCGGTTTGATTTTTAAAACATTAATTTTACGTTTTTAAAACATTAATTTTATGCACTCCACTTAGTTTTATTTAGGTCTTGTATTAATGTAAGCGACTTTAGGTGGGCATTTATGATCATAATTACTAAATTAGTTATAAATTTAATTACTAATTAATTTTCTTTTTTCACTAATCAACAATTTCCCCTTATGTCAAACCCCTACAAAAAATTATAATCATTTAGACTTTAGAGTCTCTTCCAACCTTATAAACAAACCTAACCAAAAACACTGTTAAGAAGACAATTTCTAACTGTCTAACGATCAAGTCCTCTTCAGTAATTTGACAAACTAGAAGATGGTGGCTCGTACATGTGTGTATATATAAATACACACACTTCCTAGTTACTGTACCCTAAGACTCCTCAGAATCTTTCAAACCCCATCTTTCTTTTCTCTCTCAAGCTCATGACTCCCTCTTCTTCCTTCAACAAAAACATGCCAATCCACGCCACCATAGCAGATGCTGCCTCATGGTACTGTGCCATCGTCCTGTTAGGTCTAATCCTATTCGGGTCGATCAGAGGGAGCACTTCTTCTTCTTCTTCTTTTGCAGATGTGTACTCTGTAAAAGGAAGTCAGCTTTTGGACACGCCATGCGAGGAGATATATGTTGTCCGAGAAGGAGAGACCTTGCACACCATCAGCGACAAGTGTGGAGACCCATACATCGTGGAACAGAACCCGCATATACATGATCCCGACGATGTCTTCCCTGGACTTGTCATCAAAATCACTCCTAAACCTAGGAAGTTATTGAGATAGATGAATATCGATGATCCAAGATGAATCATCAGAGCGTTTTCCGAGCTTCAACAGAGAAATTTTCACCCTTTTGTACATGTACAGTTTTGGCTTCACCTTCTCCTCAGGAATTGAGTGCTAATAAGAAGTCAGTTGTTTTGATTATAGTCTTTTTCTTCTCCAGTTTTTGTCTTCCTGTCTTGTAAGAATTTACGAATTATGATATTTATTTCATGAAAGAAGACGAACAGATTGGATTGATGTTTAGAGACAATCGGATTAAACTATTCCAGGCATGGGTTCACATATTCTGTCAACTTCTGAATTAATAATAAATTGATGGTAGGTTTAAGTATAGTGATTGACCCTAACCAATCTTAATATTCTCGTCCGCAATTAATATTGTGTGTTTTCCAGAAAACGTAAAAATAAAATCTTCCTATATGTGAACAAGCATGTAGTCTAATGAGGATCTTATCTAAAAATTGGTGCTTAATGCTTATTCAAATGGTTTGGCTATACATTCATCCGATTATAGTAAATTTTTTATAAAATAATAATATCATAATCACACAAATTTTACTAATTAAAACTATTAAAGATTAATAACAAATTTAGGGATGACCTTGGCCAATTTTTTAAAAATAATTTTCTTAAAATTAAAGGCGTAAAATAACTTTTTTTAATTAAATTTGGGCCTAAATTATCTAAGTTTAGCCTTGTTCGAGACCCAACTTTTTTTAGAATAATTAGACCTTGAATCAGTTTAACCCTGAGTCTGAACCTGACTCATGAACTGACTCACTGAAAACACCTTAATTTAGGCTCATTGATTGTCCATCGTCATCCTTAAACAAATTTAGTATGTTATTTCTAATTGAAACTCCAAAATTTTATATTATAGAAGTTATTAATTTATAAAAGAGATAACAAGAGTGTTTAATTTTTAACTTTTTTAATTTAGTATCAAATTTTTTAAAAATTTCAATTTAGTAATTAATTTTTTAAAATTAGAACTCAAAATGTATTTTTGTTTATGTGGCTATTAAATTTCGTAGACACAACGTATCGGTTAAAAAATTATTATTAAATTAAAAATTATAAAAAGCAAAAACATTTTTTATAAAACATAATTTTTTAATCAATATAATTTCACCAACTTGAGCTTTGAGATTGAGGCTAAGGAAGAAGAATCCGTATGAATCACGTTTAGTCGTTTATTGCTTTAATCGGTGGGAAGTGGTGTGATGGGTCGGCGGATATTTCACCTTTTCTTATCCAATCACGAAACTACAAGTCCACAACACTATATATTATAAAATATTTATAATACATAGTTGAATAAAAGTGAAATTAGTAAACTAAGAATATTACCAAAATATGTGGCTGGAATTTATAGGCCAAAGATAAAGAAGAAATTTCTGGAAGTTTTTTAAATATTAATTACACGTCACATCTTATCAAATGTATTGAATATATATAAATTAATTTTTATTAGAAAATGATCAGTTTTATATAAATAATAATTTATTAAATGAATCAATTTAAAAAATTAAGGGACACGTTTGAAGGTTAGAATAATTTTAAAAGGATGGGCGAAATCGATGTTAATAATAAAATTGAAAATTGAAATATTTTGAATAGTCCACGTGTCGCATGCCCAGATAATTGACGTGTTTTGTCTATGCCAGGTCATACACCTCAATCCCAACTTAATAGACAAAACAAGTCCTACCCACCCACGTACTTGACCTAAAATATTAACGATATAGAAATTAGAAAACCATCCAAGATTGATTTTATTTTAAGAGAATATTTTAAGAAACATCACCCAAAATAACCAAAAGAGAGAACCAAAATAAATGGTAATAATGCGAGTGACTTAGGGGGGGTTGCTTTCAAGTGGGTGCTTAAGATGGTGATAGGAGACTTTTAAAAGACCCTCTGGCCTCTTAATGTGGGAAGTTAAAACATGAATTGAGCAAACTCTTTAAAATTTTGCTTTAAATCTTTGAGTTTATTAATGGGAAAAATCTGAGATGGTATGATAATTAGAGATGAGATATAGGTCCAAGTTCAACTCTATCCAATTCAATCAGACCTGTTTTAACAAGATCAGCCTAAATTGATCATACTTTAAATGAGTTCAGAATTTTTTGAAAATTTTAGGCTCGGGCTAGATTCAACCTCAGGTTGTCCAACTCTACCTAATTTGGAAGCTTCAAAATTTTATATTTTAAAATTTTAAATTAAAATTTGTCTGGTGAATCCAGTCCATTCAATCTAGGGCTCAAATTGCATGTCTTGGATTTGATAGGACTTCTAGTTTTCCCATACTCAAACATTAATTTTCTAATTAGACTTAGGCTTGCATGCTTGCTTTGGATAACAAGCTGTGTCAAGATGGGCCTATAAAGATTTGGTCATATTTATAAGGCAGATCAAAACCCATACTGCTTACCAATTCTTTTCCTAATTTTTGGTTAGAAGAATCAAAGAAATATTTTTGTTGAGTAACTTCATCGTACAAAATAAAACATCCTTCTAAGAGATTAGATGTCCCTTTCATTATTCCACACAAATTAGTGAAATAAGGTTAAGATTGATAATTTTGACCTAAAATGACAAACTATAATGACTAGTGTATTTACATAGACTTGTTATCTTAAGGAAATTAGAAAATTTATGTATAGTTATTTGATTTATTTATCATTATTTTTGTCCTTAATTTTTGTATTATTTATTTTATTACTTATTTTTATATTTTTATTTGTACATAATTTTATTTATTTTATTCTTATTAGTATGTTTATGTTTATTTTTTATTTTTTCTACTTTATGTATCCTTTTTTTATGTGAGTTAATAGGAAATAATCTCTAAATTAGTTAAAGATAAGGTTGATTACTTCTTAACTTTCTTAGACCTTGAGTATGAGCGAGACTTCTGTTGAAATGTTGTTGTTGTTGTTGTTTATACTTAATTTTGCTAAATTTGTGACCAAATATACTTATTTTATTCTTCAATTCATTTTAATCAATGTCTCTAAACTTCTTAATTAACAAGTTGAAAGTATGCACTAGATTAGCTTTTCAATTCTTAATTACAAGGCATCGGGTCTATATCGAATAGCTCGAACTCAATCAAATTTTTTATTAAAAAAATGGTACTTCAAATCGGATCTATTGCTAACTCCGACTGTGAAAGAGAGAGACAGGGATAGGGTACTTAATAACTCATACCAAATACTCCTTTGAGTCAAGAAAAGCCACGCAAAGATATGTGAAAGCAAAGTAAAGAATATAAAAGACATGGTAGTACTATGAGCATATGTTCTTCTAAGGCTGTGATATCATATCATCTTCATATCCATCATAAAGCATCTCCTACTTTAGTTAGCTATCATTATGGCCTCCCGTGAGAATCTATATGCTTAGAGTGGTATATATATAGAGACTTTTCAAAGACTTGGATGTGGAAAGATAATGCCTTTAAGTCCTTTTCCAGTGTTAAAAAAAGGACACCGAACGCATTATTCATGGCATATGCCATTTCCTTCTAGGGTTTATTCTGCTTTCAACTCCTTTTTGACTTTTTCATGTGTTTATAAACCTGTACAATGCATGCAATAACCAAAAACCCAGAAGCAGCTAGTAAGAGCAACTACGTACCTTCATGGATAATTGAGCAAATCAGTCTCGGGGCATCTCTTTTTTGGCAGGCAATGCTCATCGAACCGATAGTTGAAATTATATTTTTTACGGTTTATAGTATTGCAGACTACGGATGATTATTATTAATCATCGGTCACGTATCAATCACGGGACACCGGCGATGTATCTTTTTCCGATATGGTTTAGCTTGCCAAAGGAGAGTTGCCCTGATACTGCTTTAGCTTAAAATAATCTGCTCAAGCCTCAAATATCAGCTTCGATCGTGTATTGTTGGGACAAGATGGGTATGTTTACGAACTCCTTTCGGTTTTATTTTTTAAAATTATTTTTCTTTATATATATAGGAAATAAGGTAAAGCATTTGATGAATGGTGCCAAGGAAAATGAGGCTGTAACGGATGTGTTATATATCCAAACTTAGAGAAAATAAAATTGAGAAATTGGAATTAGAGTATTATATAAATTTTCTGGTTTTATATAAACTAACATAAATTGATATTAGGAAGATATTTCTAATATAATTACAACTGAAAAGACTTAGAAGATGTGTTGTTCTCAGCCCTGCAAGCTAATGTTCAAAAAGGGAGTAGAAGTGTCATCGGTTGATTCATGGCGCTTGGACGATGGAGTCATAGATCTGTCAATATATCTAATTAATACAAAGGTAAGTACTATGACTTTGGCTTGATTTCACCAGAAAAGATAGTTGTTGTCGAGAGTTGTAATAATAAAATTGGTGATGTTGGTAATTGATAGTCAAGTGTTGATAGTCTCCATTTGTGAGGTAGCTGTTGTTGTCGGGAGTTATAGTAATAAAATTGGTGATGTTGGTAATTGGTAGAGAAGTGTTGATATTCTTCATTTGTGAGTTTTTTTTTATAGTAGTGTAGTAGAGTTGTGTTTATGGTTGTTAGGTGTAGTAGAGGTGAAAAATAAGAGACGTATTTCAGGTAAGCTTTGATACCATGAAAGAAAATAAAGTTGAGAAATTGAAATTAGAGTATTATATTAATTTTCTGGTGTTATATAAATTAACATAAATTGATATCAGGAAGAGATTTCTAATGTAATTACAGCTGAAAAGATTTAGAAGAAGTGTTGTTCTCAGCCCCGCAAGCTAATAGTCAAAAGAACATTGAGCTTGTGACGTAACTTTAAAAAGAGAGTAGAAGTGTCATCGGTTGATTCATGGTGCTTAGTCAGTGGAGTAAAGATTCGTCAATATATCTAATTAATACATAGTTAAGTAGTATGACTTGGACTTGATTTCACCATATAAGGTAGTTGTTGTTGTCAAGAGTTGTAATAATAAAATTGGTGATGTTAGCAATTTGTAGTGAAATGTTGATAGTCTCCATTTGTGAGGTAGTTGTTGTTGTCAAGAGTTTCGGTAATAAAATTGGTGATGTTGGTAATTGGTAGTGAAGTGTTGATAGTCTCCATTTGTGAGGTAGTTGTTGTTGTCAGAGTTGTAGTAATTGAAGGAAAACGAGAAGGAGATGAAGAAATGTATTTCTTTCATGCTGTGTAAGAGAGCAAATGAACAGAATATATACAAATGTCCTCCTAATGCTATTGGCTATCTGTCCTAAAAGCAAACTGACAATAACAAAAAAATGGCTAAGGCTGTGGCTACCGAAAACACAATGTACAGAGACAAAGAGACATATGTACAGAGTCACAGGAAAAGAGAAAGGACAAAATAGAGTTGGGCCTGTAACGTGAAGCCAATTCAGTATCTATTTGGGTTTTTCTATTTTCTATCAGTAATAAAATTGGTGATGTTGGTAATTGGTAGAGAAGTGTTGATAGTCTTCATTAGGGTTGCATTAATGGTTGTTAGGTGTAGCAGAGGTGAAAAATAAGGGGAAAAAAAGTTGAGATGTAGTTCACGTAAGCTCTGATACCATGAAAGAAAATAAAGTTGAGAAATTGGAAGTAGAGTATTATATTGATTTTTTGATGTTATCTAAACTAAGATAAATTCATACCCGAACTAAGCTCTGATACCATGAAAGAAAATAAAATTGAGAAATTAGATGTAGAGTATTGTATTAATTTTCTAATGTTATCTAAACTAAAATAAATTGATGCTAGAATAAAATTATCTAATAAAAAAATGTGTTGTTATCAAAACTAGAAGTCCATTTTTTAATTATTATATAGAGATATTATCAATTTTACGATTTGATTATAAAATTTGTATCATTTTAAAATCAAATTAGTTGTAAATTTTGTATGAATTATTTTCTTAAAAGTATTTCATACTTCATTTAAAATGTGTTATTTAAGAAGGATCATACTTTAATAAGAATATTCAAAATTTAAAAAATGTGTAATTGACAATGGTGTAGTTTTATTGAACAGATGATATCTTGATTTTTTTGAAAAAGAGAAATAGTCTTAAAAATTCAAAAAGAAGAGCAACTTCTTTAATGAATTTTTAAAATTGAAGTATTTTAAATGACTTAAAATTATCAAAATAGGCAATAATTAAAATATTTAATGATAAAGCATTTAAACAAAATTGTAAAAGTATCCCATCTACCTAAGTAATAATAAAAAATGCAACATGTGAAATGTCATATGCTATATGCTATATGTAATTAAGTAATAGTTATATTTTTAAACAAAAAGAATAATATATGAAGCAACCTAAATAAAAGATGAACAAACAATAACATCCAAATTATGTAATTGACAAGATAAGTCTGTGGACTCAAAACAATAACATCCAAATTATGTAATTTGAATGATTCATTTGACAAACCAATCATTCATAAACAATATTTTTAAGTGTCTTTATAATTCAATCAACAATATGTACGATTTATAGTTCTATTTAATTGTATTTTGCAAAAGTAGAATTGAAATATATTTGTGAATGTTTAAATTAAAGTTATCAAACATCCAATGTTTTATATGTACCTATCAATGATTAAGGTAAAACCAATGTTTGATATGTAGCTATCAATGATTAAGGTAAAACTAATGTTTTAAGAATCATATCGGAAGTTAAACTGGTAAGACATGGGAGTTTAAGATTTAAAAGGTTCAACCGATATTAGACTTTCATAAAATCTGTTAAAAATTGAATAAAATTGAAAATTTTGAAAATTATTGAAAAAGATTGTCTTTACTCACTAAAAATTAAAGTTTAATTAAAAAGACTGTTAAATAAAGTTAATTTGTTTATTTTGGTTTATAAAAATTGATTAGTTTATAAAAATGGTCGATTAATTAATAAATTGATCAATTTTTAATAACAAAAATTATTAAATTAAATCAAACCGAAAAATTAAAATCAAACCGCAAAGTGAGCCGATTCAAGATTTTCATTATTAAATCAACCGAACTAGTTTAATTTTTAAAAAATTGGGTAAAGCTTTATATACATGAATTTAATTTATTTGACCTATGTTTAGAAAATGAATGTCTAAATACTTGGAGAATTTTTCAACAATTGAAATAAAGTTATCATCATCTTGCATTTTCAAATTATTATATAACTATTTTAAATAATGAGGACACTTCTTCTTTCTAACTTTATTAATTTGATTATTAAATCCTAAAATATCGAAAAATATTTCAACATTTGAATTCACAGTTTAAGCTCAGCTTATAACTTCGGATCATCATATTAGTCCTACATTCACACTTAGAACCACATCCAAATCCAAGTGGTTCAGACCACCAAAATTATACTATATCAAAACTCATACCATGTTATCCCGTGACTATATATAAATAATATACCTTTGGTTTTGTTGTCTTTCAAATGATATTTTAAATTCTTGTTAACTCTTTATTAATTATGTCTTGTCTGAATTTCTTACAACGTTGCCTAAACTCAGTCCAATCGAGTAAAACGATGTTATTTTAATGAGAGTGTTTAGGTCATTTGAATCATTTGAATCAAATTTTGGACTAACCAAACCCATACTCAATTTGTTTACTTCAAGCTAAAATGGCTTGGCCCGAGATTAAAATGCCATCTAGCTCAAATCCTGAAAGCCATGCAGTAGTACAAACTTAGTAGTCTCAGCCTCCAATTCGTTAAGGTGGAGCATCTAATCATTTTTAGCTACTTTTTCATTCTTCTGATTGCATTTTATATGAGGACAAGAGGGTAAAAAGAATCTATGTAAGGCCTAAACATATACCCTAGAATTGTTATAGCATGTTTAGGGTGTATTAAGAAGTGAGCATAACGAATTAAGTGCATTCAAGTATAGTAAGAGACATAATGGTACTTAATGTAAAAGACATTAATAAATGGGTAATTTGTTTGTTTCGACATGGACATACATACTTAGACGTGAAGTATGGATGAGAATTTTTGATATGTTTACTTGGATTTATGAACGTGATGTGAGGGGAATTGGTAGAAGAAGTATCTTATTTGCTTATGGAATGTTGTTGGTTAAATTTGATATATTTTTGCGTTGTTCTTGCATGATAATAACTGAAGTTAGTTGATTTGAGATGTGTACCTCACTGAATGGATAGGTTTCACTGAGCATACTTTTGTAATTTGGCTATATCTTGGCCTATAGACCTCCAAATTAGATAATTCTAATTGAAAATTAAACTGGATACATAGCTCTAAAAATTTGGTGAAGGAATCAAAATTTGATTCTGCCTTAACATTTTTGAATTCTGGGTTGAAGTTGAATTAGGGCTGTTATCCTTGTTTTCAAATAGCCTGTAGTTTTTTTGGATATAACTCCCGATATGATTAACCAAATTGCACGAAATTTATTCCATTAGAAACTTAAGACATAGGAAAATGAAATTAATTGATAAGATTATAGGCCAATATGGGAATTAAGGGAAGAAGAAGGACCAATATGCGATCTTTTCTAAAGTTAACACATGGACCAATCGGAGTAAAGCATGTGTGACTAATAAGATTAAAGCTTGTGTGTGTCCAGTAAAATTGTAACACATTGTCCAATAAAATTGTAACACGTGGTCCAATAGGATTGTAACATACGGTCAAATGGGATTGAAACATGTGTCTAAGACTAGAAATTTCATTAAAAGGCATATGGAGATGGGAGATGGACGACACTTGGGGTTTTAACTTCAGATTTTTCTCCTTTCCATTTTTTCCCATCATTTTTCTTTTGGTGAGTCAAGCAAAACCAAAAAAGAAGGGAAGGGAAGGCATTAGAAGTGCTACTTTGCCAATTTTAAGGTTTGGGACTACACTTAGTCTAATTTCTCTTTGTGAGTATGTTTAAATGGATAAAAAGATTCATTTGGATGTGGAATGGTTGTTGGGATGATGTTTTGGTGTTATTTTGGTGTTATCTTGCATAGAATTGGTTGAATATGACAAGAGAGTATCGTGTAGTGGAATTCTGTCTAGGGTTTGTTGAAACAATCATATTATTTGGGTCATAACTCAACCTACAGACCTCTAAATTGGGTGATTTCAGTTGCATATAAAAACTAAGACATAGAACTAGAAATCTATAGAAGAGACTCTAACCTAATTCTAGCTTTATGATATTGGAAATTGAGATAGAATAAGGTGACATGATGTTGCTCCTGTTTTGGCACAACTTGTGATATTTGGCCTATATCTCATGATTCCAAATGGTCTGATTGTTTGTGCTATAGAAACTAGAGACATAGGCTAATAAATTTTGAGAAGACCTCAAAACCTAATTCGAACGTTTTCCGTATGCATATTAAGGAACAATTGGAATCCTTCATGTGATTTGCTTCTGCATTAATTGTTTGCCTATTTTTAGACCCACAGTGGGCTTAGCCCAAATTGTACTATTTTGAGTTTGTTTTCATTTATGGTTTTTACCTAATCTTATCCTAATCTTTTTGAATGTGTATGAAACTTATCAAACACTAGAAATAAATGAAATAGGACTTAACTTATGTGAATTGGGTGATTGAACATTGAAATTTAAGATTGAGCATAATGCAATCCAAAGAAAACTTACATATACATAAATAATTTGTATGCATATTTATTGCTTATGTGTATAGTATGATTATACAAGTGTGATTTTGACACCTTCCTAATGGTGGTAAGTTATGACTTTCATGTATGAACAAAGATACAAATGTTGTGACTTGAAATGTGTATCATATGATTTGTCAATATATGAATTGTGAAATTGGCAAATGATTAAGGAAAAATGTTACAGTGTCTGCTTCATTATCTTGGTGGTGGATAGATAGGCTTCCCTATAGGAATAAAGTGCAGCTGCTACAGTTTGACACCAATGGTGTCTTCATTTCGAGACTATATGTCTCCACAGTTTGATGTCTTTGGGTATCCACAATTTTGATGTCTTTGAATATCTATAGCTTCCGTTATTCACATCCACGGGATTGTGCAGCCTTAACACAGAAAATAAAGTAAATGATAATAAATAAGAAATACAATATAACAACATAATAATTGGTATTGATGAGCATCTGTATTTGTATTGATAATTGTATCAATGAGCGTTGAATGTCCATATTTGGCTTATAAATGTGCATTTTCAGTATATGGATAATATGTTGGAACATATTTGCATTATGTACTTTGCTTAAATATGTCATCATTGTTTACATGAGCGTTAAATATTAATATTTGGTTCATGAATGTGAATTCATGGTATGTGAGTTGTGATATTTCTAAATGTGTGTGCTTTGCGGATGACTGCTGTGAGTGGTCATCCAAACTAAGCGTTAGGGATGGCAACTCGACCCATGGCGGGCCGGTGGTTACCGACCCATGGCTTGGTCCGATCACCGGCTAATCGGCCCGTGACTCGGGTCAACCTGTCTACACTTTTTTAAAAAAATTTGAAAAAACGACATCATTTTTGACAAAACAACATCGTTTTGTATATTTCCTTCAAGTTACGGACTAAGTCAGGTCGGAACAACCCCTGCTAGAGCATGGCCCGTGGCCCGACCAACTTGGGCCAAAGTCGGCGGAGTTGGGCGGACCGGGCCAAGAATACCATCCCTATTAAGTATTTTCTTCACTAAGCTTTCAAGCTTAACACGAGTGTTAATTCGTGTAGATCCAGGTCATAGGAGTGAGGTACAGGAGAAACGTATGCAGGGACCAGGGATGACAACTAGGAGTAAAAGTATCTTTGGATGTGTCTTTTGATTAAAGAATAGTTGTATTTGTAATAAAGGAAATTGCATGTTTTCCTTTTGAATTAACATGTAAATATAAAGATGTAATAGGACTTTTCAATGATAATGTTAAATGATATGAAATTTTGTAATTTGTAGCATTGAATAAAAAAAATGTGTTATGTCAGTCCCTATAAATGAATAAAAATGTATGTCGTAACTGTTTGTACAAGAATTTGGTTGTTACGTATATGGATGGCTGCAAGTTCCGTATAAGAGTTTACAATCTAACTCTGTACATACAACCTAACTCTGTACATACTTTTGAAGAATTTGAATGCTAAGTCATCGACAGATAACTTCACCGTCAACACTTTTAACTGAAAAGTAGACATCCGCAGCATTATCCTCAAGCATAAGCCACTACTCTAATAGTTTCATTCTCCCGAGTCCAAAGGACCAAACATTTTCTGAATATAAAAACAAACTTGAAGGATCAAAATGAACTATCTTTATGTAATTTCTCTGTGACTGTTTCAGCTTAAAATAATGAGATGTAACATCAATGGTGGATTCATCTTCCAGGGCAATAAGTTTGATTTCAATCATTTAAGCTTAGTTTATCTCAATCCATCTTCTATTACTAAGTCTCAGGATGATGTTCTAGTTAATACAACTGTTCCTCTTCTGTCCACCTTCAGGAAATCATGGTGTCCTTATGCCAATTCCGACCCAAATTACGTGTTTTGAGTAAATCACTTAACGAATTATCGACTCGTAATTAAGTGAAAAACTTGATCAAGCTAACATTTAATATCTCCGTCAGTTGGACCTTTGAATTGGTAAGCAGCCCCTTTAGTTTTTCTGATTTTGAAAGCTAATCTAACTGGTCGATCAAAGTATCAGACTGTCATCATCAGTACAATGCTTGGGTAATATGGACAGAAGGATAAGACAAGTAATTTCTTTTGTGGTTGCTGATGAAGTCAGAAGAAGCAGATGACCCACGTTGGACTGATTCTTTTTCTTTCTTCAAAATTTTAAACTATTTTGGATAGATTTTGTTATCTATGACCTAATTAATAAAGATGTTAATAAGTCAGGTCGGAACTAGGCCGCTCTTAGTCCGGCATGGCCCAACGGGCTACTAACATGGGCCGAAAATAATGTTATTTTTTAAGTTACGATTAAGCCGACCACTTTTAATTCGTGAGTCGCTTGTGATAACCCTGAGCTAAAATTAATATTTCTACTAATATAGAAATTCTACCGACAAGAAGGAAAAGATTGTATAAAAAAATTATGATTTCTGTCCTTTTTTTTGTGTAGTTTTACTTATTTTAAAGAATATTTTATTATTTAATTTACTAAAAATATTTTTTGATATTGTGATTGATTGTTAGATAGTTGATATATAATTATTTAAACCTAATTTAATAACCTTTTTATATTAAATTAACTTGTTGAGATTATAAATTTTAAAATTTCTTTTTAAATTAAAATATTTTTGAATGAGTAAAATTATCAAGAAAATGCATATTTTAATCCCAATTATAAAATCCATTCATCCTTTTTTTCACGTTTAAGATTGATAATAATCTAGGTTAAGTTTAGATTCTTTAAAATTTATATCTAAGTTTGATTAAATTTATTAATTTTGATTGGATATTTCTCAAGTTTAATTATTTTTTATAATGATCAAATCGAATAAATGTTATAAAATTATTAATTCAATTAAATTATCATAAACAATTTCTCTGTTAAATAGGAGTAAAGATTATAATTTTAGATCTTTCCAGACCTCACATCTGAGATTCTGATTAAAATGTTATTGTCATTTAACTAATTCAATCAAATTGAACGAATTAGAATTAATTTATCATTCATGCTCATATCAATATGTTGACTATTTAGAGCGAAGGGATAGTTTTCTTAAACAATTAATTAACATTACATAAAAAAATTTAATCTCTTGCAAAATAAGCATATGATATAATTTCTTTAAACCTTCTTTCAGTTCAATGTGGACATGTTACACTTCAATGCCCTCAAGGGGTGTGGCTAGATGTTTGAGAGCGGGGCTTGGCTTTGGTTAGGTCTCAGGTTTGATTCCTTGCTAGCCCCTCTTGTAAGAGCCTAGGGCAGCCACTTGGCCCTCTGATGAGGTGTAGCCACTTGGCCCTCTGAGAGGTGAGTCCGCTTGGCCCGCCTGTGGAGTTTCCTCGAATCTAAAATAAAATAAAATAAAATAAATAAATGTTACACTTCAATATCTTAGCACTTAAGTTTCAAGGCCATGGACCCTTTATCTTTTCCCTTCACATTAAGCCTTTTTCAGACTTTGCTTTTCCATCTTTCCAAAAGCTACAACCATTGTCTGTTTCACTTTAGCTGATAAAGTTAAAGCTTGGAACTGTTGGGTGTCCCCAAGTCAGAAATATAACACTAACTTAAGATACTAAAAATACTAATTGATGTTACCATTAAGGAATCGGTTTAGAGATTTTAGGCTTGGTTCATAATTATAACTTGAAGAATGATAAGTTAAAAGTAAAAATACGTTAAATCTATAAGATTAATAAAATCGACTAAATCATAATTATAACTTAAAAGAATGATAAGTTAAGAATAAAAAAAGTTAAACTTATAAATATTAATTAAATCGAATTTGTGATGTAGCTTAATAAATGCATACTCTTTCACTCTTATAAAGAAAGTGACATTGATGTTGAACTAAATGAGTAGCCTGATGCATATCTACCCCAAAAGCAGAGAATATAAATATATAATCTCACTAATGAAGTTGGACCAGCCAAAAGCCAACCACCCCTTAATCATTGTCATGGCCACCAATTAATGGACGCCACCAAGTACCAACTACCAACAATAAGTCGTGCGAGTAGAAGAAGAAGAAGAAAAAGGGGTCAAAACTCAAAACCTTGAGAACTGGCAATTACAAGAGCCATAAACTTTAAGCAACGTGTTGAAAATTTTGTAGGGTACCTCTTTTCAAGAGTCATTATGGAAGATGCCGGCGAAATTAAGGCAGTCTTGAAGCGTTAACTATGGTTTGTTGCTTTCTAACTCCGCCTCTGTCCTAAAACATGAGACGAAGTACGTCAATTAAACACAGCCAAAACTTGGAACGGTTTCAGGATAAAGAGTAACGCAAACATAGCTATACTACAGCCACACGTCTTTTATCAAAATATATCTTAAAAAACCAATAAGTGGACATGCCCTGATCACCAAAATTTGATCTTTCGCAGAGACAGCAACCCGGGTAATTAAAAATATGTATTTTTAGTTTGTTCTAAAGAGACTGACTCTGAACAGACCATATACATGACTCGGAGAGGAACAAATTGATTTGGTAGAGGCAGTGCACATGCTGAAGCATGCTATTACTTGGTAAGCAACAACTAACAATTGATCAAAACCAAAGAAGTAACAACAAAGTAGTTTTTATATTACGAGAACTTTGACTGATGTAATAAAGAGTTGGTCAAATCCATTGTCCGGACGACCTCTTCAATTTGTGCTTCGTACCTTAAGAGCAGGAGACGCCCTGTCAGTTCCAAGTTTCAGCAAAATAATAAACTAATCTGATCTTTTCATGCAACATTCTGTATATATAAAAGGGGAAAGGCAGAGAAGAATAGAAACCAACAAGAGAGTAAATAAAGGAGAGAAGAAACTGATCACGATTCACCCGGAATTGCGGAGAGGAGAGTTGAAAAGAGATGCAGTCACCTTGCCTGAAACAAGTTTCCCAGGCATGTCTTCAAGGTTGCTGCCCAGCTCCCATCCTTGGTTTTCCTGAACCCTTGAACAAAATAGGAAAGCCCAGAACTTCAAGTACATCGGCAACATGTCGCCGGAACTTTGCTTCCACTACTGCTTCTATTTTTACCAACAAACAGTTCACCAATCCTGAGTCTCTTCCATCTTTGGAAGAATCATTTGTAGAATTCATCAAAGCTTACCCACAGTACTCTCAAACCTATCAAGTTGACCGTATACGAGCCCAAGAGTATTATCATCTTTCGCTCTCCAACCATACTTGCCTTGATTATATTGGCATCGGCCTTTTCTCTTATTCCCAGAGTCAAAAAGATCAACTTGTTTCTTCTTGCTCCTCTCCCTCTTTACCTCAAGCCCAATCATCTCCTGATCAAAACCCACAGATTCCATTCTTCACTGTGTCTTCCAAGACAGGAAATCTGAAGACTCAGCTACTTTATGGTGGCCAAGAATCAGAGTTAGAATTGGCAATGAAGAAAAGGATAATGAATTTTCTTAGAATAACTGAAAGTGATTATAGTATGGTTTTCACTGCAAACAGAACATCAGCTTTCAAACTTGTGGCGGAGTCTTACCCTTTCAAGACTAGCAAAAGGCTTCTGACAGTTTATGATTATGAAGGTGAGGCAGTGGAAGCGATGATAAATAGCTCAGAGAAAAAAGGATCTCAAGTCATGTCAGCAGAATTTGCATGGCCTAGGCTTAGGATTCAGTCGACTAAAATGAAAAAGATGATCGTCAGGAACAGGAAGAAGAAGAAGGAACGGGGACTATTTGTATTCCCACTTCATTCCAGAGTTACTGGAGCCAGATATCCCTATCTGTGGATGAGCATAGCGCAAGAAAATGACTGGCACATCTTGATTGATGCTTGTGCCTTGGGACCGAAGGACATGGACAGGTTTGGTCTCTCCCTCATTCGTCCAGACTTCCTCATTTGTGCCTTTTACAAGATTTTTGGGGAAAATCCCTCTGGGTTTGGATGTCTCTTTGTTAAGAAAACTACAATTCCTCACTTGGAGGATTCCTCGTGCACTGGAATGGTAAGTCTTCTACCAGCGAGGAATATGTTTCTTTCCCTTGATGAATCTTCAGGAACTGATACAGAACTGGTACAGAGTTCTAAATATGCAGCCGAAGAAGAGGAATTATCTTCTTCAAACTCTTTCTCAGGTCCTATATCGAGACAAGTAATGCACTCTGGAAAACTGGACAGAGGAGAAACTGCAGCCGCAACAGAAATGCGGACAGCATCAGAAACTGAGGAAATCACTCAATCAGTAGAACCAGCTAGCAATATGCAGAAACAAAATGCAAAAACCAGCAGAAGTGGGACCTTGGATGGGGAAGAATGTAAGGGATTGGATCAGGTCGATTCACTGGGATTGACCCAGATTAGTAACAGAGGAAGGTGCCTGATCAATTGGCTGGTGAGTGCATTGATGAAACTCAAGCATCCAAACACAGAAGAAACCCCCCTCATTAGAATATACGGGCCAAAGGTAAAGTTTGATCGTGGACCTGCCCTGGCATTCAATGTCTTTGATTGGAAAGGACAAAAGGTTGAGGCTCCTCTTGTACAGAAACTAGCTGATAGAAGGAATATATCTCTTAGCTATGGATTCTTGCATCATATATCGTTCTCGGATAAGTATGAAGAAGAGAAGACGAGAGTTCTCGAGAGAAGATCAAGAGAAACAAAGGGAACCGTAGTAAAAAAAGGGAAAGAGAAAGCTAATCTAGGAATAACAGTTGTTACAGTTGCATTTGGCTTTCTGGCCAATTTCGAGGATGCGTACCGACTTTGGTCTTTCATTGCTCAATTCCTGGATGCAGACTTTGTGGAGAAGGCAAAGTGGAGATACACAGCCCTAAACCAGAAGACTGTTGAAGTTTAAGCAAAATCAGTTTTCCCACTCTTCAGATTCATGTTCATTCATTCGATTCGAGTATATGCAAGCATGCAAATTCTACAGAAACAAGAAACGAGTAAAAGAAAGAACATTGGTAAACCCAACTATTCTTTCATTGATTCTTGTAGAACCTTTTCCTCAGTTCATGATCAGTAAACATTTCTTTCTTACTATACGAATGCCAAAACAAGCAACATTCAGCAGATAACTCTCCATAACAGAATATAGTAATCTGGGGATTCCAAAATTATTCAGTATTCATGATTCCCCGCAAAAAATTTTTTTAGAGAAGCTCGTGAACCCCACTATCGTGAGACTCAAGATCAACAAGGTGATTTAATGTTTCGTGGAAGAGTTGAATCACTAAAAAGAGTTCTCACTAATAACACATCAGGTCGCATGGACAAACCTTTTATCAGCTCCATAGCTAACCACATCGTCCATGCTAACCATGGAAAGAGCTTGAACTGTTCACTAATCATCTGATGGAAGTAGAAACGTCCCTTGTCTCCCAATCTAGAACAAGAACAAGAACAAGCAGTTAAAATGGCTGCAAAAAGTCACTTAATTTCACCTCATCCCTGACCTAACCATTTCTTTGAGAGGCCCCTTCCATGATAAGTCTATAGAATCCATTTCCAAAAATAGAGATAAAGATTCATTAAACAATCCTGCCCTGACATACCTAGATATAACACCAGTACATGAAACCACCGCTCTCAGAGTCATCTCATCAAGCACCTGACCAGCAACACAAAACTCTCCACAGACACCATAAATGAACGAACTAGTATTGACCACATAAAGATCACTATGAACACCCATCTTTCAAAACCAATCCATGGATCTGGCTACCCTCTACAATCCCCATAAACTTAGCACACAGACACTCTATACACACCAAACTCTGACAAACACTCTATATACACAAATTAAGCGATAAAAAATTCATAAAATTCAAGAAAATCTCAAGAAATTGACACTGACTTAAAACTAAAATACATCTTTAAAGCATTAAATTACATCCTACCAAATGTCAGCACCTCAGTTCATAACCGAGAACAAATAATCAAGAACCGGGCCCTGTCAATCTCTAAGTATTTTCATCCTTCCTCAACGTTCCATGTTAGTCCTCGATACAATTACTTAGCCAACCATAGAGATGGCGTATTCTCTAGCCAATTATGAACTAAAGACACAACTAGACCACCGAACCCTTGAGCTCAGTGGTAGAGGTGACATGTTGCAAAAATTAAATGAAGCTTTGGTGTTGAAGAGATTAAATTGAATTCGTACTTGATTTTGAGTCTTTTCACTTGAAACTATAATTGCAAATAATGTATCGAAATTAGTATAAATTATTCAATTTTGATATTATTGTGACAATAATTAGGAAAGACAACTAAACTTGGCCTAGCAAGACACGGGTTGATTGAGCCATCAGAAAAAAGAGACCTCAGGCCGATCTTAAACTTGGGTTGCCCAGACTCAGCTTGTCCTTAGGCTCAATGTTTATATATAAAATAACGTTGTTTTATTAAAAACGACATTATTTTGACATTTTAAATTGAAAAAAAATTGATCAGGTCGAGTTGGAGTTGAATTGCCTCTGACCCGGTCAGGCTTAGGCTCAAATCTACTACCTAGGGCCCGATCAAGCCTCAGGTCGGGCTTGGACATGCCCCCATTGTTACCCCTAATACTAATCATTAATCAATACTTCGGTTTCGATTTTGGTATGACTCGAATTTAACAAGCTTAGTTCGAGCTGACTAGATTTAGTCTTTGTTTTTATTTTAAAATTTTGGGCTAAACTAGGCCTTAAGCTGCTAATTTGATTTAATTTGAAATCCAAAATTTACAAATGAAAGCGTGATCATTTTAAATAAAACAATATCTTTTTCAAATTTAAAATTAAAAAAAGAGTCAAATTTGGCTTAAATAGTTTTGAGCCGCTCAAGTTTGAGTGGACTCGACTCAAGCTTGGGCCACAAGTCTCTTCGAAATTTGAATTGAGCCTAAAGTCAAGCATAAATTTTTAAGTTAAGCTTAGATTAGACCTTTTAAGAAGCGACTTAATGTGTCTAGGAAACTTAAAATAGTTTTAATTAATGTTATTTTAATTTTACTTCTCAAAATGACTTATTTTTGTCTTAAATTTCTTAAAATTAAAAATCAAAATAATATTTTTGAAAACATTAAACAAAAAATACATCATTTCAAAGAAAAAATTCCATTCTTTTGAGCTAAATTTGAGACTAATCCTCTAAATTTAACTAACTCAAAGCAAAATCAATTTAAAATTAATCTATTAACTACGAGTTAGTCGAAACCAAACTAAATGACAATTAAACCGGACCGAACTGAATCTAATTTGTCATTCCTATTTGTTATATATTGTTTTAGATGGACAGATCATATCAACCATTCGTATAGATCCAACAAGACAAATCTTTCTGTACCACACCTCCTTATCAGAAATCTTCCCATGTCCGTACGTTTTGGTTGGATGCTTCCATTGGATCTTAACCCTGATGAATGTAGTAAGGAACTTAACCCCTAAGGATAACAAGTAGAATTTTGTTGCATTTAGAGGATGATATTTAGGCCTAGGCCTCCCCAACTCCGATCTAGCCCGAAGTTAGTAGACTAGGATTGGGTTGATCGGGCCTATTACTTAAGCTATCTCATTATTATTATTATCATCACACCCACTTCGAACTCCAGCAATAAAGCGAAGTCTCGAAAGATTTGATAGTACGTAACATTACTCTTATATAATAGAGAGGTTATTTCTGATGGAACCAGATGCAAAAACAACATCAATTTCCTGTAGATCTCAAGCTATCTAAGTCTGACAATTATAAAAAAAACATCTTTTTGCAAAAAAGGACATTTTTATTTTTAAATAAAAACAGGTCAAACCGAACTAAATCAAACTCGAACTTAGGCTTGGGTCTTACTGCCTCAAGCTTGATTGTACTAGGCCCGGGCAAGGGCAAAGGCAAAAGTTGTCTACCATTGTGGCTAATAAGTAGGGATAGCAAAGGGTTTGGTCCGACCTTAAGCCTGACAGATAATGACAAAACGAAATCATTTTGCCTTTTTTTTTCAAAAAATAATAATTCTAATAGTAAGACAACTTTTTTATGATCAATAATATTAAGTATACTATATAAACATAATACTTGATTAATCAATTATTTCGTGGAATTGAATTCTTTTATTAAAAAATAAAATCAGATGGCCAAGTAAGAAAGAAAGTATAACTAATTTCAAGTTTTCAAGCAAATAAACGTGGTTTAGTTACTTAATAGTATAATATTTAATTGAACTTTCAAAAAATATTCCTATTTTATCTCTTATTTTTTAGGTCAAATAAAAACCTTAAAAAAAACTCTTTGATCTTTAAAATTTTCGATTTTTTTGTTTTAACTTTTTCAAAAAAATTCATTCTCTTAGATCTCGGTTAAAAAATAACAACACAATACACACAATATGAACATCAGAACTAGATTAATCAAATATTTTTATATGACAATTCAACCTACTCTTATACTAAAATCAAATTAATTAAATTCGATTTAAACTAATAATTTATTATAATTATTAATTTAATTTAATTTAAATTATTTCAAATCAAATTTAAAAAATTAAATTAAGTTATATTATTAGTGACATTTGATTAGTTCACGTTTAAAACAAATTTCAAAGATTAAAATTTTTAAAATTTCTTAAGCAAATTTATATATTTTACCCTAATTTTTAAAATACTCTTTGTGAAATTTAGGGTTATGTCAATCAAAATCTCACATTGAAATCAATTTGTATAGTTAATCACTTAGTACCTATTTGGATGAGCTTTTGGAAGGTCAATAAATACTTTTATCTATTACAAAAGCCTTTTTTAAGAAAAATGAGTGTTTAATTGTAAAATAAAAAAACACTTCTTTAATAGATATGGCTTTTTTGGCAACCAAACTACAGCTTTTTAAGAAGCTCAAATTTGAAGCTTCTACAAAAAACGTTTTTTTAAGTAGATTTTTCATATCAATTAATGAGTTTATTTTTAGCCCCTTTTGTCTTTATGTTTTAAACATAATTCTCACAATTCTCACAATCTCATATTCCCATTTATTAAGTATTTAAATATTTACTCAACTTAGATATTTATTTTGAGATTTATATAATATTATTTGACTTTTTTTATGTATATTTTAATATTTATTTTTTATATTAATTTACTTATCATATAATCTATATAAAAGATTTGGTTAGTTGTGTTTTAATTTATGTTTCATATAGTTTAAAATTATATAATTAATATATTGTGCTTTGCAAATTATTTAATATACTTTAAATAATATTTATATACATAAATAATTTTTATTATAAAATAAAATATAGTTAAAATTAAAAGTGTTTTTTATTTTTATGTTGCTAAGCAGTCTACTGAAGCACTTTAAAAAACACTCTTTTTTAAATAACATTCAAACAGTTAACTAATTTTTAAAAAAATTCTTCTAAAAAAAATCTTAAAAAAATTTATTAATAAAAACTTTACTAATATAAGCCCAATCAAACATATGCTTAATTCGTGCCAAATCCACACTCAGCATCGGCTCACCACTGATAGCAGCCAAACTCGAACCCAAAATCACCGATTAATAAGTAATTAATCCTCACCAAACTTGACCTAACTGAGATAGAGGTCACTGAGTCCGCCACTTGTCACGATCATGATAACCCAAAAGATCATTTCAGATGCTCTAGTCCGTCGATTTCTTTCGCCTGCCCAAAATAAATACTACTTATTGAGGGGGGCCCTCTTGTAAGTAGAACTAACGAAAGAGGATAAGTGGGGCTCTCCTTTTTTCCCTGTCCTTTAGGGTTTGTTCTTCTTCTTCTTCCCTTTTTTCTTTTTTTCTTTATCAGAAATTGAAAAAGAAAAATGGAAATCCTTGTTTGTTTCAATCTTCACTCTTTTTGATGTTTCTGAACCTTTAGAGTGAGAGAGACATTTTCAACCAGCTACAGTCAACCGAATTTCTCCTCTGTTTATTCAAAACTCTAGGGTTAGGGTTTTCATTAGTTTCTGTTCTTCATCCGATTAAAATTTGATTTCTGCTGCAATTTGTTGTCTTTGATCAATTTCCTCTTCTGGGTGTCTCTCAAGTCTCTAAAATTTTCATCTTTTTTTGGTCTCTTAACATGCACACCATAGAAGAAATCGACCAAGAACAAGGCATAACCAACAATTTCTCTCCTTCAGAGACCTCCATGGTGGACCCGGAAAACGAACCTGGAACGGACGCTCCGGTCCTGCCTAAAGAAGAAGATTTAACAGATACGGATGCCCAAGAATTAGACAACACCACCCCTTCGTCTCTGCCAATAACCCTCGTCCACGGTTCTATTTCGACGACGAAATCAGCTAACAACCGGTCGATAGTACCCGCAAGAAGACCTTCCAAGGACCGCCACACCAAGGTGGAAGGCCGGGGCCGCCGGATTCGGATGCCGGCAGCATGTGCAGCGAGGATTTTCCAGCTGACCCGAGAACTTGGACACAAGTCCGACGGCGAAACGATACGGTGGCTTTTAGAGCGAGCAGAGCCAGCGATAATCGAAGCCACAGGCACGGGGACTGTACCAGCTATCGCCGTCTCCGTCAACGGAACTCTAAAAATCCCAACAACGTCGCCGTCAAAGCCAGACGGCGACGACTCAGCGCCGAGGAAACGGCGTAAGCGGCCATCAAACAGCGAGTTTATCGACGTTAACGAACATCAGAGTTCTGTATCTTCAGGTTTAGCACCAATATCAACGATGAGACCCACGAATCTGGGAGCTAACGCACAAGGGTTGGTGCCCATTTGGCCTATGGGGACTTTTATGTTGCCACAAACTGCGGGCGGCGGTGGGTCCAGTGGGCAGCCACAATTGTGGGCAATTCCAGCTGCTGCAACGCCGTTTTTCAATGTGGCCACGAGGCCTATATCGAGCTTCGTCTCTGCTATGCAGCAACCTGGGGTCCAATTGAGTGGCGGTGGGGTTGTTGGTTCGGGTTCAGGTGGTTCAACGCCTCTTGGGTCGGTGACTTCTGGTTCTGGAACAAGTACGAGTAAGAGTGCTGGCGTTAATAGCAGTGGAGCTAGTAATACTATCAATGGTTCAGCATCAACAACAACAAGTACATCTACTACTACTACTACTCAGATGCTTAGAGATTTTACTTTGGAGATTTATGATAAAAAGGAGCTCCAGTTCTTGGGTCATCCTGTAACGCAACAAGCTTCTTGTTCAAAGTCGTAGATGTTAGAAGATGGTGTTACTCTGTAGGTTACTGTTAAATTTGTAGGGGTTTAGGCTTTTTCTTCTCATGTTCTGTAACTCTACAAAGTGGGATTTTTGTTTTATGGATTTTAGTGTTATGAACCTGTTCTTGGCTTGTGCTCTTAAATCTGATGTGTCTCTCTAATGTTGTACTTGGCCGGAGAAACAACTACGGTTGTACAGCCGAACAGTGGCGGTGCTAAAGTGGATTAACGTGGAAAGGTGGGGTGCACGTGAGATGTTGGGTCAAGGACACAGACCTTTAACTGGGGTTACGTAAGGGTATGAGCAAGAAAAGTGGGCTGACCAAGTGAGTGGTGTAGTCAGACGAAGCAACAAATGGTGAGAAGAGACTAAGGCACGTGTACCTAGTAGTGCGGGTCCACACGTTTGCTTGACTTCAATGGTGGGGTTAGCGTTTGGGTCATGGATGGATGGGGATGATGGTGGTGGTCCAGCAGCCAGCTTTTTAGGGTTAGGGTCGGGGAGGGTGGCTCGCTCGCTTGTGGCTCGCTCGCTTGTGGCTGTCTCTGCCTTGGCTTGTTGCGTTATTATCAAGAAGATAAGGACGGTGAGGACTGTTGCCTTTTCTCCTTAGATAATCCTATTGGGTCGATGGGGCAGTTTTGGGAAAGCCCAAACCAGATCCGACCCTAAAAAAACTGTTTTTCTCATTTTTTGGAGAAAAAATGAGTTTTTTATTTATTCAATTTTATATGTAACAATTCTGTTAAGATTTTTTCGTTAGTTGAAAAAATCAATATTTTAAATACTTAACAATCGATTAATTTTTAATTTGGTTTTTAAGTTTTTAGTTTGATTTAGTTTCTTTATTATTATTATTAAAAAATAATTTATTAATTAATCTGTAATTTTTCGTAAACTAATTAAATTTTATAAACTAAAATAAACTTATTAAATTTCATGTAATAGTTTTTAAATTAAATTTTAAATTTTTTGAAGAGTAAAAAGATTTCTTTTAATTATTTAATTTTTAATCGACGTTTTATACTGAACTTCTTAAACTTTATAATTTTTGTTTTATCTCGTTTTTAAAAAAATTGTAAAAAATAATTTGCATAAATTGAATTTTTTGAGAGGCATCGAAAGATAATTGGATTTTAGATAATATGTAGTTGATGTGCAAGAATTGGACTTTTAATTACACAAGATCTAATTTCCTTCAAATAAATCTTTTATATATTAGGTTGTATTTGAGATAAAAATATAAAAAAACTTGTATTTTGAGAGAAAATGTTCAAATATGTTTAAAACTTTTAATTTTCATTTATTTAAACTTGGTCAAGATCCATTGTAAATTTGGAATTTAAACTCAAGTTCCAATTTTATATTACTAATGTATAAATAGGTTATGATATATAAATGTTTAATTTTATAATTAATTGGAAAATTAAAGGATTATATGAGATATTTTACTTTTGAAAACAAAAAATTATAACATGACCATAGGACTATACAACATTTATTAGTGCGCTAAACGTGATATGATTAACCATTTAATTTTATTAGGCTTGTGTTTTTTTTTCCACCATTTTTAAATTTTTTTTACTTTTGTGAACTCGTGATTTTTTCTTTTTGAATGTTAAGTGACCATTTCACCACAATAGCTTAAGCTGTTGTGTGAGGTCAACTTA
>JAOTBA010000006.1:32095356-32109648 GCA_025629845.1 Erythroxylum squamatum | reverse complement strand
AAGAAACCAATTCTATACATTTTGTTATTATCAAAACATAAGTGGAATTAAATTTGTCAACCACCATTGGTCCAACAGTCATTTGATGCATTGAATTTGAATGATAATGATGAGGCTCCTCTCAATGATGACGATTTTGTACCAAATGATAATTAGGGTCAGTGCAATTATGGCAGGTATCCTCCCGTAGACGATTGAATGAAGTTCTAGGTTTTTGTTTTTTCTTTTCTTTTTATCTTTACTTGTATTTGAGTATATGTTAAATTCTATATATGCAATATAATTGTAAATGTTTTTGTTTCAGGTTTCACTTTTACTGAGTTATTTCCTCATCACGAAGTCTTGTTGTAAATTGTAACAGTTAGAGAGTTAAGGATATTTATTGTTCTTTTTATTTCATGTTTTGATGTAATTATTATTTATTATATGATGCAATTTTAATATTTTAAATACTTTGTACTCCCTCCTATCCAAAATAAAAGTCATTTTAAAAGGATTTTAATTATTCAAAATAAGTGTCGTTCGTGATTTTTTATGCATATTTATGATTTTACTTCCAAAATTATCCTTTAATTTCTCTTACATCTTAATTGCACAGATTACACAGCTTATATTTTCAAGGTACTTCAACATGCAATTAATAAGGGTATATCAAACATTTCATTAACTTTCTTAATAAGTGTACATTCCTCTAAAACGACTTTTATTTTGAATAAGAGGGAGTATTGTTCTTAATTTTATATTTGTATGATGATTATCTTTTTCATCTTAACTATTGTTTTTATTTATATGTGAAATATCTGAAAATTAATGTTAATAATATATATATATATTGTTGTTATTTTAAAATTTTATTATTATAATTTTTGGAGACAAGGTTGATGTAAAATTATACAGTATACAATACAATATACTGATGGACTATTTTGCAATTTTGAAAAAATTCAGGGACTATTTCAAAAAAATTTAAAATTGCACAAAATTGTACCCGGTATTGATACAGTACCGTACCAGAACTTAATCCAGTACTAGGGTCAGTACGGTATTTATAACATTGATTTTTATATATTAAAATAAATCAATTAAATATTATCAAAAAATTTAAGGATATGGATAATTTTAATTTTTTTAAATTCTTCAATTTTATTTAATTTTTAACTCACGATCTAATACCTGTTAAACCTTTCAAATTTTAAATTTTTTGTCTTATCGATTTAACTTTTAGTAAAGTTTTGAAAACATTAGAAAAAATTAATTAGCACGAATCGAATTTTGGGGAGTACAACATGAATTCTGTACTCAAAGTTATCACCAACCTTGCATTGACCAACTTTGACAGGCATAAGCGAACAATAGACCAAATATTAATTTTGTTTAAAGAAGGCTATAAGAGCATTTTAAATATTAAGTTTACGGTATAATATATAATAGAAGCTAAAAGGTCGAAACGTTCAAATTGAAATTCAATATTTTTAAAATATTAAAAATATATTCTAAATGAATGAAATAACAAGTAAAATAAGTTGTTTGAAATGAAAGATAGTTGATCCCATTGGTACTATGACAAGTGAGATTTAGTTTGTGAAATATATCAAACCATCTTTTGATAAAATGTCATAAAAGATCTAAGTTGGTAATTTCAATAATGGTATGGTATAAAGTCATTATCAAAGACAACTATAAAAACTTTCTTACAACACTTCTCTTTTGACCTTTTTTTCATGCATGATCAAACTTGTCAATGCATCTTCTAGCAATCTTCATGTTGCAGAATCATGTCCGAAAATTACACCAACACCAACCAATTAATTTCTAGCTTCTACACATCAAAGTAGCTTTCGACTGGTTCAAGGGCACCATCACTTTGGTACAAGTACTTCGTTCCCTTGTTCCCTTGTACGTCGTCCCTTTCAATGAGTAACTTCGAAGCATATGACTTAATGTGCGAACAATTTCTCGAAGTTGGTTTGATGGTTTCTCATATATATAGCTCCATTTATGTGAAAGTTCATATCAGGTTTCATTCTTTCTGTAGCTATTAATCTTAAGCATAAACTAATGGCTGATTTTGCATCAAGAGTTCTGCTTATAGCAATTATTATCCTGCTTTCAGAATCAGCAGCCGCACTTGATGTTCATTATTATGATCAAACGTGTCCACAAGCTGAGAAACTCATCCTTCACACAGTTCGTCATGCTTCCATGCATGACCCTAAAGTCCCTGCTCGTATCCTGAGAATGTTCTTCCATGACTGTTTCATAAGGGTATATATCATCTCGTCATGTTCCTTACCTCACTCCGTTTATGAACAGAAGCTTGCTCGAGGAAATATCTATAAACATATATAATTGTATGTGATCTTGTTTGGTTATCTGTTACAGGGATGTGATGCATCGATTTTGTTGGATTCTACTCCCAGTAACCAAGCAGAGAAAGATGGACCTCCCAACATTTCGGTGCGGTCATTCTATGTAATCGACAAAGCCAAAGCTAAGCTTGAAATGGCTTGCCCTCGCACAGTTTCTTGCTCTGATATAATAGCCATAGCAGCAAGGGACGTAGTGGCTATGGTACTGAACTATCACTCTAACTGATCTTTTCTTCATAGAACTTTTAAAGTCTTATCTTGTTTCCTCTTATTATCGTGCTTCTCAGTCTGGAGGACCGTACTGGAATGTATTGAAAGGAAGGAAAGATGGACGTGTGTCTAGAGTTAACGAAACCATTAACTTACCAGGTCCAACGTTTAATGCATCGCAGCTTATTCAAAGCTTTGGTAAGAGAGGTTTAGGAGTTTGGGATTTGGTAGCTTTGTCAGGTGGACACACTATTGGCTTCTCTCATTGTTCATCTTTTGAGCGTCGGCTGCGAAACTTCAGTTCACAGCATGATATTGATCCGAGTATAGATCCATTGTTTGCTGAGAAGCTGAAGAGTAAGTGCCCAAAACCAAACAAAGATCGTAATGCAGGACAGTTCCTAGACTCGTCCTCCACGACCTTTGACAATGTCTATTACAAGCAACTGATGGCAAGAAGAGGTATATTTGGGTCTGATCAAACACTGTTTGATGATTACAGGACAAAATGGATTGTTGAATCATTTTCCAAGGATCAAAGTTTGTTCTTTAAACAATTTGCAGCCTCAATGGTTAGGCTTGGAAATGTTGGGATTATTGAAAACGGAGAAGTTAGACTCAACTGCCGGGTAGTGAACTGAGAGACTGACATCGGCATTAATTTTTTGTAACATTAAATGTTTATGCTAACCCGTAATTGCACCCTCTGTTTCATTATCGAGTTTGAATAAAGAACAAGCCCATGTACTGATCAGAGGTTAGCTGATGTAGTACTCTACCAGAGACTAAACCAGTATATAATGAAAATAAAGCTGGTTAAGAAAATGTAGAAGAAGCTAATAACCAGAAAATGTAGAAGAAGCTTATAGCGAGAAATGAGGTCGTACCAGCCAAATCAAGACGCTTGCAAAGTTAGCTTGATTTATAACAGTAAGAGCCTTCTTCAAGCAAAGACTACATCTGAACGGAGCACATATTTAACGCCTTTTGCAACATTTCGGGCTTCATGTAGCATACACTTATCACCATGAATGTGTAGAAGAGCCATACCTTCTGTAAGAGCCACCTAGTCAATTCAATTACAGAAAAGGTAACATATTCAGCGAACATGTATGGAAGAATTAAGATTCAAATGACAAAATGAATTTGTGCAAGTGTTAGAATAAGACTCGAAGTAGATACTTCCGCCACAACTCCGTTCCTAGAGCCATAGAATACAGTCTCTCCTCCTACAAGAGGCTCCAAAGAAGAATCCTTTACATCAGTTTTAGATTTAGCACTCGAAATGTCACTTAAATATATTAAGAGAGTATAATGGGTGCGCTTTCCGAGTCCAGATCCCCTGTCCAATATTATGGTGTCTTATTGTGTCCAATAAATCTTAGCCATTTATTTATGTGGGGCCCGCATGGGACCCACGTGGGTTCCACAAAATAAATGGCTGAGATTACATGAGACAGAATAAGACAGAGTAAAACTGGACAGAGGATCTGGTTTCGCGCTTCCCATCCCCAAGGTTGATACTTTCAACGATATGTCTTCCAAATTGCTGGCCAACCTTGTACCTGCACATGTAAATATGTTAAGTTAAGCCACTTCAAGGGGGCTAACCTCCTGAAAATGAGATGCAGAAAGGTACTGGAGGGACAATGACGAGAAGAAGAAGAAGAACAGTAGAGAGAGAAGGCAAAAGGGAAAAGTGTAATGTAAATCATTATCTGCTAAATCCTTGACAAGCCACAACGTCGTAACAGAATTACAAAATAAAGTTTCCAACAATACCCTCAAACAACTCTGTCTAACAAAACAATTCATTAACTGGGCACACAGTCATCTAACTTCTTGGGCTGGTGTCTGATTCTGATGGGCCATCTATTTGCAACCTTGTCCTCATTCTTATCATTACTCATCTCATCAAGAGCAAACTTGTCCTCAAGGTTGAAGGTCGGTATGTTTTTCTGAAACTGTCCAGATTTTCCAAAGATGCTTCCTCCAACGGTAAACCTGTCCATTGAATCAGAATTTGAGAAGTCCAACTATTGCCAATCTTGATGATGCGAGAGTTCAGAACAGCTAACGGAAGGATTAGAGGTTGATAAAAAAGAGCAAGAGTTGGAGCTGTTGTAGGGTTGGGGCATACTTTCAAGACGGATATATGGAACAATGGGTGAATCGGGCATCCTTCAGGTAGCAAGACTTTATAAGCAAATAAGCCTACCCGTTTGATGATTTGAAAAGGTCCATATAACTTCTTACTGAGTTTGGAGTAGGAGGCACCAGCGAGGGATTTCTGCTTGTAAGGTTGTAGCTTGATGTAACACCACTGACTTGGTTCAAAATGGACTTCAGAGCATTTTTTATCTGCCTGAACTTTCATTCTCAGTTGAGTTTGCTACGGCTTGGGCTTTAATGAAGCAAGGAGCTGGTCCCGGTCTAAGAGAAACGAATCAACGGCTTCACTTGAAGAGGATCCTGGGATGTAGGAAGGTATAGTCGGTGGTGGTTTGCCAAATACAGCCTGAAAATGAGAAATTCCAATGCAAGAATGCAGGGATGTATTATAAGATAATTCCGCCCATATTAGATACTTGGTCCACTATGAAGGTTTATCCATCACAAAACTCCTTAAATATTGTTCTAAACATCAATTGAGGATCTCTGTTTGGCCGTCTGTTAAGGGTGGTATGCACTGGAAGTACCCAGAGTTGTACCACTGCACTGAAACAAGGTTTTCCAAAAATGGCTCAGAAAAATTGGATCCCTATTAAAGACAATCGTTTTGGGAAAAGAGTGGTGTTTAACCACCATTTCCATGAAGAGTAATGCCACTGCCGAAGCTGTAAATCCTGCTTTCAACACTCCAAAATGTCCATTTTTGGACAATTTGTCAATCACAACCAAGATAACCGAAAAGCCATTAGAAGGTGGCAAACCGGTGATGAAATCCATTGAGATGTCCTCCCAAATCTGTTGTGGAATTGGTAATGGTTGCAAACTACCCTGAAGCTTATCGGTGTTATATTTAGCTTATTGGCAAGTGTGACAGTAAGATATATATTGCTTAACACAGCTACACATTTTATCCCAATAAAAACTAGAAGATAATATACTCATTGTCTTATGGATGGTAGCATGTCCCGTTATTGGAGTGTTATGAAATTCAAAAAGGATTTTAGGAATCAAAGGAGATGTGTGGTTTAAGCAAATTCTGTTCTGTTTATAAACCATGCCATTTTTTAATGAAAAAGTTGGTGTCAGTGTGTTGCTTTCTTATTGCTTTTGCAAGAGTTGGTTGTAGTAAAGATCAGAGAGGACCTCTTTTTTAATATCGGCAATGAGATGGAAAACTGGAATGGAGAGAGCTTGAAGTTTTGGTTGGGATGGAGTCTCTGGTGAAGGGTGAAATTGCCTAGAGAGTGCGCCAACAATAACATTGGATTTCCCAGTCTGATATTGAATGTCAAAGTCATAGCCCATAAGTTTGCCAAGGAATTTGTGTTGATTAGGAGTGTGTATGGGTTGTGTGAGAAGGTCAATCAAACTATGATGGTCAGTTAATATAATGAAACGGTGTCCCAAGAGATACTGCCTCCATTTACTAACAGCTTGAGTCAAAGCATAGAGTTCCCTTATATAAGTTGAAGACTTAGCAAGGTTTGGTGATAGTTTTTTACTAAAGTATGCAATTGGGTGATTGTGCTGCATAAAGACAACCCCTATACCTAAACCAAATGCGTCCGTATGGATTTGGAAAGGCTTTGAAAAGTCTAGCAGAGATAAGATTGGGGCAGTGATTAAAGCTTTTTTAAGAGCTTCAAAAGCATTCTAGGCATCCGGAGACCATTGGAACTTGTCTTTCTTTAGCAAATGGGTGAGGGCATGAGTAATAGAGGCATAATTGCATGTGAATTTGCAGTAGTATCCTGTAAGACTTAGGAAACCGTGAAGGGATTTGAGATTGTGTGGTACTTTCCAGTTTTGGATGTCAGAATTTTTTTTTGGATCAAGATTAACACCAGAAGCTGAGATAACATGACTTAGATAGTCAATTTTGGTGTAAGCAAAATAACATTTAGATTGCTTGGCGAATAAGGAGTGTGAACGTAAGCATTCTAGAATGGTTTGAAGGTGACTAAGGTGATCCTCAAATGTTTTGTTGTAGATTAGAATGTCATCGAAGAAGACAATGACAAACTTGCGGAGGAAAGTCTTGAAAGTGAGGTTCATGATAGCTTGGAAGGTAGAAGGAACATTGGTTAGACCAAAAGGCATTACAAGAAATTCGTAATGACCTTCATGTGTTCAAAAGGTAGTTTTAGGGATGTCATGGCTGTGGATACGAATTTGGTGATATCCGACTCTCAAATCAAGTTTGGAAAACATCGTTACACCATGTAATTCGTCGAGTAATTCATCGACTGTAGGAATGGGAAATTTGTCTTTAATGGTGACTTGGTTGAGAGACCTATAATCGACACAAAAGCGCCAAGTGCCATCTTTTTATCGAACCAATAACACAGGGGAGGATAAAGGGCTATAACTATGCCTGATTATACCAAAACTCAACATTTTAGAAACCAAACGTTCCATTTCAATTTTGTGGTGATGGGGGTATCGGTAAGGTTTGACGTTAACATGTGTTAGGAAGGAGGTGTATGTGGTGGTCAATGGCACGATTAGGGGGTAAGGATTAGGGTTCCATAAACACATCCTCAAATAATTCAAGCAAGGAATTCAAACGATTAGAGTTAGAATACACCTCTGTCGAATCCATTGTGATAGAAGTGAAAGAAAATAGCTAGAAGCATTCTGAAATTCTGCCTGTGGTTTCCATACGGCGTAGCTGATGCAATTGGATCTCATCCAACTGGTGATGTGAGTTTCCTGTCAATGTGATTAGTTTCCCCTTATACTGAAATTCCATGGTAAGATTTTGGTAGTCTGTTGTGATGTGCCCAAAACCGGCTAACCATTGTACTCCAAGTACAATATCTGCTCCTTGCAAACTGATGACATAAAAATCAATCAAGAAAGTTTCATATCCTAATTTGAGTTTCACTTGCGGGCAATAGCCTTCGCAAACTAACGATTGGCCGTTTCGCACCATGACATTGAAGTGAGGTGAAGTGACTATCAATAGCTTTAGAAAAATAGCCACTCTCTCTTGAATAAAATTATGGGTACTGCCCCTATCTATGAGTGTTTGAACTGGAACACCTGCAATGTGCCCCTGCAACTTCAGTGTACGTGGACAAAATTGCCTTGCCATAGCATGAAGACTGATCTCTGGAGTCTCCAGCAGTGAGTTCTCGGTTGGAGGATCTGAAGAATTGGCGATATCTGTTGAATCAACGTCAGTATCATCATCCATCATCAATAGAAACAATCGGCCTTTGCAACGATGACCTACATGAAATTTTTCATCGCAATTATAACATAAACCTTTCTCACAACAAGCCAGCATCTCTGAGGTGGAGAGTTTCTTGATAGGGAAGGTATTTGAGGTATTTGTAGGGGAAAGTAGTTTGGATGTTGGCGGGGTAGGCAACAAAGGAGGATTGTAATCTTTTTTTGGTTGTGTATAGGGCTTGGCCCATGGTTTGTCTAAATTTTGACGAGGCTGAAAACGATGATCAGAAATTTTATCTGAGTACAATCGAGGTAATGCCATAGCTTGTATCAAGGACTGGTGTTTGGCAACCTGTACCTCCTTACGAACGTCAGATCGTAACCCTGAAACGAAGCAGCTCACTAGCACCTATTCAGGTAGATTAGGAGTTTTGTTAACTAATTGTTCAAACTGGGTTTGATAATAACTGAGGGTTGAAGTTTGAACCAATTTGCTTAACTTCCCAAAATAATCTTCGTATTCCGAAGGTCTAAATCTCTTCTCAACAGCTAGTAAAAACCCATCACAATTAACAATCAGATTACTATTGTTCATCCAATCAAACCAATCTAGAGCAAGACCATCTAGATGAAATGAAGCAATTAATAATCGATGAGCAATCGGAGTGTTATAATAGTCAAAGTACCTTTGGATGCGTGATATCCAAGCTAAAGGGTTGTCGCCGTTGAATCTGGGAACATCGAGCGTCATTGTTTTGATTGGTGGTGGAACAAGATGTTGGTGTTCGAAGGGTTGTTGTTGGATGATGTGTTGTTGGAACGGTGTAGGAATTGGTTGTTGTTGAAGCTATGGTGGAGGCCTTTGGAATTGTTGCTCAACCTTGGCATCTAAGGCCTGTAATCCAAGAGCAAGATCTCTCAAGGATGCAGTGATGGCTTCGATATTTGTGTTCTGGTTTGTGATGAGAGTAGATTGGGACTCATGCAATGTTGTAAGTCGAGCAATCGCCTCCTCCATTCTTGCTTGCCTTGTACCTTCAGCCATTTGGATTGTCGGGAGGAATCGTCTCTCAATGAAAGCACCAAAATGTTAAGTAAATCCACTTCAAGGGGGCTAACCTTCTGAAAATGATATGCAGAAAGATACTAGAGGGACAATGACGAGAAGAAGAAGAAGAAGAAGGAACAGTAAAGAGAGAAGGCAGAAGGGAAAAGTGTAATGTAAATAATTATCTGCCGAATCCTTGACAAGTCACGTCATACCAGAATTACAAAATAAAGTTTCCAACAATACCCTCAAACAACTCTGTCTAACAAAACAATTCATTAACTGGGAACATAGTCATCTAACTTCTTGGGCTGGTGTTTGATTATGATGGATCGTCTATTTGTAACTTTGTCCTCATTCTTATCAAAATACCATCAACAAATCAACACATTTTACCAGTTCCTTTATTATGTCAGCAGATTACTCAAAGAAGGATAAACAACGGTAATCGAGATACATCCAGATCAAAAACTCAGAACAACATCAACTTAATCTCACTACCTTAGTTTCAATCCAGCTAGGGATATCAAAGTCATGATTTACAAGTCTTAGGATATATATATATATATGTTGGCATTTACTAATTGTAAGTATTACAAGTAAATGACTACTATAATAGAAACCACATTTGGCTATGAAAAAATGGTCGCTAAAAGTCTCAAAATCGTTGCTAATAATCGTTGCTAAAAATCTACAGTTTGTTTTCATAGAGAAAAACTATTAGCGACATTTTTTAAATCGTTGCCAATACCTTTTGACTACCCTTAATGTTCATAGCTAAAAATTATTAGCTAAGTTTTTAGAAACGTGGCTAAAAGTTTATAGCCACGTTTCAAAAAATGTAACTAAATATTTTTAGTTACATTTCCAGAAACGTAGCCAAAGATTTTTAGCTACGTTTCTGAAAACGTAGTCAAAAAGTTTTTCCTACGTTTTTGAAAACGTAGTCAAATGTTTTTAACTACGTCTTGTAAAACGTAGTCAAATTTTTTATATATATTTTAACGAAATATTATACCATGTTAATTATAATCACACATTTTAAATATATATTATTGTATATAATATTTATGTTTTTTGTTGTTAATTTATTATACAAAAATAATTGTTAATTTGAAGCATTGTATATAAAAAGTAAAATATCATTATATTATACCAACAAAAAGAATATTTTTTGTATACAAGATTTTAATTACAATCTTAACAATTCTTATAGATAAAATAATAAATACAGAGACCAGTTTACAAATTAAAGATTACCAAAAAAAATTACAACGTAACTAGGATGAGTAGTTAGGTTTCTCCATCTTAATTAAAGCAACTTCATACTTCAGCCATCATATATGAAAGATAAGCCTTGAAAATCATGAAAGCAACTTCATGATTGGTAGAGTGCCTGAAATTATGCATAATTAAGCTAGTTTGATTTCATACAAGAAGTGAATGTTGCATATGTACCTGATGTTAGGAAAAGAAGAAGACAGATGACAATTTTTTTTGCACCACAAAGAATTCCTAGAGCTCAGCCTTCAATTCGCAGTGCCATCCAATTAAGAGAAGCGACTCATAATGTAGATATGACAATGGCTAGATGATGATATGATACAAATGCAATATTCAATGTTTCTCAATCTTACTATTATCAGCCTATGGTGGATGTTATAACCTCTTACGATCTGGGATACAAAGCTTCTTCTATTGATGACTATAAAGGTAAACTTTTGAGTTTCTTAGTTTTTAAAATTAAAAGTTATTTGGAAGAAAGAAGAATAGATTGGACTACTTATGGGTGTTCAATCATGTGTGATGGTTAGACAAATAGGAGATATGAGTCTATTCTTAATTTTTTGTTCTATTCTGTAAAGGGCTCAATGTTTTTTTTCTTCAGTTTATTGATGCATCTGGCCTTGTCAGGAATACTAATACTTTATTTGAAATATTCGATGAAATTGTGAATGAAGTTAAGTCATAAAATAATGTTCAGTTCATTATTGGCAATGATTCCACTTATAAAGCAACTGGAAGAAGGTTACAAAACAAGTATAATTCATTTTTTGGACTCCTTGTTCTGCACATTGCATTGAATTAATGTTGAAAAATATAGAGGATGCTAAGTATTTTCCTATATTGATTAAACTGTTCAGAAAGCCAAAAAAGTGATCAAGTTCATTTGTAATCATGCATGGGTCTTGAATTTAATAAGAAAGGATTTTACTAATGTTGAGAATTTGTGTTGTCCTGCTGTTACAAGATTTGCAACGAATTTCTTATATCTTCAGTGTTTTGTTATGATGAAGAAAGAATTGAGATAGATATTTACAAGTGATAAGTGGGTTGCATTTCAGCATGCTAGGTCTAATGTTGGATTGGAGATTTCCAAAATTATGCTTGAAGATACTGAATTTTGGTTCCAATGTCAATTTGTTATTTGAGTTTGTGAGACTTTGGTGATGGTACTTCGTTTGGCTGATAGTGATGAAAAGGTAACAATGGTTTTTTTAATGTCATAAAGAGGGCAAAGAAAGCAAGCAAGGCCAATTTGAAAATTAGGCATTCTTTATACACACCTTATCTTGCAGTCATCAATAAGAGATGAAAAAGGCAACTTTACTCTCCGTTGTTTGCAGCTGTGACATTTTTTAATCCTATTGTCTATTCAAACGAGGTTTTACAAAAAAAGTTGAAATTAATAGGAAAATGCTATTAACTATTACAACAATGGTTGCCCATAAGATAATGCAAGATCTCCTGAGCCTACAAATGAAGCTTTATAAGTAGTCTTTTAGAGATTTTGGGATGCTAATTGTTATTCGACAAAGAACAAAACTTTCTCCAGGTATATCTGTGGGAGGGTAGTCTAGGCTGTTACAAATGGTATAAAAGTCGGGCTGGATTGTGAGAACCCACATCGGCTGGAGAGGGGAACAAAGTATGCCTTATATGGGTATGGATACCTCTCCTCCTAAGACGCGTCTTTTCGAGTGCGGGAAGAGCAAAACCGTGAGAGACTTGGAGCCCAAAGTGGACAATTTATATGGGAGGGTAATCTGGGTTGTTACAAATAGGTTTGCAATTCGAATTCTAAGTCAATGCGTGAGTGCAGCAAGTTGTAAAAGGAACTAGATCATATTTGAATTCATCCATTCTAAGAAAATGAATAGATAAAAATACAAGAGATTAAATGACTTGGTTTTTGTTTATTACAATTTAAAGCTTCAGGAAAGGTATGTTATTATCATTATTAATTTAAATATAATTTCTTAATAATTAAATTTTATTATTTTCTAAGACTCTTAATAACATAAGTAGTTTAGTAGATCTAATTTGCATTGAAAATATCGATCTTTTAGCAGATTGGGTTTCTAAGGAGCTGGGTTTGGTAGATGTGAGTGACTTGAAAGATAATCTTAGATGAGAAAGCATTAATATGTCATTTGATACATTAAATTTGAATGATGATGATGATGAGGCTCCTCTCAATGATGAGGATTTTGTGCCAGATGATAATTGGGTCAATATAGTTATGGCGAGTATCCTCGCGTAGACGATTGAATGAAGTTCTAGGTTTTTGTTTGTTCTCTCCTTTTAACTTACTTGTATTTAAGTATATGTTAAATTCTATATATGCAATATAATTATAAATGTATTTGTTTCAGGTTTAACTTCTACTTGATTATTTCCTCATCATGAAGTCTTGTTGTAAATTGTAATAGTTAGAGAGTTAAGGATATTTATTATTCTTTTTATTTCACGTTTTGATGTAATCATTATTTATTATATGATGAAATTTCAATATTTTAAATAGGTTGTATTGTTCTTAATTTTATATTTGTATGATGATTAACTTTTTTCATATTAATTATGGTTTTTATTTATACATGAAATATCTGAAAATTAATTTTAAGAAAAATAAATAAATTGTTGTTATTTTAAATTTTTTTTACTATTATTTTTTTAGACAACGTTGATGTAAAATTATAAAGTATATAATCCAACATATTGATAGACTATTTTGCAATTTTGAAAAAATTCAGGAACTATTTCAAAAATTTTAAAAATTACCCAAAACGGTACCCGGTATTAACCGGTATCGATACAATATCGTACCAGAACTAAATCCAGTACTAGGGCAGTACAGTATTTATGATATTGATTTTTATAAATTAAAATAAATCAATTAAATATTATCAAAAAAATTAAGGGTAAGGATCATTTTTTAATCTTTTTTAAATTATTCAATTTTTAACCCACGATTTAATACCTATTAAACCTTTTAAACTTTAAATTTTTTGTTTTATCGGTTTAACTTTTGATAAAGTTTAAAAAAACTGATTCGCACAAATCGATTTTTTGGGAAACATATTGAGAGATAATTGAATTTTAGATAATATGTAGTTGATAAGCAAGAATTTGTTTTGTTATTACACAAGATCTAATTTCATATAAAGAAGATATTTTTTGAGAGAAAATGTTCAAATATGTTTAAAACTTTTAATTTTCATTTATTTAAATTTGATCAAGATCCATTGTAATTTGTAAAATTGGTATTTGAACTCATTTTCGAAATTTATATTACTAATCTTTACGTAGGTCATAAAATTCAAATATAGTTAGAAATATTTAACTTTAGGATTAATTGGAAAATTAAGGTTTATATGAGTTATCTTAGTTTTGATAAAAAGATTATAATATGCAATATAAATAAGTTCAGTCGTTTCATATTAATAATAATTACATTTTTTAGTGAAAACTGAGTCGAATTTTGATCATAAGAGTTGGAATTTCAACTTTATATTTTAGGAATTAATTTGTCTTATTAAAAACTATAGTATCAAACCAGGAAGCCTTCATAAGAGTAAGGGCTTTTTTTTTTGTTGGTAAATCAGTTAATAAATTAATAAGCAAAAGAATATATACAAAAAGTTTACAGTCTAAACCTATTACAGCTCAGCCAGTTAAAGAGATAGCCTAAAAATGGGGAACCAAGATAAGGAAAACACCAAGTCTAGGGAAAGCGACCAAAGCCAAACAAATGAACTATCAACATGAAAACCAATTGACAAGCATACATTACCCAAGGAAGAACAGTCCAAACAAGGAAATGCCAGCCTATGGTCTACCAGCCATGGAAATCCAGAGGCAACCAAACACAATTTAGGCCCAAAAATGGCCTGCAAACTGCCACCGAGAAAATAGTTGTGTAGCTCCTCGAAGCAATCAAGGGCAGTCCAAAGAGAACCTCTGCTACAGTATCCTGAAAAACTCAGCAATTAACCTGTTAAAAAACACAGAACTAAGCTAAATTACCTCCTCTCG
>JAOTBA010000006.1:32079941-32090339 GCA_025629845.1 Erythroxylum squamatum | reverse complement strand
GCCGGAGAAGACAACGCCAGAGACGCACCAGCTGGACGGCGAACACGCAGCTCCACACGACAGAGAACAGAGACAAACGCGGCAAATGGAGGAGAAAGAACGACGAAGCAGTAAGTGCGGGGTTTTAATCCGGTTATCAAACAACCGGTTCGTGTAAAAACCGGCCGGTTCTCTGATAACCGGCCGGGTTTTACATTCAGGGGTTATTAACTAAAACCGAACCGGACACATGGCCGGTTCGGATCATTTCCGGTCGGACCGGCCGGTCCGGTCCGGTTTTTAAACCCTTGGCTAAAACACATACACGCCGACTCGTCGTACAAGGCGAGCCACGTGACTGGGTCCTCCTCCTCACCTGTTGGTCAATCCCCTTTGTCCAACCTCAGTGGCCGATGAGACTGGTGTAAATGTGTTTAGTTTTCATTCGCTCTACCTTTTCTTCGGACATCCTTTACACTTGCAATAAAGGGTTAGCCTTTTTATAGAACAACCCCTCCAAACATAGAAACGTACCAATTTCTTGAAACTACTCTTTTCTTCTTACCTATCATCTTCTGTTCTTATTTTTACTAAAATTGGATAAGCAATAACGTTTTCAATTTCTTGATCACATCTTTTTAAATTTTCTTATCTGGTCCTTTTCTTGTTTCACTTTCACATAATCATAGTTTCTGTTTAGGCATATGCTTTTTTCCATTTTTGTGGGGTTATGATTTTTGAAGGACTGTGAACAGTTGCGGATAATGGAATAAGGATAAGACTGCTCAATAGGGTTTTGCGGTCTGAAAGTAAAGAGGTTGATACATCAATAATTTGGGAGAAGAAAAAAATTCCCCGGAGAGATTCTTCTCTCTGTGAATCTTTGTTAGGTTGTTTTCTGTTTTAAGTATACCTAAGTTTGTGTTTTTGAGTCAATCTTAAGTCTTTTTACACTTATAAGTCTTCTGAGGTTTCTGGGGCTTTGTAGTTTTCATGAGAGTATTCACTTTCTACAAGTTTTTGTCAGTTCCGTAAGAGTTTGAAGTCTTTTGGTTGTATGTTTTGGAGTGGTAAATCCAAAAATTTTTGAGTTGAGACACAGAAGTTTCAGGGTCTTGCTCAATATCTGGTAAGATTTGGTCTTACCGAGTTCACAAAACTTGAATCAACTCTTGACACTGATTAGGGTTCCTGGAATCTTTTGTTCATGATATGGTCAACTGATTCTTACTAGGCAAAAATGGTGAGAGGAAAGGTTCAAATGAAGCGGATCGAAAATGCTGCGAGCCGGCAAGTGACCTTCTCCAAACGGAGAAACGGGCTGTTGAAGAAAGCTTATGAGCTATCAGTTTTGTGTGATGCAGAAGTTGCAGTGATAATCTTTTCCCAGAGGGGAAAGGTCTACGATTTCTCGAGCCATGAGTATGTTCTTACATCATCTCCCTAAAACAAACAAATTGATTTACAAGTAGTTGTTTTGAGATTGAATGCTGTGCTAGTGCCTGGTTCTTGATTTGTATGTAAAAGTATCAATAAAATTGAGCTGATCGTGAACATCCCAACGAGCCATGAGTAGTTGCACTGGTCGATTCGTAAATCTCGATCCCATCTTTCAGATTTCATTTCGTACCTTATAGATTCTTCAACAGTTCTTATAGATTTGCACCCCGCCTCGTTGGTGTACCATCTTTGATTTCTTTATCCATATACATGTCTCCTCATCATCAAGCTTTTCGAGTTGGATTTAAAGGCAGACTGCTGCTTGAAATTTTCCTAGCCCACAGAATCTTTCTTCAAGTACGACTAATCCTTAGTAACTCAACTTTCCATCTGAATTGTGCTATCCAAGGGCTGGATGATCTTCTTGATAACTGGTTTTACGGTTTTAGTTAGTGCAATGTGTGCTTGATGGGCTCATCGTTTTGTGTCAGATGTGTTCTCTCATCGTACTTTCTTGTTGAATATACTTGGTGCTGCGTGCATTGTGTCTAATCCAAGAACTTTGGGAGTGGTGCTAGAGGGGGATGTGCTCGTTGTTCATTAGGTACTTCTTTGCTAAGTATAGAAAGAGGCAACCCCATTTTTGTTAAGATTGATAATGACCTAACTAGCTATGGTATCAAATGAAGAAACTCAATGGTCAATGATATGTGCTTGCTAAGACATCTTATGGGCAATATCGATAGGTATGTTTTTATCCAAGTTCATAGGAAGAACTAAGAACAGAAAAGTTGCTTGTGAAGGCAAATAATATAGTAGATTACATTTGGAATAGGTTGGAGATGCTAAGTATATATAGAATTTTTTAATTGAATTTATGATTATAAAAACTTACTTTAGAATATTCTCTGCTTATTAGTTATATCTTTCAATAAATAGAATTAGATTCTTAACTATTCTTATAGAATTCATATATAATTCAACCAATAAATTTAATTACTATATGGTTAACACTATTTTCACATGTTGATGAATTTTATCTTGATTATTTTCATTTTTTTAAAAATAGTTGTAGCTCATAAATGGACTTGAAGTCCGTAAACCTAAATAAAAAGATGACTTGTGTCGAATAAATCAAGTCTATCCCATACACTCATATCAATAATGTGTGTTTAAAGTTTTATAGTAATTGCATTTTGTGTGGTGATTAAATGAGAATATTTGATATGAGAATCAATAATTTAATGGATCATATAAACAATTTAGCCTATTGATTGTCTTTTGATTTTTTTTTCTTGACACTTACCAAGTAAAATTAGATCAAGTATTAACCAAGTGTTGTGATTGGGATGTTGAAGAATGCACAAGACATTGAATCGCTACCACAGACATGCAAAGGAAATGCAAATTGGTGGAATCTGCAAGGAACCATATTTAGAGGCAAACCCTTAACTTTGATTCAACTATTTTGTTCTTTGTTAACTATAATCAATCGGAAAGTTCGCACAAAATTAGTAAATATTAAAACCCTATTTGATATGTAGCTAAATTTATGTATATTCTTGTGGAGAAATTTGCCAAGATCTATATATACCTTCCATGAAATTTCGAGAGCTTCATCTTGTACAAAATGTTGTTCTGATTTGCTTACAGTACATAAATTACATATGCAGCAACTAAAGAGTGAAGCTGCAACTATGGTTGCCAAGATTGAGCTGCTTGAATCATCAAAGCGGTATTGGAATAAAATCTGATACATCTTTACTTTGAATCTTCTATACGTTATTATTATAATCTGAACCCTAGATGTTATTTAGGAAGCTTTTGGGACAAAGTGTAAGTTCATGTTCGGTAGAAGAACTCCAAGACATTATCTACCAGATTGAGAAAAGCTTGAGGATTATCAGGGAAAGAAAGGTATATACTATTACTTGATAATGCCAAGAATTTCCATCTCAGAAGTCATGTTCTTGTAAAGGGTTAGATTTTTTTTCCTGCGCCTGTGGAGTAAAACTTAAGGGTTTTAGTTATGTTTTAGTTAATGCTAATGAACTTTACATGGGATGATACACAATTCAGGCACAGTTGTTCTCGGAACAGATAGAACAACTAAGAGCAAAGGTATGTTATGATGTATGAGTTAGTGCATGAGGCTCGGGGTTTTTTAATCATATTTCACTTCATTCTTTAATTTTTTTCTTCTCAAAATGATGATTTCAGGAAAGGCTGTTGTTGGAAGAGAATGCAAGATTACATGAACAGGTCCCTTTTCTGCATCTATGTTTTACTTTTCTTTCAAAAAACGCAATACAAACATGGAAATCCTCTCATGGAGGCTAGTATCAGCAAAAATAGCAGAACAGAAGAATTCAGGCAAACTAGAAACAGTAGCCAAGGAATTCCAAGTAAACCAGTAACAAGATCAGGCTAGAAAATGGCTGAAATTAAAGATATGTGAGCAAAATTTGTGAAACTAGCAACCCAACATCATGTCAAACCTGAAACTGCTTTAGGGTTCCAAAAAACTAGTTTACCCCAATTCCAATCCATCATCTCAAACCTGAAACTGATTTGTTTCTTTTAAGACCATTGATGTAACACTCTTCAAGTCCATATTGAACTAACAATAACTCTAATTCGAGTTTACCCAATCTTTGAACTTATTAAAATATCTTTAATTTCATTTTTAATATAAGCTTATAATATTTGCCTTTCGTATTGTAGTCTCGTAAATCATTAGCATTGATTGTGATTCTCTGAACCTGTTGTTTGATGTTGCATGCGTAACATCAATCGGTTGCAAAATCCTGGCAGCAAGCAACTACTCCTCAACGAGAAACTGTAACATTCTTCAGTAGTCTCAGTAGCAGCAGTACTTCGGATGTGGAGACTCAACTGTTCATTGGACTCCCAGAAATGAGCTACAAGTAAAAGCTGTTCCTGGACATTTCAGCTCCTGAAGTTCCCCCTGTTTCTATAACCAATTCCAAGTTCAAATAATTGATGGCGTGTATATCTCCATAACCATTACTTGTTAGCGTTACTTTTATCTATATGTCCCTTTTCCTAATGACTTGTGTTCAATATTTAATCTACTGATATGCTTCAGGAGTTGCCATTATCTACCACAGATTTTGTTTAAACTTGTTTAGAGCCTGTCAATATCAAGCAGCTTCAATTGTAGATATCATGCATTTCATTGGATTTTTACCGAGTGTTATTGTTGTACAAGCACAGTCACGATCAGCTGTAGTAACTATCTGGACCGGTCCAACGGAATATTATACAGAAAATGTTATACAACTAATTTTGGTATACTTGAAAATGTCTGGATTATTATTTTTTATCTGATTATAAAAACAACTTATTAAACTGATTTTAAAATTTTAGTAAAAGGTGGTTTTATTAATCTGTTGCTATCACAAGACCTTTTTAATGATTTTTTTGCTCAGTTTTAAAAATCGGATCGGACTGGTCAGTTCGACCAATTTGACCGGTGACCGTTAATTGACCGGTCCGACTACTGGTTTAATATATTTTTTATTTTTTATTTTTTTGGTATATTTTTGTATTTTTTTAATATTATTAATATTATATATAATTAAATATAATTATTGCATAATTATGATGTCACACTGATTCGGCCGGTGGTTGAATTGGTCAAACCAGTGACCAGTAAGGCCTCTGATTCGATGTCCGGTTCGGGTTTCAAAACACTGATTTTTGGGATTGAGTAAAAAAAGAATGTTTCAATTTGTATATGATTTAATAATTAAATTAAAAAATAATTCAAATTTTGACATAATAACTTTATTTTTAAAGTTAATATAAAATATTTTATTTTAGATATATAAATTATTTAAAAATATTCTAATATAAAATATTTTAATTTAATTGTTCAATTTTTAATTATAAATTTAACCATATATCGCCAATATAACCCTAGTTGGTACACTAGGAAATTCATAATGCTGCATTTATTTATTTTTTTCATTAGTTTCATGGTCCTGATCACTTGTCTCCGTTTTAGGTAGAATAAACTATATATCAAAATCAAATTGATAAATATTTCTAATGTTTTACTGGAAGTTAAACCAATAAGAATAGAATTTAAAATTTAAAAGATACAATTGGTATTAGATTTTTATAAAACCGATTAAAGATTGAATAAAATCGAAAATTTTGAAATATGCTTGAAAAATATTAGTTTTATGCTTCAAAAAAATTAAAGTTTAATTAAAATGATGTTATTAAATAAAAATTAATCAGTTTATTTTAATTTATGATAATTTATTAATTTAAGAAAATCAACTAATTAATTACTAAACTGGTCAATTTTTAGCATCAAGATTTATTAAAATAAACTGAAAAAAAATTGAAAATCAAACTAAAAAATTGACTAATTCAAGATTTTTGCTGGTAAATCGACTAAACCGAAATAAACTGAATAAAAAATTTGAAAATTAAACTAAAAATTTGACTATTTCAAAAAATTTTACTGATGAATCGGCTAAACCGATTAGGTTTTCTAATCATCGGATATTCCTTTAAAAAAAGTTTCAAAAATTATCTATACTATATGGCTAGGTCGGTCATGTTAGGCCCAATCCCAAGCCCAGGCATCGACGGCCCATTCGTAGGTGGTGACCTCTCATGCATACGTAAAGACCTAAACCTAGCAGTTATCTCAGGTATATAAGGTGCTACCTTATCATGGAAAAGGTACGACATCAGAACCTTATTATTCTTTGCTCCTCGCCACTAAAACCCTTACAAAAAGACTAACTTGAGCGTCGGAGGAGCTTGCCGGCTATCAACCCCCGGTGTGCCTTATTGTTTTGCAGGTACCTTTGAGCCTAAGTCAACCAACCTCATAGATCCATGCAACAACGTCCAGCCCAATCAGAATCAGGCAGAACCAATATACGTACATACAAACAAGTCTCAAGCTCTATTGAGATTTGATTCTTGGTAAAACAAAAAACATATCCTTTAAAGTTGCATAATAATTGAGTGATTTTGTATATTGATTCTATTACTGGATGAGGTACTTGGGAATAAGAAATTATAGAATAATTGAGATACAAATTTTCATATTCTCGAATTTACTAAATCTTTAAATGACATATTAACGAAAAGGATGGCTTTCTTTTCCTTTTCCTAATGATTCAAGTTGCTACACGTTGGCCGTATTGATATGAATGTACAAAAGGGAAATTGAATGAATATTTTTCTTCGCATAATATCTACCAGTCTAACACTCTTTAATCGATTCTAATTGCTGTAGTGTTTGTTGTACACAGCTCAGATAAGTGAGCTTCCTAAGATTTCAGGGTACTCCTTGAATTTCTCCAAAAGCTGACAGCTATGATGGTCAATCCGGCAATGGTTGCTACAATCTGACATTAACAACAAAAACCAGCCATATGTGTCAGATCTTAAGATTTATAACAGAAATGCAAAGCTTAAATGTACAAGGGCTCTATTAAAGAGAGTGGAGCAGGGTAAGGTTTTGCAGGGTAAATGCGCTTACTCACACACACAGACAGGATAAATGCGCTTACTCACACATACGTGTGAGTAAGCGGATAAATCGTGTGAGTAAGCGCATTTATCCTGCAAAACCTAAATATATATATATATATATAGAGAAACATTATCCATGTTCTACATGGTGATTTCAAATTTATTTGCAAGTCATATAATTATCAATTATATAAGGAAAGTTCGAAACAAACAATAATGTCCCGACAGCCCAATTTGCTAGCAACAAGACAACTACAAAATAGTTGCACTAATTACCTTGGCTTCTGTAGTAAAAGAAGTCCGCTGTAATTGCGAAATTGACCTCAGAAACTGAAAGCGAGTTGTCTGGGCCATTAGAACGACAGAGGTATACTGTCTTTTGCAAGGATAGGGCAATATCCTTTGCAGCGTGAGTTGTGCTGATGACGGTGTAAGAGATTGCCTAACTTTAGACCGCCCTTCATCCAGAAGCTTCACCAAAGAAATGAAGAACAATTATAGCAACTCAAGGAACATAAGGAAACCAATGCATGTTTTCTTTTCGTTAATCTAGTTTTATTTGACAGTAGCATTTCTAACTTTTACAAGGAATAGTAAACAAAGACATGCTTATGCCAACTAAGACTATGTCTGAACATGCTGTAACTAATTTGATTGTTCTTCTACTGCAGTAATTAAATGAGAATTGAATAAATGTGTTGTTTTTACAGATTAAAAAGAACATCTTACAGCACATAACATAACTAAATCAGAGAGTCAAAAACACAATTGTTGATACCAACCTCAAATGAGGTGCCCACATCATCCGTGTATGTCCTTGACTGATAACTTCGTAGGATCCTTTCCAGCCAGCAATAGTTCTCCTGAAAGAATAAAGGCAAATCAGTAGAAGCAACAAATTAAAGCACCAATAGTGAAAGAATGCACCCAATTTGTCTCTCTAGTTAACTGGCCAGGTAAATGGGAAACTTAAGTCACAATAGAATCTTTACCTGTAGTCCATTTTCATAGGCCCTTTGCTCAAGTTCAAGCACTGTGGAGACATCCTCATCTGTAGATCCTTCTTCTTGAAGGCGTAATACCTCATTTAGAGCAAGATCAACCTGCAAAGAAGTTGAATTACCATAAAATACCGATTCAATTATGACAGCGTTTTGATGAAGGAAAAGTTATAGCCACAAAACACCAACCAGCTTTAAGCAGATGTCAGGATCGCAAGAGAAGTTTATGTTTATGTCACCTCTGATATCACCAGTTCTTGAAGGTTTATTACCACCAAGGAAAACTGAGACACCAGCAGAATAGATCTGAAGCATAGAGATAACACTAAATTCACGGCTAGATATAACCTGTCATAATCAAGAACGTAATATGCACACCTGGCCATGCTTGAAACGGAGAATCTGCAATATCTTTGTTTCAAGAAGTTTGCTCAAGAAACCAATGTCGTGAATCTCATCGACCTGCCAGTTAAGTTTTTTAAAAAGAAAGAGATATTTGATTATAGAAAAATTGGAAATCTCTAAAGACCACAGAATGACCAATTATATAAGTATCGAAATTTGAACATAAAAGAAGACCACAAACCAGTATCCCATTCTTCAGCACCACAGGAAAGCTTAACTGCACTGAGCATTGTGCTTCCACCATGCGGCTCCTCACTACTTCTCTAAATAAACCACATTTGTTACGAGGTATCAGATATTTAATATAAGCGATTGTATCATAAACGCACAAAACTGAGCAGCACCTCAGATATTTAAAGAAGATTAGGGAAGAGAAGTAAAAACATTGATGTGGAAGAGATTGGGAAGGATGAATAAATTGGATTCATGGGGAAAAATGGACAAAGAGTTGTTTATTTTTCAAGAAAAGTCTGAGCAAGTCAATACGATAATGAAACTGGATCCACACAATTCTATGCATGTTAGATGTAGATATATCTTTCTCTCCAGTAACAGAAACATTACCTAATTATTTTTGTAGGGAAAGTAAAAGGCAACCCTTTGAGATCATCACGGTTAAAGTGGAAATTTGGTTCAGGGGGTTTTGGGATTCCACCCTGCAAGCAGAACAAACAAAGGAAAGCAAATGGTTACAGATTAGATAAAATGATATCAAATATTTAAATATCAACTAAAATTGTAACAAATAGTATAAGCTTGATTATAGAGATAGGATTCAGTAATTAGTTGTTCATTTTATACTATAAATGTGTATCAAGACTGTTGTAGAATATATAAATATATTAGGAAAACTATGATTTAGGATTAAATTTACATAATAAGAAGAAACTGTTGACCAGAGATTATTAGCATTGATATTATATTGATATTGTGATAATTACACCTATAATCTCTCCTATAATTGAGAGATTTCATAAAGTTAATAACTAGATTACTTCCTAAATAGTCCTAGGAATTTTGTATATAAACCCTTGCTCCTATGTACACAAATATAAGAACTACAAATTATCTTCAACATTCAACTTGGTATCAGAGCCCTATCTGATTTAGAGACTATTCCTTTTTTTCTTCGGTTGTTCTTCACTGGTTGAGTGTGTACTCGCCCAAACAGCAACATGTTTTTCTTCTCACCACCCACCTAGATTTCTTCTCTGTCGTCGCCGCACCTGAGCAACACGCAGCAGCCTCCGGCCAGTATTTCGTCTCGGTTCTTTCTCCATCAGGGTCACTGGCCTCTTGCCTCTCCTCCGGTGGTGTCAGACGTACCCTTACCTTCTGCTAGTACCCTTGCCTCCTTGCCTCTCCTCCGTGTATTTTGTGTTTCTAGTCCGTCTGGTAATTTTTCTGCCCATATACAAGAAGCACATTTTTTTTGAATAGCTTCTATTTACTCTATTGACATTTTTTTGTTGGTTGTCCTAAGTAACACTAAAGAAGATGGAAGGAAAGAAGGTAATTATGTCGAGTTTCGATAATCCTTCACTTCAAATCAGTCCCGTAAAACTTGATGGAACTAATTATCTTGCTTGGTCAAGATCTTGTTTGTTGTTCATCAAAGTTAGAGGATTACAGGGTTATATTAATGATGACAGTAAGAGACTCGACGTCAATAATTCTGATTACAATCAGTGGGAGTTCGAAAATTCTCTTGTCATGTCTTGGCTCATCAATTCAATGAAGTTGGAGATTGCTCGGACATACTTGCTACTTGACACAGCAGCAAAGATATGGAAAGCTGCTTCTTTGACCTATTCTCAAATAGGTAATAAAGCTCAAATTTTTGATATTCGTAATAAATTGCACAACACAAAGCAAGGAGATATGACTGTATCACAGTATTTTGCAGAGTTATGTGGGTTGTGGCAGGAGTTAGATTATTATCAGGACTTTCAAGCAGAATGCTCAAAAGACGCTGCTAGATTCCAAAAAATGATAGACGAAGATCGGGTATTTGATTTTTTAGCAGGTCTTAACCCAGAGTATGATC
>JAOTBA010000006.1:32062873-32079841 GCA_025629845.1 Erythroxylum squamatum | reverse complement strand
ATACCTTAAATCTTATTGAAATTATGTTTCTAGTTCTTGAAATTTGAGTTGTGATAAATAAGTGACATAAATTTAAAATAAATTTTAAAATATTGACTAAAAATTTTATTTCATTTCAAAATTTAATAAAAAATAAGTAAATTTCTATTTTATTTTTGTTACCATTTTTACACGGTATTTGAGTTGTGAATAACTATTTTTGATAATATTAAAATGTAAAATAATATCATGAATAATAGTAAAATTTTATTTATAAAATATCAAAATACAGATAACATTTAATATAGAATAATCTAAAACATAGAACTCCCCCAAGGTCTAATCCTTAAATAGCTAAGATGACAGCAAACTATTGACATAATAAAATCTTCCTTGCACAACAAAGAATTAAAAATATTATTTAGAAAATTAATTTTAGTGTTCAACGTTTTTAAGTATTTAAATATCTAATATTTTGATTTAAAAATTTAATTTTTCAATATTTTATTGATCTAATTAACAAAACACACAAAAATGATATTTGGAGAGATTACATACTCTTTCATTTATGTCAACATAATTTTTTAGTATAATATTTGGTAATTATGTATTTCATATTTGAAAATTATGTAAAAAGAAAGATGTTGAATAATCTTTTTAAATATTTATTTATTCCATTATTCATATTAATAAAACGTTAATATTGGCAGCTTTTAAACTCAGTTATTTGAATTTTAAAATTGTAGACATTTAATTGAAATGTTTAAAATTAAAAAATAGAATCACTCAAATTTAATGTTTTAAAAACCGAAACGATTTTACTGGTTTAACAATAAAAACCTTAAACAGTCAACTTTTTAGTTCAATTTTTAATTTTTCAATTTGATTTAGTTTAATCACTTTTGTTGTTAAAAACTAATTAGTTTATTAATTAATTGATCAGTTTTCGTAAATTAATCAGTTTTTATAAACTAAAATAAATAATTAATTTTCATTTAGCATTTTCTTTTATGAAAATCTAACATCGGTCGAATATTTTAAGCCTTAAACTTTTTGCCTTACTGATTTAAGTTTTGGCCTAATTTTTAAAATATTGAATATTCCTAATCGATTTTTAAAACATTACTTAGGGTTCGCATGGAGAAATGGTAATAGCAATGGAAATGAATATTATCATTATAATTATGATAGTTGGTTAAGAGGGAGGAATGATTACCATTACCATTAATCGTAATTAGTTTGTAAAAAATATTGAGAAATAAAAATTTATTATATTTTAATTAATTAATTAATTATATTTTAATTAATTAATTAATTATATTTTAATTAATTATATTGTAATTAATACAATTAATTAATTAAAACTATTTTTAAAAAATGAATCACCGCTAAAGAATGAGTTTCATTCCTCTACTAAATAGAAGGTACGGAGTATACTCCAAAAATAGGATATCAAACTATTGCCCCTATAATAATAGTCAACAACAGCCACCCACTTTTCATTATTTAGCCATCAACCCCTTCTTAAACCTATTAACCAAACCCTCGATTAAATCTAGTTGCTAAAAATTTCCTGGCTCAGCCATTGTTAAAGGATTACCTTACAGCCAACTGAAACAAGACAGCTTTTGTAGGAGATTATAACTACCGGTAAGTGCGGTCCGTATTAATATTTATTATATAAATATAAGAATAAATAACGCTTAACTTAGTCCTTCAAATATAATTTAACAATATTAGCTTCAACAACCCTTATTTGGTTTAACTAAATTTTAAAATTATCAAAGATTTTTATTTTTATTTTTATTTTTTAAAATTTCCTTCTTTCATACTTTTATTAAAAAATATCTTACGACATACAACAATTAAACGTTATTAACATAATAATTAAACTCAATTCTTAAACTTGATTTAAACTAATTAAATTTGACTTAGACCAATAATTTAAGATAATTATAATAAATTATTAAATTTATTAAATTTAATTAGTAGTGATCTAGTAGTTTAAAATTTGGGTCGAAGTAAATTGACTTTAAAATTAGCTTTATTTTCTTTTCCTTTCACTTTTATCATAAACTTAATTCTTAAATTTTATCTTAAAAAAAATAAGGGATATTTACAATTTTGCTGTCTTTGGTGCTTATGACTATATATAAATTTTTATTTAAATTTTGTTCTTAATTAATATGAAATTTTATATACTTAAGGCATTTATCACTCTAAAAATTAACATTGCACACAAGACAAAACAACTATAAAAGAAATTTTATGCTTGATAATATTATATATTTTTTGTTAATATCTATTTTAAAAGAAGAATAAATTATATATATCTTCACATAAAAATTTAAAATATTAAATTATGAGTTTTTAATATGCAGACCCTTTAATTATTATTAGTAGACATGGAAAATTAAATTTCTTGAAAATTAAATAGTGCAAAAAAGCACACTTATTTCCTTCAAACTCCCTTTTCATATATAACAACACATAACATATTGTCTGGAGAGTACACTGTGTAAGACTAGTACCGGACGCACTTGATCACTAAACGACAAGCACTGTCAATCGCAGCCGTACAAAATCACTGCCGTTTCATGAATTAAAATGTCCAACAAACCCTTCTCCAGCTTGGAAACTATCCCTTCTACTTCTCGGTCAAACCCAACTTCACTTTGGATCTTCAGTTGTCGCAGATCTTTGTCTATTATTGCATCAATATCTTCAAGAACCTGACAATTTTTCACACGAAAGCTTCCAACTTTCGAACACAATTCATCAACTAGATTTGACCCTTTTGTCAAACGAACAAGAACATGTCTGGCTGAGCTTGTCCATGGCTTAAGATTAATGTATGGTCTTAGAATTTCCACCAACATTTCGTCAACTAAATGAAACAGTAGCTTTCTGTTCCAACGTTGACCGAGTTGATGACTATAGTTTCCCTGACGGTTGGTGGTGGTTGTGGTGCTGGTGGTGGTTGTGGAAGTTTCAAGTTCGAGGTGGTAAAAAGTAGAAGGGTTTAATGGATTTGAAGGAGAGAACCACTTAACAAAGGACAAAGAAGTATCTTTCCCTATGCCTGTACATCTGAGTATTCTTGTGATGTAGTCATGATATTCAGCTGCATCATTATCTCCGGTGGCCGTGGTGTTGCCAAAACCGAGATGAGTGTCACCATTGTTATTCATGTCTCGGGGTTTGAGGATTTGTTGCTGCTTGTACGAATGGCTCGAACAATTAGATAACTGTGACCAACATAACGCATATGTTTCAGAAACTTTGAAACTTTCATTCTTCTGATTCTTCAATTCTCAAAAGATTAAAAAATGGAACCAATATTAGCTTTTTAACGTAATGAGAATGAATCTGACCTGTTTTTGAGAAATTATCGTAGCTGGAGGACTAGGGTCTTTCTTTACTGGAAGCAAGTTGGAGACAGTCACGTTTTTAGACAATGGAGTTTTCTTAAATTTCTTGTCCGAAACGTTGACTGTTGTTGCCCGAACAAACGGTTCTGCTTGCTTCTTTCGCAAACTGTTTGATGTTTGAGGATGCTTCTTGAGTAGTTTTTCCTTTTTGGGTTCAAGGATTTTGAACTTTGGTGAGGAAGAAGATGATGTGCACTGCTTGCCCGAGCTTGATTCATCAACTTTCTTGATCAAAACCTTGGAAATTTTCCTGGACTTGGGTTGGCTAACAAGCTCATCTCTGATTCCTTGCTCTCTGTTTGAAACTGTGTTTGTGATGTCTAACCCAATTTTCCTGCCAACACTGTCTTTTACCTGCTTCACAATCTGCCGGGCATGGTGGCTCGGAGTTCTGTTTTCTTTTCTCCGTAAAGAACTGACACGAGACATCACCACCTCTTCACTTTTGCTCATGTTCTCTTTGTAGACTTGAAGAGACAAACGGTGGTGTTGATGGTGGTAATCAACGTCTGATCTTCTCGCAGATGATATTCTAGGTGTCTCCGGCAAAGAACGACAACCTGTGAAATGATCACCAACGTAACTACTATTTCTGGGGCTAACTGATTTGTGTGGATGAAGTCGTCGAGCTTGGACATGGTGGTGCAAATCGAACATATTGCCTGATGTCCAGAGGTTTGAAGAAGAAGAAGAAGAAGACCTAGGAGAGTAGCTATCAGGAAGAACATCTAGGCCCATGAGTCTAGCAACCAAATTCGGAGATTTAGCACCTTGTGAAGAGCTAATGTCTGAGGAACAACAATCGTTTGTAGCTTTCCATGTCGTGTCTCCATTTGTTCTAACTTGAATACCGATCTAGAGAAAACATCAGAACAACCATTATCAGTAACGAAAGGCTTAAAAGATTATATAAACTACCAACTGAAATGGTGTAGTTCTTACAGAGATAGCTAAATCATCATCTTCTTTGATTACACTTGATGGTAACGAATTAGGCTTCTTCAGTTCTAAGTTATTCCTCGGTACTTCAATACCTGAACTTGTCAAGTCAAAATTTTCCGAGAAAAAATCAGTAGATAGTAAAAGAAAATTTGAAAAGAAACTACCTTTGGACACATAATCGTCCCTAGGAATCGAAGAGTTGGGTTTTAAAGACGTTTGTTGGTGTAAATTAGCGAAGTGGAACTGATGAAAGTCAAACAGCTGAAAAACGGAACACATGCAACCAGTAGCTGCCCTACCACCACCGTCCTTAACAGCATCACCGTCACCAACTCTCCCTCCTCCCCTCTTGGAAGATTTGCCACCACCCAAGTACCTGTCTCTTCTCATTTCTAACCAAAGTTTTGGTTTCTATGAAGAAACCTGACTTGGGTACAGGAAAAGAACTTTAGTAATCAACCAGAGTGACACTGACAAAGAGGAGAGAAGAAACACTGAAAAGCTTGGAGAAGAAGCACTAAAAAGCGGATCCAACAAAAGGGTTTTGCTTACTGGAGTTGTTACATTCGAAAGATTTCATCTTTTTGATTCTCATTTCGATCACTCTCTATATCTCTCTCTGGTTGATCTTCACTCACTACCAAGTTTTTTTCCAACAGACTAACTCTGATCTCAGACATTGGAACTTGTTGTGAAGCTCGGTTTCAGCTTCTGGTCTGAGTTTTTAAATACGAGGTGGTTTGCTGGAGTCCAATTCCTCTGTCCAGTTTTACGGTATCTTATTATGTCTAATAAATCTCAATCATTTATTTACGTGAGTTTTATATGGACCCTACATAAATAAACGTGGAATCCGTATAAATAAATTGCTGAGATTCAAAATTGAACAGAAGATCTTGTCCGGTTTGCTGGGATCTGCGGGATGACCAACCACTTCTGTTTAATGACATTCTTTCTCACGAATCCACTTTGAAACTCTTGGTTCGAGCTAACCATGGTTAGTGCTGATTCTCATCCTCTCCTGAAAAAATGGCAGCTTAGTTTGAATGATTTTGAAGAATTTCTCGAAGTGATGATGGTGCTAAATGTTAATTAATAAGACAATACCTAAATTTTAGACTTTGAAATGTCAATATTTCTAATATTATCTCAAGCTCGTATGACAAAACAACTCTCTTATATCATCCATTTCACCTTTGGTTTTTCCTCTGCTCTCTAGTAGTGTCCTTTTGGGACATGTTATTTATTTATGCACATTTGTAAGAGTGTGACATGTCCGTGACTTGTATTTGGACTCATTTTTTCTTATTTTTATAATTTAATACCAAAAAAGTTTTCATATTTATTAAAATAATCTTAATTAACTCAAAGTTTATTTAAAAACTCAACTTTTATAATAGAATATAACTTAAATTCTATCACAGTGAAGCGTTGAAAGAGAGATTCAACAACTAAAACTAAAAGAAAGATCGATTCTTTGGGATCCTTCCTTTCTTCAAATGGAACGAACAGAGATAGAATCTAGTCCGTCAAAATAAAAAAATATATCAAAAATTATGTACAACAAAAACAAAATATGAAAATATCTTCCGGTCTTGAGGGAATTGCATATATAGAGATTCAAAAACGAATCGATGTGATTCAGATCATGATATATATGAGATTCCCAAAATTATTCCTAGAAGGTAGATCTAAAAGAATCGAATAACTGAAAAGGTCAAAGACCAAGAAGTAAGTTATTTATCAGCCAAGCATTCTTCTTACGGCTAGATCATTAACATTTTCAAAATGTTAAGAGCATACCTTAAATAAGTGAAAAATGAGTCAAATGTAACGTAGTTATGTTAATTTTTTAAATAAAAAGTAAATTTTATTTTCATATAATTATTTTTTAAAAATTAATTAGAAGTAGGTCTCTCACTATTATACATTTTAGATAGTAGTCTCACTTGCCATGGCAGTGAAATTCACTATTATATATTTTAAATTATAAGTCTTATTTATTATGCGTAGAATCCACTTTTACTTAAAAATTTAGAAATAATATCACTTCAAAATTAACATGAATTTAACTAATAAAAAGCTAACTTTGTTGAATTTTCTATTTACTTAGGGTCTGTTTTAAGTATTAATATGAAAAAAGGTATAGGTATAGACTTAAAACTCATGTTTGGAATCATCAGAGGTAATAGTTTTATTCCCCCATTTTTGGCAATACTCTATTCCTCTAGATTATCAAAAGAATGTGATTTATTATTGGCTATACTCTATTTCCATTTCTTACCATATTCATTCGTATTCTCATTCCCATTATGCTATGTGAACCAAATGCTCCACGAGGGTTCAATTTGACATGAAGATGCAACAATTAAGTCCCTAAAGTTGAAGAAGAGTTGCAATCTTGTTCCTTACGCTAATTTGTTTTGAATTCTGTTATGACAAGAACGAAAGCAATCCTTGTCTGTGCCTAGCAGCAACAATTATGTGATAGTAAGTAACTCCTTATCCAACAATCTCGTAATTCAGGATTGAGCCACTGTTATATACATATAAAGATTTACTTAATACGCATAAGAAAAGTAACAATTATAGATCCTATCCATGTAAGAAGTTAAATTGAAGCCAGAACTTACTAAATTGAACAAGGACTCTTGCATCTCTGTACATGTTCAAATGCATTAGAAGCTCTTTATGTGACAAGAAAGAGATATTAATAGGTAGGAGACAACGATGTAGGAGTCTGATGATTTCTTACCCTCTTGCAGACACATTGAACGATAAGTTTGCCGAATCTGAGAGGTAACAGAAGTGGCAACCTCTCATGGCCTCAGTGACTTGTCTACATAATCCCATCACAAGGCTGATTTTATAAGTAACAGAAGTAATAGACACATCCCTCCCTCTTCCTCCTAGTCCTTGAACATAGAGAAGCTAGGAATATATTACCGGCATCTCTATCTATTAAGTGAACCAAAGGAACGGTCACAAGTTTGGGGCCTCTGGGTTTCGACATTCGGGGACAATATAGCCCAAGTAGTTCAGGAACTACATTACTGCTGCTCAGACTTCAGGTCCCAGATGGTTTGGTTAGGTGAGGCCTTTCAATGTCAAGTCAGATGATCAAACACCATTGAAATGATGCTCATGTAAGCTTTCACTGCACTTAGCAAACCATTCAACTTTTGATGTGCATGAATTGTTTTTAAAGTTTTGCAAGAAAGGAAGAGGTCCCGAAGAAGAAGGTGAGCATTTACTACCACCTTTCATGGTTGCTTCATTTTAGAGTGTGCAGCAGCTTTGCACCAAAGAGTAACTTTTTCGCATTTACACTCCCGCTTCAAATCACTGGATGTTTTTCACAAGACAGAAATACGAAATCATGGCGTATAAATTTTGAATTTGAAAAAGTACTTTGTTCTTCAAAAGGGTTGTTCTCCAAATTCTGAAGAATAAAGAGTGAGGTGACAAAGTGTGATACAACGTACAAACATGTGCAAGTTGGTGTCCATCTAAACAGAGATTTGTATTATCCAATCTCCTAAAAGTTCCTAACTGGCTGTTGGATTGTCCAACGGTATACCTGGAATCAAGTATATGCAACCTAAAGATGCTTCTTTGTTTTCTCTCTGACCTGCATGATTCTCTCAGAATACAAGAAAACATGAAATTTGGGAATCTCTCATAATAGAAGAAACAGAAGCGTACATTCAGTGTTAAACAAGCATATGATTACGGTAAGACAGGAAGAATATGAAAATGATTACCATTACAGTGATAAAAAACGAACCCGGCCCCTTCTCTATTTTTCCTGGCATTGGGAAGTAATTGAAAGCAGAATTGTGGAGAAGAAGCCATTCCAAAGAAGAATTATGGAGGCAAAAGCTATGAGATGTTACATACCGTATGAGAGGTTTACCTTAACAGGAAAAACGTAACAAACATTCCGTAAGTAACTAATGCAATCCACCTTTGCTATTGATAATATTTGATAATAACTTTTCAATTCCACTATGAGTATGGAGGAAGCTTATCAGTTCACTTAGAATAGAAAATGTAGGGAACCTGAACACAAAAAACCTAGTGAGATTCTTGAAAATTACTAACTCCAAGGATAAAGTTTATAGGTGACAAGTTTCATTAGTGTCACAAATTGCAACACCACATTTTCTGTATGAACAATTATCACGAATTGAATGAATACAAAAGACAGAAATCGTCATGTAAAGGAATGAATAGAGACCAAAGATATGGACAGAAAATGGAAAACTGCTAGTCTGAGTCCCATGGCATCATTAGGCCGAAGTTAACTTCTAGCATCAACATCAAACCCAGCTCCTGTCCAACCAGGAGAGGCAGATCCTCTACCCTTAGGCACGGCACCAATACCCCTTCCTCTCCCTTGGAACTGAACTTTTCTTTTTGCTCTTCCTTCTCCTTCAATACTAGGTTGAGCTTGCCCATTTGCAACTTTGGTGTTTCCATCTTTTGCTTGATCAGATACATTTTCAACAATTCCATCAACAGGTCGTGTTGTAAGAACAGCTGAAGAAGTATCTTGAGCATTGTTTGGCAAGTGGCCCATTGATTTCCCCTCCTAAACATAATACAATAGCAAACTATCAACTCTTCCTCCACGCATAATACAATGTGCATAGAGCACTGAAGGGATTTGATCTAATGGAAGCCACTACCCGGGGTAACTTCAAAAGTCAGCAGTTCAGAGTCACAGCAAACAACATACTTCATGTATACTAAAATTTCTTTCTTTCTTTCTTTTTTTTTTGGAAGATCTTGTGCTCTAAATTGTTGACTGTTTATGCATTTTTAACAAAAATTACAGAGGTAACCAAAAGTACCTTCCTTTTCCATTGGGTATAACAAACAAGTAAAAAAAAAATTAAATAGCTCCTAATCTTAATAACAAAAAGGTTCCTCAAGAACCTTAGAACTCGACAGGTCTGAGGTTAGTCAAAAAGTGAACAAGTAATGTGCTTCCATATAGATTGGGTTGGACTATTCACATCAAGTTAATCAACCCCATACGTAGATTTGGATTCTTAGTTGCAGCTGCAATTTTGTGTTATCTAAATAAACCAACAATACTGTTACAGAGGGCAGTATATGTATAGATCACAGGGAGAGAAACAAATGAACTGCAAAAGAAATGTCATCAATTATAGATGACCCACGAAACATTAAAATTCCAGGTAATCATAACCATAGAAATGCTGACCAGACAAACAGCTGAATATATGAAAATAAAAGAAGCAATAGTTTAGAAGGAAAGCTTACAGCAGGAGAAGAGGTAGAAGCTCGACCAAGGTTTAATGCTTCCAATCGTCTTTTTAGTTCCTCAAGTCTAGAAAATTGAGCATTACTGCTTTCTTGGACCTATTAAGACAATAACATCAATAAAAGTTCATATCAAAGAGCAAAAGATCCAAATCCGTTTAGTAAAGAACGTACCAGTTTGTTCAAGTCTTCACATAACTTTTCTTTAAGGTCTTCCTCATCCTTAACAGCCTTTGAGGCTGCTTCCCAAGCCTAAATGCAATCCAAATATTGTCTTCCATTACTTATCAAGATCAAATCTTGACTTGGACCATTAAGACGCAGCTTAAAGAATTCAGACTAACGGAAATATAAAGTCCACCTTCCATTTTCCAATCAAGAGTGACAAACCTTATGTGCTTGTTCTTCCTTGAGCTTGGCAGCACGAATTCGTTCGGTTGACATCTCAATTTTTTTTCTCAAGTGTTCGAGTGCTTAAAATGCAAATTCCAAAAAGTCACTAAACACAAAAACAAGGAACAAAGCAAAAGCAAACGCAAGAAATTAAAAAGTAAAGCAACCTGCTTTTTTAGGTCCAGCGGTGAGTTTCATCTCCATGGAAAGATTGGCAAGTTCTCTCTCGACATCGCGAATCTTGGAGTAATTCTCATCAATGTATCTGCAAGCAAAAATTAAAGACAATTTCTCAGTAAACAAAGAATATCAAAGAATGAGAGAGATCGACCAAAGGGGGAAAAAAAAGGTGATACTTTCTTAATTGAAGCTGCTCCGCCTCGATTTTCTGTACCCAAACAGAACCGCCAAAATTCACAAACATCAAAAACAGTTTAAAAAAAAGAACGGCATTAGCATTACATGAATTCGGAACAGAGAGTACCTTCTCGGTGTAGCTAATGACCGGAGCTTCTCTAGGGAGGCCGTCAGGTCCGATCTCAGGTATAAGCGATGGATTCGAAGCCATTATTGAGTAGAATTGGCTATGGAACACGAAACTCGAGTTTTGGTATTTCCGGTTACCCGCCGGTTTTGTGCTTCGTCTCTGTAAGCTGATTTGGCCGTAATATCGAAACTGCCCTTCTTAATGGTGAGATTGTGGTTGATTGACTCCTCGGTCTATTGCACATGGTGATCACGTGGGTGGAGTTGAGAGAGAACATGGGATTCAATTTAAAATTAGGGCTACTTAAGTTGTAGGTCATTTTCCAATTTAAATTTAAAAGAATATTAATTTTGTATATAAAAACTTAATTTAATTTGATCTAAAATCTTTAAAGACTCAAAATTTGTTAAATTTCATCAATTTTAGATTTTTATTGAACTTTTAATATTAATTAAGTTTTATAATGAATAAATTGTCATTGGATATTAAATCTTATCCGCAAGTTTTATATAGATATTAAATTTTAGGGTTGATTATTAAAAAAAATTCAAACTTTCGTCATTTTTTTAATTATACCCCGAACTTTAAAAGTAGCAATAAAATGTTTAAACTTTCAATTTTTTTAAACTCTAGCCCAACCTTCAAAAAGTGACAATAAAATGTTTAAGTTTTCAATTTTCTTCAATTATAACCTGACGTAATCTGTTCTTCTCTTGATGCTCTCAGTCATTTTTGTTTTATGTTTATTCTTCTGACACTGAAAATTATTCTCAAATTACAGCGTACTACTTTAATAAGATCATCGGAACTGCGTAATATGATTTAAGTCATTTTTAAACTTAACGGAAACACTAACGTCGGACTAGAATTGAAAAAAATTGAAAGTTTGATGATTTTATTGTTACTTTTTAAAGTTCGGGCTAAAATTGAAAAATATTAAAAATTTGAACATTTTATTACTATTTTTTAAAGTTTATGATATGATTAAAAAATTGACGAAAATTTGACTTTTTTTTAATGTAACTAACCCTAAATTTTAATAACAAAATTATATTTTTAAAACTTACACATATGTATATAGTTAATTTATTAGGATTCTTCTTTTTACTTTAGTCAGGACCTATAAAACATTAAAAACGACTCTATTAATGATCTACAGTACATTAAAAATTGAAAAATAACATTATTTTAAAAAAAAAATCAGGTTTTTAACCTTGAGCTGGACCAGAACTGGCCTTAATTGCCAAGCCCACCTTCACCACCAGAACTGGCCTTAATGATCTGCTTGTATTATTAATCAGTTGAATCTACGACACTTTTTGAGTGTTGCTCTAGCACAAAAACTAGTATTAGTAAAAAAGTTAGACTTTTCGCACCTAGCCAAATAGAAGAAACTAAGCAGATACACACTTAAGACTTTCCTGTTTGATTTCATCAATCAGCAGTGACCTTCCTTTAAGAGTTTAAGGACAGCTTCTTTTGTAGGTAGAGCAGGGATTGCACCCCTCTCTGTTACTGTTACAGCACCGCAAGCGTTAGCAAAAAGAAGAGCTATTCTTAACCGCTTCTCGTCCTGCATAATCGTTGTAAACAAACAAGAAAAATGAGGTTGTTAAATTGCAGGAGAAGTTGATGTATCAAGGAGATTGATCTGGGTTACTTTCTTCTTTCCATGATAAGTATGAAACCACTAACAGAAAGAGGTAAAGATTGAGAGATGCAAGCTGGTCATAGTTTATAATTTGGTGAAACAATTCAAATCTAAGATGTCGAAAATTTCCCAGAAACTGCAGTTGTTCAAACCTATCACACCATCAAGTTAACTGCACATATTGCTGTCAGGAATCGAGACCCAACAAAAACCACTGCAGTATCGATTCGACCATGCAATGCATCCTATTCTCTTTTCCAGAAACATGAAAAGCTCATATATAAAATTGAGTTTATCAATGCAAGATCACTTACCTTGAATAGATCAGTATCAGAAGCAAGGTTGCTCAGAATTCCACCAACAAAGGCATCACCTGCACCAGTAGTGTCAACAGGTTTTACCTTCACACCAGCAACCCTGCCCTTGAATTCCTGCAATCATATTGATGTCAATTTCTTAATACCACATCAACCAAAAGTAACCTGATTGACCACAGATTCTCCAAGTTATGGATCGTACATCTCCACCATAAGATACATGCACCCATGAATCTTTGACATTAAAATGTGTTTATACATTCAAAAGATTGACAATCTGAAGTTCCAACTAATAAGATGGGTTTTGTCATTACCAAAGAAGAATCAATCATCTTTGATTTTTAACATTTCAATGCAGATGTAGATAAGAAAGAAGTACTTCTTTGTGGAAAAGAATGCCCAAAATTTGCCATTATCAATCCCACCAATTCTTTACAATCGTAGAAACATCTTTCTCTAACCAACAAACAGCATTTAGTTTTTGCCTCTAGTTGAGTCGAAAGAAAATTGAGATTTAGGAGGATTCTGTCAAAATTTTTGCAAGCAGAAGTAGGGAGGGGAGAAGGGCCTGTGGCCATGAGGACAATGAACTTCATAGTTTATGAATATCCAGAGACAGGAACTGAAACTTACCTTGGTGTAGTATCTACAACCCTCTGACCCTTCAGTTACAATCAAAAGCTTCAAATTAGGATGAAAAAGCTTCTTTAAGACTACATTATCATCGCTAGGGTCTTCGCCTCCAGTTAAGAATGTGATTTCTTCTTCACTTATCTGCCATTATTCAAGATCACAGCAACATTTGCTAATAATTTCTTGGTTCTAGACAACAAGGGATAGTATAGTATATTTGGGGACATGTGGCAGTTTATAAAAGATTCGAGCAACTACACCTTAATAACATCAGATTGATCCCATATACCCATTATCTCTTTCCGAGCAGCCTCAGCTGATGGCCATAATGCTAATCTCAAATTTGGATCATAAGAAAGAATACTACCAGACTTTTTGGCAATTTTCATAGCAGCGAGGTGAGTTGATCTGCATGGTTCTGATATCAGGCTAATAGAACCATAATGAAATATCTTGGCCTGCAATCATTATGATTCAGAGATGAATTTCTAAAAATGGATAGCATACTCAAATTAGTAAACCTTGCCCTGGATTACAACAAGAAATAGACCTGCTCTAGGAGGCTTATGCTCAATTCTGATTCACGAAGAAGCATGTCTGCACTTGGATGACGGAAAAACAAGAATTCACGTTCACCATCAGCTCTAAGTGTAACAAATGCCAAGGCAGTCCTTGCATTAGGGTCAAATCGCACCCCAGAATTGTCAACATTGTTTTGTTTTAAAATGTTAGACAACATGTAGCCAAATTCATCGTCACCAAGCTGAGATACAAATGGCAAACAGTTTGGGTTGGACCCATGTCTAAAAACAGGTGAGAGACCTTGGTCACTACAATTGCTTGTATTGTGAAGACAAGCAGAGTACTGATGGTTTGAAACAGATCCTAAATGGACAGTTTGAAACAGATTGTACTGAAGTCCAATTGCTTTCCAAATAAGTTTCATTTATGCTCATTAACATCCTCTGAAGAGCTAAACTAAACAGCTTAATGTTAGATGTTTCAGGAGCAGAATTAGAGATATAAAGGAAATTGTCAAAAGGGAACTACATCTATATTAATGTTAACCCGTAATATGTTGCAAACTGATGTTTAATGTCATCAGCCAAGAAAGCAGTAGATGTTTGCTACAAATGGATAACGTATAAGACAATAAAATGAAGGGGTTTCAAACAAATTAGCAGCATGTAACATGGACAAACACTAATATCTAATATTCACTTCCCTTGTTTTGAGAATAGGGAGGTGGTTAAGGAGTTGGCTACTTCTAATTTGATAAAACTTGAAAAAAAAACAATTCTCTGTTTCAAGAAATCCTACCATTAACCACCTGATGGGCAGAACATATAAGTCAAAATGATAAGCCATATATAACCCCAAACAGGATTGAAACATACCTTGCCTATAAAAGCTGATGAACCACCTAGTCTAGCTATGCAAACAGCCACATTAGCAGGAGCACCACCAGGTGCCTTCTTGAAAGCCGGTGCTTCGGCTAGTGAAACTCCACCAACAGTCGGTACAAAGTCGATCAACATTTCCCCAAAGCAAACAACCAACGAACAGTTTCTTCTAGGCCCTGCATCTGTATAAGAGACACGATCATTACAATCACCCACAAATCTGCAATTATTTGATTTCAGGATAATCACCAAAATTATGTCATTGTAAAGCAAGCTTATAAACATTCTACTATAACAACGTTTCTCTTTCCCCTTATCCCCGTCGAATAAGATTGTTTGTAACATGGTTAAAAATCATAAATCTTCCATGCAGGTGAAAAGGAGCTCGCTGCATCCAGATTATTCTTTTGAACTTTCACCAAGCAAACATTTGTCCATTGTTAAATAAGAAGAAAGCTAAAATCCTGTTAAAACATAATTGCCGCAATGATTTTCGGATCAAGTACATAATCTTTATGCAAAGCCTAACATTAGTGAACAACTATGCAACAAAAGAAAAGGGGAACAGAATTTGATCTTGGTCCGAGATTGTAAGATCAAACAAACAATCACATCTCGTGAAAGTCTTGTTAGCGAACATCAATAAGCAAAGGTGTCACTTTTCCACCAGAAGAACACAGTCTGATAAATCCTAAGAAAAGGACTGAAACATCAAGAACCCCAGCGCCTATATCCTACTAAAGCAAACGAAGAGAGATACAGAGAAGTGTATAGAAACCAGTGGTCAAATAATGACGAGAAAAAACAAAAGAAACAGAACACAAAACACGAAACACAAAACACGAAACACGAAAACAGCAAAAACCCACGTACAAATCACCCTCAAATGAAAGAGAAAAAAAAACACCAAATCCCTATAACACGTAAATAATCAAGAATCGAACAACAGCAAAACCCAAGAAACATAAAAAAAGGGAAAAAAAAAAGTACCTTGAGAGTGGACTTTAGCCATTATCAAAGCGTCGAAACCGTGAAGAGAACAGCAGCAAAAACAAAAGCAGGGAATGTTGGATGAGACCGTGTTATATATGTAGGAAGTCAGATTCAGGAGGAGGAGGAGGCGAAGGCGAATACGATGGTGGGAGGTCGTTGCTGTTGTTGGACGTTTGTATTGTTTGAAGGATCGCTCATCATTCAAAGTTGACGGAGATAGGAGTGACACGTGTCACCACAATCCTTCTAATCATTTTTCTTTCTTTTGATTTATTTTATTAGAATTCTAGAATATAAAGAGTTTTATATGGTTTAAATAATTTAAAAAATCCTTAATTTTTTAAGTTTTGAAAAAAATCCTTAAAAGTTTTAAATTATTGGAAAGTTTTTTCTCTCAATTTTTTTTTACAAATAACAATCAAATAAGAGTGATATAAATAATACTATTTTTAAAAATAATTTAACTCAATTTTTAAATTTAACCTGAATTAATTAAATTTAGCTTAAATTAATAATTCAAGATAATTATAATAACTTATTAAATTTAATCAAAACTAATTAATTTAGATATGTTAAATCGTTATATAAATAAAATCAATCACGTATGATATTCATATTAAGTATGTTTTATATTTATTTATAATGAAATTTTGAAAATAAAAGGTCTTTAAATAATTTAAAACTATAAAAATTTTGATATACTTTTATTTGTTAAAATTATTTATTACTTAATTTTAAATTATCAATTTATCAAATAAGTTATTATAAAAACGTGATTTGTAAAGTATTAATTGAATTGATGCAAAATTTTCAGATAAGAAATTAGTAAAAATCAATCCGAACTAGTAGTTAGGGTGTGTTCATGTTTAATTTTGTTCCACCAACTTTATAGCTAAACTAAAACGATGCTACTCCCCAAATGTTAGATAAAAGGTACGTAGGATTTAGTAATCAATCGTATTTTGGTCGTAATTAATTGGCGGATTACTTTCCGGTGGAAACGTTGGGCTAAGAGCAAGGTTATGAATACCGTACCAGATTCAGTGTCAAATTGATTTCTAAAGTGGAACTGTACCGGTACCGGTTAGTACCGGGTATCAGTTCGGGTAATTTTTTTAATTTATGAAATAGTCCGTACAATTTTTAAAAATTACAAAATAGTCCATATTGGTATATTGTACAATTGTACTATATACTTTACTAGTTTACTGTTTACATCAACGATGCTTTCAAAATTTTTAATAATAAATAATAACGACAATTAATATGAAATAATAATAATTTTTAAATATTTTACACATAAATAATAACCACAATTAATATAAACAAAGACAATCATCATCATACAATTATAAAATTAAGAATAATATAAAGTATTTAAAATATTACAATAATACAATTTCATCATTTTAATAAATAATATTACATTTCCATTTCCATTTTAATA
>JAOTBA010000006.1:32044373-32062773 GCA_025629845.1 Erythroxylum squamatum | reverse complement strand
TGCAAATTGTGGAAGTTCGATATGAGGAACCAAATTAAGCACAAAAATCATTAATTAGGAGTCAACAAGTGCACTAATAATTAAGAAAGTGAGGCCAATTTATAGAGTAAACTTGGCTCAATCAATGGGTTTTCTCTGATCTTAGCCCCTCTGACCAAACTTCTGAGGAAGAATGTAGTGTTTAGATGGGATGAAGAGTGTCAGAAAAGCTTTGTTGAGCTGAAGCATCGGTTGACTACGACACCGATGTTGACTCTTCCATCAAGGATCGGAGGATATGTGGTATATAATGATGCTTCGCATCAAGGATTGGGATGTGTATTGATGCAGTATGGAAAGGTAATCGCCTATGCAACGAGACAACTAAGGTCTCACGAGATTAATTATCTGGTACATGATTTAGAGCTAGCTGCAGTTGTTTTCGCTCTAAAGATATGGAGACATTTTCTATATGGAGAGACATTTCAGATCTATACTGACCATAAGAATTTGAGGTATCTGCTGAGTCAGAAGCAATTAAACATGAGACAGAGGAGATGGATTGATTTACTGAAGGACTATGACTGCATGATTGAGTACCACCCGAGTAAAGCTAATCTGGTGGCTGATGCTTTGAGCAGAAAGTCTGTTATTAGTGCAACTCATATTTAGTTATCGAGGTTACCCAGCTTAATTCATTTGAGAGCTCTAAATGTGGAGTTGAATCTGGAACAAGATGAGGCACTGATTGCTAATTGAAGCTGAGATCAATGTTGCATGATAGAATTAGAAAAGTCTAGGAGAAAGATCCTGATATGGTAAAGCTCATGGAGAAAGTAAAGATGAATCTGGATTCCGAGTTTGAGTTGAGAGATGAGACATTGTGGTTAAAGTAGAGGCTATGTGTGCCTAATGTGGATGATTTGAGGAAAGAAATCCTAGAGGAAACTCATATAGCTGCCTATGCTATGCATCCTGTAGCACCCCACTCCCGCAAGACCCGAACCCGACATCGTGGGTGATATCTAAGTCCATGCCCTGCGAGGGTGGCGTGCTAGAGCACTCAATCAATTAGAAATCGGTATAATTTTTTGTTTTGAAACCACAAACACAATATGTGGAAATCCATAACCAATTTAGGCCCACTTTCCTTCATAACATTTTCAATCAACACAAAACAATCAACAAAATTTTCAATAGCCATTTGGGCCCTTTCACAAATACAAAACACTTTAGTCGTTTCGGAATACAAATTTATACAAAAAGTTGCAGAATATACAATTAAATACAAAATAGAGAAATGCAATGCAGACGCGAACTGATCCCAACCTCTATCCTTCACTTGAATGCTGTAGGTATACTCCTGTTGGCCTAACGGGGTATTCTTCTGATCCTAAAAAATATTTGTAAATTTTTGGGTAAAAATAATTGCAAATTTTTGGGCAAGTTTTTGCGAACTCAATGAGTGACCATCATCGATGGCTCACCCAGTCACACGACACACAATCATATTCACAATATTTCACATTTTTGCACTCATTACCATTTAATCATTCATATTATGCATATGCAGTGTGCATGAGACTCACTTTTTCTTTTGTTACTTTATTGTGATCAAGTTTCTAAACTGTCCCATATAGGGCTCATTGATAACTGTCCCTTATCTGCTTGGGGGATACAGGGCTCATTAAACGTTAAGTCTGAGGCTCTGATTCACTTTTGAGCTCGAAGCTCACTTTCACTCACTAAGCTTTAAGCTCTGATCGGTGGCTACTCTGGTCACAACTCCAATATGTTTCATGCATTCATGAAATGGAATGCATCAATCACATTTGCATGATCCCATTTAATCATATTCACATATCATCAGACTGTAGTCCAGCATTCAACATTTAGTTGAGAATTCATTCTTTCATTCCTATGCAAATGCACATTTAGAACACATTTAACAATTACCTTAAGTACACATAGTTCATCCAATTTTCATTCAAGTAGCACTTCAATATCCAATTCAAACATCACAATCATTGGACCTTCTATCTGGAAACCAATATAAGCAATCACATCTACTTAATCATTCAATAGTCATATAATACAAAATTTCAAATAAATAATAATAAAGTGAGACCATCTCAATCTACTCACAGTACGCTCCAGATTAGCATTTGCATCCAAATTCTTGGAACGCCTGAATGCGGATACTTGACCTTGATTCTTTATCGAATGAAGAGATCTTTAGCTCAAATAGAAGCTCTTTTCTTCCTCTTCCTTTTACTCTTCTCGAACAACTTCAAAATCTTTCTTGAAGACTAAGAAGAATTAAACCCTAGCTCAACTCTCTCTTCTTTTCTCTCAAACCACCAAACTCTCTTTCTCTTTCTTACTCATTTTCGTTATTCTCTTCTGCTTATCCTTCCATTCACTTTTTCTTCCAATTATGCCCTTAATGATTGAGAATTGTCCCATTGGCCCTTCCATTTATACCTTATGCCTTTTATACTTAAGTGTCTTGCCAACAGTACCCTTGAACATTCTAACATAACACTTTCTTCCAGAAAAATGTCTCCTATTGTCTAAAGTTTCTAATGACACCAAAATCATTCAATTCGGTTCAGTGATTTGAAATATACACTTCAAACATTTTTGGACTGTTATTGTCCAAATTAGTATACTAAACACAACTTCTATCCAGAATTTACACATCTTAAAAAATGAATTAGATTCCAATTTCTTCATACCATTTGTAGCTTCATGTCTCTAGTTTACCACAAATCAGAAATCATCTCACTTGGAGCTCTACCGATCCAGAAATTATCAAAATACTGAAGTATGTTCAGTGGAATAATACCAGTTCATATTATTTAAGAGTACACAGACTGTATCCGTCCCAATTTTTTCACTCAATCTTTCTTTCTTCACTTTATATGGCTATAATTTTTGGTGGAGATGTAAAGCAATGTCTTACGAATCCAATGGTTCAAGAATCAAGTCATTTGGGTGTCTAGAGAAGAAGTTATGCCCAAAAGAACCCAATATGTTTTTATCCTCAATCATATTGAACCTGACGTGGATCAATTAGCATAACTTTCACTATAGATGTAGGATTGGAGTGTTCTTTGAATGGTTTGAAAGAAGACTTCAAGATCTACAACTTTCATGAAGACCTCGAAAACAAATTATATCATATAAGGGGTCAAAAATAGTAACAAACGATATGATATCATTTATAGATGAAGTGACATCATCAGACGATACATGATTGGGGAAATTGCCATAACTTTCACTATAGATATCGGAATAAGATATTCTTTAGATGATTTGAAAGAGAGCTTCAATATCTATAACTTTCATGAAGATCTCAAAGACTGATTCTATCTTCTGAAGGGTCAAAAATAGAGCAGAAGATAGGCCAAGTGAAAAAACAGAAGAAGCAAAAAGCAGAAGACACGTTATCACAGAAGACACGTAAGCAAACCACAGACGACACGTCATCACAGTACCGAAGGGTAAAAAATGGAGCAAAAGATAGGCCGGTACCGAGGTTGGGATCCAGGTACCGGTATCTGGCCAGTACGGTACCTTTCGGCCGGTACAGAACGAATCCCAAAACCCTAGCAGAGAGCGACTCTTCCGTTTTCGTATGCTACCTTGTACTTACTCACATCCATTCATTCATTAAATATTAATAGATAGATAGATAGATAGAGGTGAGCATAAGGTGACACACGTTTTAGAACAGGAAAATTGATTATGGAAATGTTCTCTTCTATCACAAAATGACACTTTATTTTAAAAAATATAACATATATTAATTTTTTATAACATACAAAATTTATACATAAAATTTTACTAACCGTTTTAAAATGATATTATTTTAGAATTATAAATTTTATCAAATAAAGCATAATATTCAAATTAAATTAAAATAGCATTTATTTTGTAGAAGAAATTTAAATTGAATTTTAACTCTGGTCTGTGGGGACAGTTTCTAGATCTCGGATGAGGATCTTGGAACGGCACGTCGTTTAGTATCCAGAATGCTTTACCTAGTTTCTTTTGTTGGGTTTTGTATGTATCGTAATGTTATTATATGCTCCAGTCATGTTACTCTCTTTTTTTCTTTTCTTAGGATTTATCCCAAATTATTTTTTAAATAATAATTATTATGAGTAGGGATCGTGTGGCAATTACCTAAACTTGATATAATTTGAAGTTTGAATGGATATATTTTGGATTTTTTAAATTAAGAATTTGGATAAACTGTTTAATATTATGGTATTTTATTTTGTTCCATAAATTTTAATTATTCATTTATTAAAATTTTGCGTGGGTTCGTATAAATAAATACAAAATCTGTATAAATAAATGGTTGATGTTCAGACAGAGGAATCGTCCCATTTAGAGCAGTGACATAACGACGTTTACGTGAGTAGTGGAGCCTCGATTCGCTCGCTTCCCTCAGTTTCCTCATTGTTCAAGAATCAAGAATCGAAGTCTGCGAATTCCCTTCGATGTAATACTCTCATCCTCTCTCTCCCTAATGCGTTTTTTCGGTTTTTTTTTTTGTGTGTTCATCTTGCACGGTTAAAATTGCGCGTCTTCTGTTTGATGAGATGTCTACGAAAGATTCTTTTTTGAGGTCACGGGTTGCTTTAAGTGTGTTTGCTTGTTTTCCAGAGTAGTCTTTCTTTCCTTTTACTTATGTGGAAACTTGATATTCTTCGAGAAATAGGTACAAATTGGAGGGGATTAAACGTTGAGCTTTTGGCAGATATACTGGTACAGTTAATTGAATATGTTAAGAAGAAAGGAGATAGATAGCGGGAAATCTGCTTGAATTAAGCTTAGTTCAGTAGATTTTTCTGACCTCGTCGAAAGAACAACACCTCTGAAGCACACCGCTGGTGTTGTTATCGATGAATTCGCAAATATTGAAGAAGCCGAATAGCTCCGTTTCGCGGAGGTACTGTCGTGATCCGACCAGTTTAGACCGGATCGGGTCGGATTCGGATCAAATCGGATTGGGGCAAGTTAAGTTTATATGGATCGGGCCGAGTCAAGTAAGATTGTCTGTGTGAATTTGTAATCTGCTGGAGGGAAGTGGGGACAAGAGCGAATTGGAGCCGGCCTTCTCTATCTAATGGGCTGGATCATTTTCAGATCTATTCAACTTGGGCCTAACCAAGTCGGGTTGGGTCAAATTATTTCGGATCAAGGCGGTTCAAATCTGGTCAAATAAATTCGAAATGAATCTGGTCGGGCAGAGAATACTCTGCTCTTACTGGCTCCAAATCTCTCGGACGAATGGAGAAGACGAAGAAAAAAGATTCTGTTGCTTCGAGCTATGTGCAGTTGTCCGAGATCTATGATATTCGTCGATGCTCTTCCATTTTCGTCTCTTCATCATTCCTCTCCCTCTCTGGGCTGGTATTCTTCTTTTTATCCTTTCTTCTTCTGAGTATGAATAAGCATAATGTTAAAATTTTACTTTCAGTATGCAAAATCTCATGTTCATTTGATTCATCATTCAAATTGTGATTTCCCCCAAGACCGATTCCTGATTACGTTTTTCCGTTGCTGATTTTATTTGAGAAACAAAATCAAACACAGCATAGATGAAGCATTCTGAATCTTCATATGGTGACACCTAGTAATATGAAAAAAAGAGTTTCTTTTGTTTTTTTTTTGGACAAATTTACACATCAATATCCTTTGTAGGTATCTTTAATTTTATGAATTTTCATAAAAATATTGAATTGAAAGGATTGTTATGCAAAATAAAGAATAAAATATAGATGTATAGAGCTTTCCTTTTCTTCTCTACTGAATTCTCTCTTTCAAAAGCTTCAATGCCCCGTTCACAGAATCACAGTCATAAATTCTCTCCACCAGAGCGTCGTCTTCCAAGGCCATCGTTAACTAGAAGGCGTCAAGGTACAATCTTTTTAAATCCCTAATCAACCCTTTTTTGTAATCTATATGCATATGTATAGTCATTTAAAGTATTAATGATCTGGTTGTGGGATTTTGCAGATTGATTCTATAAAACCTCAACGAAACTGATTTAGGGCCAAAAGAAAGGAATAAGCGGGCTTAGAAAGAAGGTAGCTTTCATCTGTTTGCAGTTATCTTTGGGTTTGTTTTCTTGTCTGTTTTGATTTATTGCTTGTTTTATTGACAAAGGGATATGAACTTGAATTTTGGGTTTAACACAATACTGCTTTTGTATAATAAAAGTGAAGTCTTTGTTTAATTGATTATTGCTTATATTGGGAGCCAATGTATTTATTCTGGAAACTTTTTGTGTACTGCAGGTTAAAGTTTTCATGCAAGACAATTACCCAGCAAAAGGGATCCACGTTTCATCCTTTTACAAGTCTTGCTCGCGACAGAAATTTTATGAGTTAGTATTTGAGATGCCCTAAATTTGTTAAATTTTGAATCTTTGTATGTCTAGGCACTCATTAATTTATTGCCTCTAAAGATTACAAGAATAGATATTAAACTTGTATTGTATACCTCATGCTTGGTGTCATGTTTCGCATGTTTCAAAGCTCACAAGAAGAGGTTTGATCCGAAAAGTCTTCTAGAATTTTTCTAAAATTCTAAAAGAATAAAGAAGTCTCTAGAATCTTCTAGAATATTGTGGAATCTTATGAAAGACGTTAGAATTTTCAAAAACGTGGTAGAAGCTTATAGAATATTTTGGAACATTGTGGAACCTTATGGAAGGTTGTAGAATTTTGTAGATAAGTGCATGATGTACATGATGTATGTAGAATAGTATAGAGCATTCTAAAGAACCATTGTAGGTCCTTAGTTCAAATAGATCTTGTACGTCCATTCTAGGTAGGGATTTTTATATATACTCTTTGAAAGTTTGCCTCATTTGTAATTTTGTATCATAAAAGAGAGAGTTCTTCAATAAAAATATCCTTGTGTTCCCTTATATTCTTGCTTTTCTTTAGTAAGTGTTAGTGTAGTAAGGTTGACTTAAGCGCGAGAGGCGAGAGAACACTCAAGTGCTAAAAAAGCGTTGGTTAAAGTCCAAGCATGTTATAAGTGGTATCAGAGTGTAGACTTGCTTTAAGCACTCAATTTCTTCAAAGTAATAGCACTAGAGGCACGACTCGACCAATAACTAGACAACAATCTTTGACACTACACACTCTTGCTACTGGTTATAGTGGCAAAAGTTCTAGAGCTTACTTGTTCGTTTAGAGTTGGTATGAGAAGTCAAACATGGTAAGGGCATACTTGAACCTAACGGCTAAGAAGATGAGGAAATGGGCAAACAAGAAGAGACAACATTTGGAGTTTGATGAAGACAACTTGGTAATGATAAATCTCGTTTCCCATAAACGTGCGACGCATCATTTAAAATTTTGACCTATCAACTTTCTATCTGGTTGATCGTGCCAATATTCATATGTTTGTCTCAAAGATTAAGCCATGCATGTGTAAGTATGAACAAATTCAGACTGAAATTGCGAATGACCCATTAAATTGGTTATAGTTTGTTTGATGGTACCTGCTACTTGCATAATCGTAATAATTGTAGAGCTAATACGTGCAACAAACCCCAGCTTTTGGAAGGGATGCATTTGTTAGATAAAAGGTAGACACGGGAAAAGATTTGATAGGAAAGGATCAATCAAGTAGAAAGTTGATAGGGCAGAAATTTGACTGATGCGTTGTCTGACACCTCTATTGGAAATGAGATTTACCATCACCAAGTCGCCTTCATCAAACTCCAAATGTCATCTCTTCTTATTTGTCTATTTCTTCATTTTCTTAGTCTCTCGGTTCAAGTATGCCCTTGTCATACTTATTTGTGTATTTCTTTCATGCCAACTCTTATTTGTCTATTTCTTTCATGCCAACTCTTAGCAAACAAGTGGACTCTAAAGCTTTTGTCGCTATAACCAGTAGCAAAAGTGTGGGGGATCAAAGGCTGCTATTTAATGCTGGTCGGTTGTTACTTTGAAGAAATTAGAGTGCTTAAAGCAAGTTTACACTCTAATACCACTTGTAATATGCTTGGACTTTAATCAATGCTGAGTACATTCTTGCTCCCAAGTCAACCTTACTACACTAACATATACTAAAAAGAAAAAGGAGGATGGGGAAATACAAAGATACTTTTATTGAAGAACTTTTTTTCTTTTATGATACAAAAGAGGCAAACCCTTAAGGGTTATATATATAAAACCTTTCCTAAAATGGACTTACAAGATTTATTTGATCTAATAGCCTACAATAATCCTTTATAATGCTCTATACTATTCTACATATATTATGTACATCATGCTCTAATCTACAACATTCTACAATCTTACATAAGCTTCTATAATATTCCACAATGTTATATAAGCTTCTATCATATTTTTGAAAGTTCAAAGATCTTCTATAAGATTCTACAATATTCTAGAAGGTTCTAAAAACTTCCTTTTTCTTCTAAAATTTTAAGAATTCTAGAAGAATCTTTGGATCAACTCTCTTCTTGTGGGTTTTAAGACATGTTGAACATGGCAGTAGCTATTGGAGTGCTACCATCTCTCCATAGTTTCTTTCCAAATTCAAATTGTAGATTATCATCAAAGTTGCTTCTGGAAATGGTGTTGGCAAAATCCTGGTTGGCAAGTAAGTATCTTTATGACCTTGTATTCAATTTTGGTTGAAAAACTAGTAATAGATAACAAATGTGATGAGAGGGAAAAGACTGAATCTTACGACAGAGTGCTAGGTCCAATGTCTCAAGCTTTTATTTGCTAATCATCATTGAAATTGTTTAATCTTTTGTTGATGACAAATTTGCTTCATGGTTGCCCCGAAAACCAGATACCTCGGCGTAGTTTGGTTTCTTTTGCATGGCCTCTTCTGAAAAGAACACAGTAAATCCCTTGTTGGCTTTAAAAGTCTTTGGTTGCCATCTCATGCAACATGACATTCAACGAGAAAAGATTTGGAATTTGTGTCAAATTGGGAAATATCAACTGTGGTGGGACATAATTCGACCAATTACCTTGAATGAGCTGAGGGTTGTGCAAAAAGACTACTTTATTGTTGTGCAATGTACACCCTAATTGTAGTATTTCATTGTTATAGAATAATGTTACCTGAATAACTTCAAGATTTTGGTGCATCCATTTCTTAGGACTTTGGTGGCAGGCTAAAATTCTTGTTAAGTTGAACAATGACTATAGACTTGATGGCAAAAATTATTAATTTCTTGTGGCACCCTTCAATTGTAGTCAACAAAAACAATGTCTTTCATCTTTTTCCTAACCACCACATTTTCGACTCTCTGGTTATATGCTTGACCCATTAATAGTCTGCTATTGCAGAGAAGGCACTCTTGTCTACCCAGATGTTTCTGCTGTAATTTGAAAGAGGAATGTAAGAACAGTCTACTTGTGTTTTAACAAAAAATTTGCAATTCTCAGTTTACTTAGTTTTTCCCTCTTATTAATTACTTGGAAATATGTTTCTTTATAGCTATATGCAAATGGTGGATTCATAATGAGTGCAAGCCGTAATCCTGGAGAGCCTGAATATGATTGGGGCATCAAGGTGAGTTGGCGCTTATTACTTGTCTGGATAATGAATGCAGTTGCTCAACTCCAGGCCCCTATATGGTTCATACCCATAACATGTAGCTTTAATATCTCAACCAGCCACAACCTGTTCTCTTGTCTGTTCTTCTTTTCCTTCCAGTTTTTAGAGAATGCGATGATTAGATATGGCATTAGCAAAAATGATCTATGGAATCCACCAATTCCTTTTATCCTTCTTTTAGCAGTCTTTTGTTTCCCATTTTCAACTTTCACTATGTATCGATTTTAGTTATTGAGTTGCAAACTCGTCATCAGTTTCTGGCAGACTTGCGGGAACGCCTTTTACAAGCTCAAAATACCATGAAAACTACCTATGATTTCCACCATCGTGACATTTATTTTGAAGTAGGTGACAGGGTCTTGCTTCCCCCTTATCAACAGTTATCTTTAACTTCCAAAAGCAACAGAAATTATCTCCTCGCTTTTACAAGCCCTTCGCTATTGCTGAAAAAGTTGGGACGGTTGCTTACCGCCTCACCCTTCCACCAGAAGCCAAAATTCATCTTGTATTCCATATTTCCCGTCTGAAGAAATTCTACGGATCACCTACCACAGTACCTCAACTTCTAGCTGTTTACAAAGGTGCTGTTTAGCCCACTCCTAAAGCAGTCTTGGAATCACACACCTTCTCTGGAATTCAGCATGTTCTCGTTCATTAGGAAGGTCTCTTGCCTCCTGATGCTTCTTGGCAATCGATTTCCACCATACTTCAGCGTTATCCCTCTCTTGCGCTTTAGGTCAAGCACATTCTCGATGGGCCGAGTAATGTTATGGGTCAAGAGCAGCAGGATTCTGCTGACCAAGTTTACCAGAGATTCACACATGGTAAATTCAAACGTGGACAAAGGAGTATATAAGTTATTTGAATATTCAAACGTGGGGAAAAGAAGGAGTGGATAAGTTGTTTGAATAAGATATCAGAATATTAGGAGTTTGTTTTATTCTGCTAAGTTGTTTTATCTTTCAGTTGAGTTTTTTATTGCTGAAAAGTAGGGATTGTTAAGGGCTATAAGCTATTTTAAATACAGCTCTTTAGAGCATGAATAAACAAGCAGAATTTTTGTTGACTCACTGTTAGTTCCAGAGATCGAAGAGTTCTCTCTTAACATTCCCTCATTCAAGATAGGTCATAAAGGGAGGAAGTCTCTCAAACATAACCTATCTGATATTCAGCTACAAGGTCCCATAACCAGAAGTCGGTCTAAGGCCTGTGACAAAGTTCAGGACTAATTGCAGTAAGAGTAAGAACCATAAAAAATTTATCTCACTTGCAAGATCTTCTACTGCAGACTTATCAGTAGGTAGTAATAGGTTGAATTCTGTTTTCAGGGAGGCCATTCTACCAAGAAATTCAGACATGTTCATATCTTGTTGTTTGAGATTAACCAAGTTTGATACTACAGAATAAAATGTCTGAATGTCGTTAGTATAAAGTAATTTTGCTGGACTCCATATCTCAACACAAGTTCTGTTTGCCTTATAAATGGGGTGGAGTTGAGGATCAATTGTTTGCCATAACATACTACATAATAATGCATCAATTTGAGCCCAAGCAGATTTATTTGTTTCAATGTGCTCAACCCTAGTAGTTAAGTGATCGGCTAGGCCTTGACTCATACACCACAATTCAACAGAGGCAGTCCACGAGGTATAATTAGAATTACCTACTAGTTTCTTTGTCGTAATTGAGGGAAGAGAAATAAAGGGAAAAGTACCTGATTAAGACCTAAAATCTGTAGGAGCCATGAATGGAAAAACCTTTGGAAAAATTTTCTGGTAACTGTCCGGCTAATTTTCCAACGACCTGATGGTAACAGAAGGAAAACTCAAGGAAATCAGCTCACTAGTGACTACTGAGATAGTTGGCGCCGGTGGTGAAAAGTCACGCTCGTTAGAGAGAGAGATCGATAAGAGGGTTGTTTCTTGTCAACTTCCGGCAACCCTTTCCGACAGCAAATCAATCGTGGGCTATGGGAAATGACTGATAGGCGTTGTCTGAATAGGTGAGTGGTGACAGAAACTATTACTACAATCAATAGTAGTAAATGCCTTCCTATTTTATCACTATACAGTTATATACAGCTCAACACCCTGAAATAGGAGATGAATTAAGGGCTATGTTTTGGCTTAAAGTAATTACTCACAGAAACAAATCAATAAACCAGGGAAGAAACTAGTCTATGTTGCTGATGTGGTGAAACAGCATTGGGCAACATACGGAAGAAACTTATTTTCTGGATACGATTACATAGTAAAAGCATTCTAACTAATGAAATTTAGTTGTTCTCCAAATGCACCTTACTTTCCGATTATTTGAACAGTAATTTATCAATGGATAGTCTTTCAAACATGCAACTAGTTAACATATATTTGTTTACCAGGAATGCCAACCTGAAGGAGCTAATAAAATGATTGAATACCATAGAGATGTGATCTCTAAGAGCAAACTGGGCGAAGAGTATGGTAGGTTTTTTTTTCCTTATTTCTTTCAATTTGATGATGCCAGTTTTTCCAACAATGCATGACCAGTTGGTAATTTTCTGTTACATGAAGTTACGTCTTCAATTTGCTGATGACTTTTCATATACTGATCCTGTAAGTTAAAATGTAACTCCTTTATAGTTTAGCTTCCATCAACTATAATTGTTCAATCATTCCAATTTGAAGCAACCACCACTGTGTACCTCTATACAATGCTTCAGGTAGATGGAAGTGTAGCTTTGAAACAAGGTGTTCAATTCGTATTTGCTGATGGATCACAGATCATATTCTGTTTGTCTGTAAATACTACTGATTGATTCCTTTTAGAACTTTTATAGCTACATATGCTCTACCAGATTTGACACAGCTGGGGATTAACATTTATGCAGGGAACTGGATCAACTGGTGCAACTCTGAGAATGTATGTTTTAACAATTTGAACCAGATGTCTCCAAACACTAGACGGATGCTTAAACAGCCCTTAAACCATTAATAGGTAAGCTAATCATCACCTGTGCTCAAAAACATATCTTGTATGATTTTAACAATTTTATATTTAATGTAATTTTGGTTTTTGGCTGATCTGGCATTGTCAGTATCATCAGGGTTGAAAGACTTCATGGGAGGGAGAAACCTACAGTGATCACACCTACAGTGATCACATAAACTCACAATGCCGATCCCAAGTAATGCCGGGCAACAATCTTTTCTCAGTTTTGCAATGTAATCAAGTTATAAGTTGCATCTTGCAAAGTACATTAAGCACTAAAATATTTGCATAATAAACTCTCATCACCAATAAGCTTATGCTCATCTTCTGTTCTCGAGTTGAACTCACATGGATTAGATAGCAGTAGGAATTGAATCTGTGAAACCCTTTTGAGCAGAACCGAGCTTGTGTAAAGGTTGTTAAACTCAACAACGTTTTTCTTATCGAAGTGGACAATGATGCAGCTTGTAAAATATAATGACTTCCATTTCTGGTTAAGAGTTAGTGGTCCAGTGGACATAAAAGACCATGTAAATCAAACGTATTCTAAAGAAAGGAGTCAGGCTTCTCTTTCTGTTCAGACAATCTTCCGGTATGTATCATGAGAAACAAACTTGCATCATCTTTCTGTCTTATGACTGTAGTTCGAGCATTATTAACGTATGCATATACATCCATATATACGGAAAATATAAGAGTTTTTTCATTTTTAGTTAGCTGATTGCTTCTTTTCAAACAACTAACTACCATTTACTAGTTAGTGTTAGCTAGTAGTTCTCTTGCTGTGTTGATCTACATAGAATGTAACACACTTTGTGCTGATAAGGATATAAAGTTTCCCATGTTTTGTGAGTATCCTAGTTTCTTTCACTATCCTTGTTCTGCATCTAATATATCTTCGACAGGTGGTAAAACCGTAAAAGTGATGGAAATGACATCCAAATGGCGGTGGAAATTGGAAGTGCCAAATGAAAAAAGCAGCAACTTGAGCATTTCAACGAAGTACCTCATCTGTCATTACATGACACGGTTTAGAACCTGACAAGGATAACAGTTCAAGGGTACCAGTTATTACATGACACGGTTTAGAACCTGACAAGGATAACAGTTCACAAGAATACTAGTTATTACATGACACGGTTTAGAACCTGACAAGGATAACAGTTCAAAGAGTACCAACTTAAGATTCAGGTAGCTGTGCAAGGTGAACTACTCCATATATAGATATATTTACATGGCAACTTGCAAGCTTTATGTCTTACGTTCCAGATGGTGAAAATGTCACTTGAATCATTGACTTCTTTAGATTGCAAGTCAGTTAGGGACACTGTTGCTGGGTGTGTCACTATTCATACAGTGTTCAGAGACTAAAAGATCAGTAAAGAAGATTTGATTGGTACTAGAAAGAACATGTGAAAGAGGCCTAGTTGCATGGTCATGGACATATGTTGAGAAAGCATTAAAATGGGTGGTGTCTCTATGCAAAGCAAAGAATCTAATCTGTTAATTAAGTCAAGGGTGGGTTTTATCCGTTTAAGTACAGCTTTAGCTCGATCAGATCTCCATGATGAGAAACCATATCCAATTGCAGGTTCCGACCGCCATTTGTGGGAGCTGAGTGTACAACTAAGACAGGCATGACCACCCAAAAGCTATAATGGTTGAGATATTGTCCTTGATATACCTCTCGAGTCTTCTCAAAAATATGCAACCCAACAAATTCTCTCGCAGCCCCATTTTGTGTATAATGGCACAGCAAGCATTCAACATGAGAGGACATGTTGGGACACCATTTCTGGTCACACTCTCTCTCTCACTCTCTCACTCTCTCTGCGAAGCTGCTTTCATTTCTTTTTTTCTTTCACTTTCCAACGAGGTGACATTGTCTAACTACATTCCCAGCATCACTAAGAAGAAGAACAACTTTTAAAGAAAAAAAGGACCTTAAAATTGTTCCTTCTTTTCAAATGAACATAGCCTGATGAGGAACAGAATTACTTATATTTTTTGTATCATATGTTCTTGTAAGTCCCATTAATGCATTAGGGTTTATCAGAAATGAACAATGTGAAGAAACCCATTTGGCCAAATCTTCTAAAAACAACTTTAATCAACATTGTAGCGGCATAACCAATTTAGGATTACTAGAACATGGTTAAAATTCATAACGAAAAGCATTAATGTCTTTAGTTACCTTGTTCTTCGATTGTTCCTGAAATGGGCACATAAAGTTTCTGCAGAATGTTTCAATAGTTTTGTTTCATTTGGCTAAGTAAAAGAACATAATATACTTTTTTTTAAAACACCATTTCAATGGAATCCAACCTTTTTCTCAAAGATCCAAAGCCAAGATCAATCCGGATTGTCTCTGCCCCCCATTTATTAATGTGACTTTTAAATCCTCCACCAGACCCACCATTAAATAATTGTACAGACAAGGAAAAAAGTAAGCAAGCTTTTAGTGCATAACAAGAGGGTGGAACTGTGTTTGTCCTCACTGATACACACACTTTAGCTGTAGTTTGTGCATAGATCCAACCTTGTTGGGTCTATCAATTTCATGGGATTTGGTCAGGTCTTGAAGGGAAACACACACTCACACACCAAAAAAAGTATAATGAAAATATTTATTTTTAAATTAAAAAAGAAGAAGAAAAAACTCCATTTTTGCCCCACTTTTATCTGCATGACGTTGCAGGTTTGTGACAACTCCACCATCATGTTAGTTGCCTCTAGTGATGGACCCTTTGTGTTTCCTACCCTCCTCCTCCACCTACTCTATTTATATCGGAAAGAAATATATATCAGATTTGGAAACTTCCCAATTTAAGTTAGAACTTATTATATACTATTTTTAAACTGATATTGACTGCTGCTAACTTTGGGGAAATTGACACGTAAATGACTCACTTTTGATGCTTCGTTGTTTTTAATATTTTAAAAATCAGATTGAAAGTTAAACCAATAAAGCGAGAAATTTAAGGTTTAAAAGGTTCGATTAGAATTCTACCATCACAAAATTGAACAAAATTAAGAATTTAAAATATGATCGAAAGAGATTATCTTTATTAATCGAAAATTTTAAAGTTTAATTGAAAAAAGAGATTGTTAAATAAAAATTATAAGAAGTTATTAATTTGCAAAAGTTGAATTATTAATTAATAAATTGATTGAGAAAAAATTCATTTCCAATTTATTATTTTTAACAATAAGAGTTATTGAAATAAATTGAATCTAAATCAAACTAAAATATTGGCTGATTTAAAATTTTTATGATTGAACTAATATATGTATATATAATTTATATTTATATTTATTATGTGATCCTTTCTTAGTACTATTGATAGGTTATCAACCAAAAACACATAAATATCTCTCAAGGATATGCTTCAGAAGTTAGCGCACGTTACATAGTGAAAGTTGTTTTTGGAGAGTAAAGAGAAAGAAGGAAACAATATAGGTCAAATTAGATTCATTCATGTTAATTTTTAAGTATAATTTTTAATCAACAAATCGTTATTATTTTAGATAAAAATTGTATGACTCAAAATAAAAAATCAACTTTCATGGTTATTATTGGTGGAATATTTTTAAAACTTTAACATTTTTAATTAATACCTTAATAATTGACAGTGATGATATTTTTGTATTTCTTGTCAATATTGTAAATTTGATTAAAAATTCGAATATAATATTTATGTTACCATAAATTTATAAAATGGTATAATTATTTCGAAACAATTTTAAGTGTAACCATTGATTTCAAGTCGGATGCACACTAAGATATCATTTCTAGTTATCTTTTTTTAATTGGTCGTTACTCCTAAATACAATAATAAATCAGGCTTATTGTCGTTTAAAATTCGGTTAAATTGAAGTTGATCAAATTAATATTATTTTAAAGTAAAGATGAAGCTGTTTGAATTAGGTCTCGAACTAACTTCCAAACTTAAATCCGACCTAAAATTTGATGAGTGCAAACTTAATTTATTAAACATCTCTAATTACTATCATAAGTGCACTTCTAAACGATGCACGTGAAACAATGGTATTGTTTCCTCCTACATTGTACCCTAGCCTTCAATAATAAGAACATGACACCTTTGCCTTGCGGGCATTCTTATGATCTTCTTCGTCTTCTCAGTCTCTAGGCTGAAGGGACATGCCAAATCTCTCCAACGAAAATGGTTACATTGAATAGTTTGATAAATCAATCAATTTTCACGTAATATTAATTTATTAGGAGCATAGGGTGGTTGTTTCCATCTCCGTGTGTCACCCTATTCTCCTCTCTATCTATCCATCCGGCTCCGCGTGTCACCCTATGCTCCTCTCCATCTATCCATCCGTTAACACAGGTGACACACGAAACAAGAACAGTAAATTACTCCAATTCCAAAAACATTCCTTTTGCTGTTGTTTCTCTTTGTAAGAACTTAACATCACATTATTAATCAATCATTGACTCCAAAAGAACTAAACATATATGGAGTTAGTTTATTTAAGTAATATAGCAAATTTGGTAATTAAGCCACTAAGCTCACTAATAATTAATGTTTTAAAAATTAGACCGATAAAATAAAATTTTAAACTTTAAAAATTTAGTCAAAATTAGAATATTATAAAATTAGTATGTAGTAAATAAAATATAAATTATAAAAGAAGTAAAAATATAATAAAATAAATAATTTCTTGAAATTTCAATCTATTAATTTATAATAAATTAATAATAATAAATCTCTTTTAATAATTTTATTATTGTGCATCAAGAATACTAAAGTGATTATGCTTTTAGATAGATATAAACAACGAAATAGGAGCATTTTGATGAAAGAATCAAGAATATTTATGTTTATTAGGAAATTGAGACTGCCAATTAAAAATTAAATAATTATTTTAATTTATAAAATTCATTAATTTATAAAAATTGACTAATTTTTTTTATAAAAATAATTTAAAAGATTTAACTGAAAAATAAACTAATTTAAAATTTTATAATTAAATTAGTCATAATTGAATTGACTTTTTAATACTAACACCTTGTATCACATATTCTAATAACAATCCCAAGTCTTCAAGGATCGAAAGTGGGACGAGACAGGCATGTCTTCAATCTGACTCAGCACTTGTACTTGTCCTACTGTATACTTTTACCTATTTGGCAAACCCTGAGAATGGTCAACTTAAGGATTTTTGGTGACTTTCAATTCAGATTTCACGAAATCCTACACAGCCGACCCAAATTGCCTCCTCATGATCACCTCCAGCTTCTTGGAGATATCGTCTAAGTCGTCGAGAGACCTAAGGGTTAAGGCAAGCTCTCGACGACCTAAATTGCCGGTTTACTTTATTTTTATTCTTCTTCTTCTTTTAGTTTCCTGACCTCCACCAACAATACGTCCAAGAAGTTGAATCGAATCATTCAACTTCGATCTTTCTTTGTGTCAATTTGTATTCCTGTCGGTTGATTATATTTAGAAAGAACACAAAATCACTCTAATTAAGAAATTATTTCTTGCCGAACCATATTATTAAAAATAAGGAGAAGATCTTTAAATAATTAAAAAAATTTATAAATAACAAAATATTTGTTAAGAATATCCACACGTGAGTGCTCCATATTAAAAAAAGAAGAAAAAGAAGACTAACGTATAAATTTAGTGGGCTATTCCACTTATCGTCAATTAATTTTAGAATAGAACTTCGCTTGAATTTGCGTGTAGTTTAATTTTCTTTCTCGTGTGAGCCCGTAAGCTCATTGCAAATTTCACAATATTTGTATTTTAGTAAAAATTTAATCGAGTAAAATATGTGATCATACTGATCGAATTGA